>CM053622.1:163801996-163836627 GCA_028646595.1 Phalanger gymnotis | reverse complement strand
AAAAAAAATCATTAAATATTTATATTTTTCAAGCGCTAGTTAAGCACTAGAGATGCAGACAAACAGTGAGCAAGCCCTTGCTTTTAAGGAGCTCACACTTTAATTAGAGGAGACAATGCATACAAGAAAGTTCAGCTTCCCATTGGAGAGGAAAGCCCTAAAAGCCCTAAGGGTTCAGTCACAGGGCAGATGGCAAGGCCCAGGGGTCCTAATGTTATGTCAGTAGGTTAGATGACATCATGGGATGAGGAAGAGAAGGTTCTGCAGAGGTAAGGCCTGGAGGACCTTAAGAAGAAATGGCAGGATAGAAGCTAAGCTATTCTGGTCCCCCATCTCACCAAAGAGTAGGATCAGAGATTTTCGATCTGGAAGGGATCTTAGAGATCAGCTAGTCCAAATAATTCATTTTACAGATGAGGAAACAAAGATGCAGGGAGGTCGAAGTGTCTTGCTCAGCATCACCCAGACAATAAGAGGCAGAACCAGTATTCAAACCCAGGTTTTATGATTGACTCTATATCCAACTCCTTTTCCAATACGTGAGCAGTTTTGACATGATAGACAAATCAGAACCAGGCAAATTGGGCTTTACTTGGATAACGATTTTTGTAATGTTACCTATTTATGTCATCATTTTCTAAACCTTTCCCAAAACACATACTATTCTCATGCCTGCATTTCTTATTTTACATCCCCTCCCCATCTTTATCATCCTTTCCCCTCCCCTCTTACTACAGAAGTCCCACTCCATCCTTCAAGATCCAGCCAAAGCCCTTGTTCCATGAACTTGCCGGTATTGATTGACCCATACTACCATAGCATTTGTTGTTGACGTTAATTTGGGCATATAATCCTATAATACCTTTTGTCTGTAATAATGCCTTTTATCTGTAGTAAATGTTTGTTGGGGTGTATTGTATCATGTATGTATGACTGTCCCCCAGGGCAAGGACTGTGTCTTCTACATCTCTTCTGGTTTCCCACAGTGATTTGCCTATGGTACATGCTCAATAAGTATTTGTTAAATCGGTTTGAAAACACAAAACCTAGTATCACAATTAACAACTTGTCATCAGGTAGTTATTAAGCTATGGCACCGGGGGGAGTGCCATGGTGAAGACTTTAGCAGCTAAAAATAATAATGTACATGCTTCCTGTCTTCAAAAGTAATGGCATCATTACATAATCTCTATTCAATAGAAAATGGCTATTATAACTAACAGTAGTTTTTGAAGTTTAGAATTCCTGGAGAACAGGATGTAGCATTCATGTCCTTTTGGGAATTACTTTCGGCGAGATATACTTTCTTATGTTAAATCCACATTCAGGATGTTTAAAAAATCTGATGGTGAGCTCAATTTTAAAATACAAATTTATTATTTATGTATGTTTTAAAATATTCAGAATGTACAAGAAGATTTTAATTGACATGGAAGGGGGAAACATTTTAGGTAAAATTCACATGGGAAAAAATATACAGAGACTTTAAATAGTTATCGTGACATTTCAGGCCCTTTTACTGCTAGAGGAGGGGGTAGAGGGAAAGGTGATGACATTCAGAATGAGTAATGCAGTTCAACTTGCTATACTAATCAAACTATCTTCCTAAAAAGGAAGTAGGTATAAATTGCAGAATAGGAGATTTCTACTTGATATAAGGAAAAACAGACCTGTTCAAAACTAAAATGGGATCCCTGTCTTCAGACAAAGCCTAAATGATTGCATGTCCAAGTTCATAGGGTCATAGATAGAGGGCTGGAAGAAACTACAGAAGGCTACTAGTGCAACCCTCTCATTTTTCAAATGAAGAAATGTAGAGCAAGTGACTTTACCCAAAGTCACACAGCTAGGAAGTAACAGAAAGGGGATTCAAACATAGGTTGTCTCACTTCAAATCTAACACCTGTGTCCATTACAATCCATTATACTCTCTCTATGGTTTTTATAGAGGGAATTTCTGTTGAGCTACAGGTTGTTCTGTCTCATATCTCTCATCTCCTTATCAGCTAAACTCCCTGAGAAAGCCATCTTTATATAATCCATGCCTTTCCCCTCACTCAATTCTGAACCAATTACAATCTGGCTCCAACCCCTAATTTGACTGAAACTATTGTCTTGAAAGCTGCTGGAAATTTCTTACTTGCCAAATCAAGTGAGTGGCCTTTTCTTAAGCTTCATCCACCTTGTCCTCTCCGCAGCCTTTGACCCGCTTGACCACCCTCCTCTCGTATATGCTCTCTCCTCCCTACATTTTCATGGTGCTCTTTTCCTCTAATGATCTCACTTGGTGAGAGCTCCCACGAGATCATGTATCATCTCTATGTAGATGATCCCACCTGAGATATCTAACCCTAACCTTTCTCTTTAGCAACATGTTGCCAGTACCAACTCTTTTTTGGACATTTTGAACTGGATATCCTGCATGCATCCCAAACTCTACATGTCTAAAGCAGAGCCCATTATCTTTTCCCCAAAACGCTCTCATCTTCTGAATTTCTCCATTACTGTTGAGTGGACTGCCATCATCCCGGTCACCAAGGCTCTTAACCTCAGTGTCACCATCAACTCATCTCTCACGCCCACTCCACATATTCACTCTGTTACTGTGTCTTGTTATTTCTACCTTCATAGCGTCTCTTCTAACCGTCTACTTCTTCACACTCACAAAGCCACCACCCTAGTGTAGATTTTCATTACCTCCCACCTGGACTAGTATAAGTAGTTTTCTGGCTGGTCTCCCTGCTAATCTTTTTGGCATTTAGAGCCCTTAACAACCTCACCCCTTCCTAGCTTTTCTGTTTTCTCATACTTTATTCCCCTCCACCTATTCAATGATCCAGGCATACCTACCTACCTGCTTGCTGTTCCTTGCACATAATAGGCCTATCTCTTGACTCCAGCTCTTTGAACTATCTGCATGCCTGGACTTCCCATACTTTTCCTGTTTATATAATTGTTTTCCTTACTACCTTCTTTGCATTGCAAGTTAGGAGGCCCATTGGATAAAGTGCTGGGCAGAGTGAGGAATGTCTAAGTTCCAATCTAGCCTCCAACACTTATTAGCCCTGTGACCTTGGGCAAGTCACTTAACCTCAGTTTCCTCAACTGCAAATGGGGATAATAATATCCCCTACATCCCAGGGTTGTTGTGGGGATCAAATGAGATAGTCATAAAGTGCTTAGCACAGAGCTTGGCACATAGTAGGTACCAAATAAATGCTTGTGTCCTTCCTATATTTTAAGATTCAGCTGAATTCTCACCTTCTGCTGGATGCCATTCTTGACCCCTCCTGCTTCCTCCACTTACCCACTAAAGCCTTCCACCAAGATTGTATATATCTTGTCTGTACATTGTTGTTTGCATGTTGTCTCCTCCATTAGAATGTGAGCCCCTTGTGGGCAGAGCCACATTTTTGCTTTGGTTGTATCCCCAGTGCCTGGCATGGAGTAAGTGCTTGATAAATGCTTATTGGCTGGCTGCATATATGAATGTTTGACCTTGGTGAAGGTAAAATCAAACCTTAAGCTTCTATAACAGTAGAGTCAGAGTACCCAATTTTCCAGGGCCATAGGAATACCTTCAGAATGAGATATCCAGAATTTTAAAAGAGAGATAAAAGACACTCCTTTGAAATGGAAAAAAAAAGATTTTCTCTCATCCACTATCTAAACATAAATAAGACATTAATATCAACAGATTTAGTGTATTTCAATCATGGTCTTTATCACCCTTCTTCTCCTTTCCTCTCTCCTCTACACTCCTTAAAAGTAGGCTTTTTGAGCTCTGAAAAGTCATCAAAACTTCTCCCCTTACCACTCACTATTTGAGTTTTGTTATGGGAAGGAACAAAAAGTTACAAGTCTTCTAACTTGTAATATTATGTCAGAAATAATTTGGGAAGTAATTGATGAAAGCACTTCATCTATATTCCACCTCTTAGGGGCAGCTAGGTGGCGCAGTGAGTAGAGCACTGGCCCTGGAGTCAGGAGGACCTGAGTTCGAATGTGACCTCAGACACTTGACACATGTACTAGTTGTGTGTCCTTGGGCAAGTCATTTAACCCCAATTGCCCTGCCAAAAAAAACAAAAAAAGTTTATCTTCCACCTCTTAGAGTGACAGATAACGTATTCTGATATGAAAGCTTCAGAGAAACTCCATCCTAATGAGACTTATAGATACCTGACAAGGAAAATAATTTATAAACCAGATTTGCCACAAAGATTTATCAAATAAATATTTCTTATTTGTACAGGCCAGAAATGCAGATTGTAACAAAGTGCATGTGCTTCTTGTTAGTGTCTTTAGATGGCTACATTGGTCTTTTTTTTCTTTCATGTATAACATTACTTTGAAGAGATTAAATATTCCAGAGAAATCAGCAGCTTCCAGGCCACTGATGCACACAACCACTTGTCCTCCTACAGATGTTTTAGTCTGATCATTTATTATTCAGACACCTCCTAGTACAAAACAGAGAGAGAACAGGGCCTCAGTGCACTGGGCCAATAAACTAAAAGCAACAGATAAAGGTGAACCCCACGCCCCCACCCCATCCACACCAAAAAATGTTTGCATTGAGAGAGATAATTTGCACAAGAAATAAGGATGTCCAGCCCATTATCTTCTTTTGTCTCCTCCAGGCACATCACTACACTGTCCTACTTTGCAAAGGGAAAAATCTCTTCCTTTTCCCTGAATGAAAGATACAGAGTAGTGGGGACAAGGAAAATTTGTGAAGTGATATAGTTTCTCCCAGTGGGCCGTTCAACCAAAATTCTTGTTGTGTATTTATAATAGCCTGATCTACAATCTACAAAGCCTACAGAAAGGGTATGTGTTGAAAGAATAGCTGGAAATAAGTAAGACTCCAAAGAAATAAAAGGCAGGTGCTAAGGCAGATGACTAAGAGGAAATGGCCATCTCTAGAACATGGAAAAATACCTGAACAGAAAATATAGTTGTGGGAAAAGGATGAGTGAGACTATCACAAGACATGCCTAGAAAGTGCATGAGGATTAAAGTGAAAGATTTTTATTATAAAGAAAAAAAGTTGGTAAGTAGAAAAGCAAACCCTCATTATCCTAGTTTCACCTCTTTAATATATCAACATAGAGAGACCACACCCTCTTCTTGGCTCCATACTTTTAACCAGGTCCAAATTCATTTGCATGACAAAGCGGATGTTGGGAGGGAAGCTGACTTAACTATCCCAGCATCCATACATATAAAAAACAGGTGGCCAAGGTGTATGTGTAGCTGAGGTAAGTCAGACCTCTAACACTGTGGAACTGGGAATGTTGACTGATGATGTTCTCGAATATGTATTACGTTGTTCCTTCTGGTATCTCCTAGACACTCTAAGCTCTGAGGTGCTTTCTGCATCCATCTCCCAAGGTGTGGTATTAGAAAGCCCTTCTCTGACAAGAACAGGCTAACCAATCTCTTAGTAGATGAGGCTATGGTTCCCAACACCTAGCCAAAGAAAGCTAACAAAACCCAGCAAAAACAAAACAAAAACCAAAATGCCTCAGACTAAGATTATTCTTTAAACACTCTATTTCTGATATTGTTACCAAGTGTCTAGTCTCAGATAATTATGTGACTTAAGGTTTAGGAAGTTCCTTATAACTTCATCACAACCCTTGTTACTCCCCTACACTGAGTCTCAGAAACCCTTTTTCTGGAACCCCACTTCAAACAAAACCAAAAACTAAGAGTTCAGTAGAAGCTGAGGTGTCTGTGTAAGTCCCAATAACAAAAGCCTCTTTGATTAGCATGTAAGTGAAGTTAGGGCCAGGTGAAGAAGCCACGGCCATCAACCTCCATACCTTCAGTCTACATTTCCGCCTCTACTGAGCATTGCTGTTAGCAGCAATGTGTTGTTTGCCTATTCCCAGCACCTAAGTTGTATCTCTCTATGAGCAATCAAATGAAGAGAAATGTTGTGTTGTAGTTCTACATTATAAATGGGTTGATCTGACAGAGTGAATTAATGCTTCATTTGCCTAGACACCGCCATAGTTTCTATTTAGAATGGTCCCTTCTTTCCCCTTGGCTACTCCAAATCCTATACCCACTTCAGGAAGCCTTCTTTGACAATATATTAACTGTAATATTCCACATAGGCCCTAAATATAGTCAGTCTTCTAGAGGTGGTAAGGCATAGTGAGTGGGGCTTGGAGTTAGGAAGATCTGAGTTCATCTCCCGTCTCTGACACTCTCTAGCTTTGTGACCCTGGGCAAGTCATTTTTAACCTTTATGTGCCTTAAGCAGTCCCCTAGTACTTAACTAAATCAAAGATGATGTGTGATCTGCCTTGGTTATGGGAGCTGCCATACTTGGAATTCCCCACCTTGAAGGAATCACAGCTCATCCATGTACTCACAGATTATTTTCTAATCATTTCATGTTATTAGCCGTGTATCTTTAACTAATAAATGCTTTCCTTGACAACCGAAACCACTTTTTATATTACTTTCATAAATCCCCATGGTGCCTAGCACAGGGCTAAGAACATAGTAGGAACCCATTAAATACTTGCTAATGGATTCATTTCAAAAAGTAATAATAGTAATGGCCAGTGAGTCACCATTAGAGGTGTTGTGAGTAGCCTTTTGGAATGCACTATTTTGTTATTGTTTCATGCTATAACTGGATCTGGTAAGTACTTAATTATACAGTATTCATTTCTGATTTTTTTGGGTGGCTAGCATACTTAAGTTATACCTCATGTCCATGACTGAAAACCAAACCTTTTCATGGCATTTTTTCCTCTTTTTCTCCTTTTCCTTCTTTTTCTTCTTTTCCTCCCCCTCTCTTCTGTCTTCTCTGTCTTCTGTTTCCACAGGTCAGCGTTGAAGTCTTGGTAGAATATCCTTTTTTTGTATTTGGACAAGGCTGGTCATCATGCTGCCCCGAGAGAACCAGCCAGCTCTTCGATTTACCATGTTCCAAACTCTCAGTCGGGGATGTCTGCATCTCGCTCACCCTCAAAAACCTGAAGAATGGCTCTGTTAAAAAGGGCCAGGCCATGGACTCAGCCAGCATCTTGCTGAAGCACTCAAAGAATGACAGTCTAGTAGGAAGTAGACACAGGTATGCCGAGCAGGAAAATGGGATTAATCAGGGAACTTCACAGATGCTAGCAGAGAACGGTGAACTAAAGTTTCCAGACAAAATAGGATTGCCTGCAGCACCCTTGCTCACCAAAACAGAACCCAGCAAGCCCGTGGCAACGAGGAAGAGGAGGTGGTCTGCACCGGAAACACGGAAACTAGAGAAATCAGATGAGGAGCCACCTTTGACTCTTCCCAAGCCTTCTTTTATTCCTCAGGAGGTTAAGATTTGCATTGAAGGTCGATCTAATGTAGGCAAGTAAAGGCGCTTTGGGGGAAAGGAAATTAGGCTATCCCTTGTCATTTTTATCCAGATTACTGTACTGTAGGCTAAATAACCCAGTATTTACATGTTATCATCTTATTTTAGGTTTATGTTATAACCTTGTTGTTATAGTTGCAGCTGGTATTATGCAGGAGACTGGTGCATATTTTTTTTCCACAAGCGTTTGTCAGTGATTAGGTTGGTTGGGAGCTGAGGCAGGGGCTGTTTAGGCTCCATGCATATATTTAATGAAAACCAACATGGCGTCCTGGCTCCTGCCTTTTTTCTGACAGTGCAGAAACACCTGGTGTCCAGCTGACTTCTGCTGATTCTTTCTCATGAGGCCGCAGAAAGGGAATTGGAATGGAAGAATCAGAGTGAGTGTGTGAGAGTGCGTGCCTGTGTGTGTGTGTGTGTGTGTGTGTGTGCGCGTGTGTGTGCGCGCGCATGTGTACGGATGCAGATGTAAGTGGTTCTCTCTTTCTCTCTGCCTCTCTCTGTCTCTCTCACTCACAGCATGAGATTAAAGCTCCATCGCAATTGTCATTATGAGGTCCTCACACACAAAATCAACATTAGGAACCCAGCTTTAAGGCATCTTCAAGAGGCATCAGGCAGGAAGCAAATCGTTTAAAATCACACTTCTCTTCAACTTATTTTACAATGAAAATGACTTTTAATCCAATAAATATATATCTATATATAAACATATATTTTCCCCCATGGGGCCTGACTGCACTGATATTTTTCATAAAGTAACTGCCACATGCGGATTCCATTTCTGCTTTGCTAATGACATTGCAAGGGTGTAACTTCATGAAAAAAAAATTAGTCCCCCTCTTGCATTGCTTTGTTGAGGTTGGGTTGGGGAGTTGGGTTTTCTCGTAGGGGAAATGGAGAAAAGGGTGGTAGTACTCCCTTTAGGGCTGCCAGCTAAGGCCCACTCTCAGTTTCTGTGCAGTGTTAGAAAAGCAGACTGGGTTTTTCCATGGACATTTGCTTCTAAGAGGTAAATATGTCCTGCCCCTTCACAGAGTGCAAACTGAATCTGTTTGCACTTCAGTTGGCAAATCTTTTGTCTTTTTGACTCTAGTACTGTTTATAGTTCATGATTATGGACAACCTGGTGCCACTCTTTCAGATTTCAGTGTGACACATAAAATGGTATGTGGAAAATGAACAGAATGTCTTTAAGCACCTAAAATGCTATTCACACTTTATTCCCGAGCATCTTGGTCTATCACTCAACTAGTACTGTATCTCACTTTTCATCTGTTTGGGAAGAAAAACAAACACACAGAGAAGTTATTTTCCCATCCCTCCCTGCCCCCAATACTGTCAACTCTAGTACAGTTAGGGAGAGTTTTTCGTGAAGAAGACGTTGAAAGTTTTTATATGGTTTAAAGGGATGAATGTGAACCATGAACCAGTATGTAACAGTAAACGTCCACCATGGGCAACTTGAAAGGAGGCACTTTTAAACTCTGATGCTTGAGAAAGAATAAAATGTGGAGCTGACAGAAAATCAGAGAAAATGAGAGAAAAGGGATAGAGGAAAAATACTCATTTTTGTCCAGTGTTTTTTTAAAGGATGGACTTTAAAGAATCTTGCAATTTGCACATCTTGAGTTTATCATTTATGTAGTGTTCCTTCAGTTTTTAATCCAATAATGTTACGGGGAAGGGAGGGGGCTGAAAGAGCATAAATAAATGTAGCAATTTCTTTCTAACCTGCCTAAGCTCTAGGCTGTTTTATAAGGTTATGTTCCTTTCAGAGTTCATTTTGATCTTTATATCACATCTATCACAAAGAACCAGGACTTAGCAGGACAACTCTGAAAATCTTCAGATTCATTGAAAGTTTTCCATAATAGACATTTCTATATGTGATCGAGTTTTTTTAAAGAAAACTTATTTTATTATTATTATTGTTATTATTATTATTATTTTAGTAATGACTTCTTTTCCATTTGAAATCAAATCTAGATTTCAAAGTTTGGTACAAAACAGGAAAAGGTATCAGAATTTTCAGTCTTTCATTCCCAGAAATCTGAAACATTTTGCGTTTTGAGTTTGCATTTTTACAGTGGTTTTAAGAAATTGTATCAATGGGGTGGGGGGAGGACCAAATTTAACAGTTTCTATATTTGAGTTGTAATAACCAAATGGAACAAATTCTCATCTGATGTTTCCTCTGCCATTTAACACAGTACTTCCAATTCCTGATATAAATTTTCAGAACATTCAAATATCAACCCAACCTTTGACTCTCTTGTTTGTTACTTGAAATTTAGCTCACACCAGAACTAATTCTTTTTGTACCATTTTCTGAGGTGTACCAAAAACATCAGAGTAAGTTTAAAATAGCTTGAAACTTTTCTTGAATTTCCTTGAATTTTATTAACCTCTCAGCATGTTGGCAAATAGCAGTGATACTGCTTATTTAGTGCTGTATTTTTTAAATGTTTCTGCTCGGAGAACTTGCTTAATCTTCCATATACTCTGCTCAGGGCACTTGCCATTCAATGGATTTCATTTTTCTTCTTTTTTTTCTTTCTTTTTAACCTTTGATAGTAAGAGAAATATGGGGCCACAGTCCAGACTTAGCTTTCATCAGCACCACCATAGATGGTGATTCACACGTACTCAGAAAGACACACACCTTTTGACAACCAAGAAGCAAGGACTTTCAAACTTACTGGACATATAGAACAATTTCAACACTAAAATGGGAAAACATAAACTGTTTGGAGCAATAGGAATATAATCATAATTTATGTGTTTTCTATTTCAGGTATAGAAATTACAGAATAATTGGTTCTTTCTTGATGTTATCCCATTTGATTCTCTTGCTTTATTTTTATTTTATTTTTAGCATGTGCAATACTTCATGTGCCAATATAGATTCACCAGTGTGCTGGTAGCTATCTTTCATACTCTTTGACTTTTGTCACCATTTGGTTATTCTTCCTCTCTTTCCCCAGAACCTTCTGTAGAGATGGGGCAGATTCAAAAAAATTACTTCCTTCCTGCTCTTGTCACTGAGCACTGCATGCACAACTCAGGGGCAGAAGGAGGCCCTTCGCCTTTTAGAGAAGCGTCCTATTTGTCTTCACGTTTCAAAAATAACAACCAACAAAACAAAAATGCAGACCAGACCCAGGAGAAGGAAAAAAAAAGACTTAGCTCTAGTTCCCCCAGTGACAACAAAAATGGTGGTATAGATGGAAAGGGTAAATGGAGGGAATAGACATTCATGTCACAGGCTCGTCCGAAATTTTACCAGGAATCGATCCATTTCTCAAATGTCTTTTACACGAGTAAAAGGATACATGGTATCCTTGCCTGTTCACTTATGCCTGTAGTTGTATCTCTGGGTGAGTGCAGGTCCCAGTGTGTCTTGGGTGTTGTCCAGACACAAGCATTGCTGCCCCTTTCAGGCCTATGCTGTCAGCTACTGGCAGTGGAATCCAAGCCAAACAGTGGCGACTTACTCCATAGCAGCAGCAAGGGCGTCTATTACAGAAGATTCACTAGTATTGGGGTAGGGGGGAGGGCGGGTGTTCCTTTCAACTGGCAGAAACTGGTTGGCCTTAGCTCATGGCTTCCAGGACTGTTGCTCCCATTGCAAATGAACTGACAAGTTTTGGTTGTTTTTTGTTTTTCTTTGTTTTCTGTAGTGAAAATAACGATTACAGGCATAGAAATATTTAGGTATCATTCAGCTTAAGAGAATCAGTCATGTACCTCTCTGTACAATGCCCACTTTGCAATATTTACCAAGTTGGGTTTTTGTTTCGTTTCATTTTGTTTTGTTTTAGCTAATAGCAGGCCTTTTCGTTTACAATGGAACACAATCACCACAAAATTAGTCAGGGCAAACATAATAATAATAATAATAATAATATTAATAATAATAATAACAAAAACCTCTCTTTTTAGGGATTTCTAAATATATAAATGACTGTTCCTTAGAATGTTTAACTTAGGAATTGTTTCAGTTTGTCTGGGCCACATCGGGGTGGGGGGGATATGGAGTTCGATGCCACTTACCTCAAGTCCTTCTTAGTGGAAATCCAAATTTCATTTTCATTTTCATTCATATGATGACTTTCTATTGATTTTTTTTCTCCTAATCCCTACCATCTCACCTCTACTCACCCTCAAGTTATCTGAATTTGGGCTGGGACAATTTTTTTCTATTGATCCCAGTTGTAACTGAATTGTGAACCTATTGTGTCAACTTTTTGTGTATGTGAGTGTACAGGAAGTGGCATCACTACTCTGTCTCCCCTATCAAGGAACGTTGCGGAACCTTTCACACCTCTTAACTCAGGGATGGGGCTGGCGTGTGTGTGGTGCACTGATGTGTCCAGAAGCAGCACTTTGTCTGCTCTGGGGTAGGGTTGTTCGATTTCAAGGAGAGTTTGGATTTCCTGCATCATGTGGACTACTTCCTAGAGACTGCATAGGTTGCAATACAACGCTGCATGTTCAGAATGAACTGTAGCTCTTAGAGATCACAAAATCTACTCTGTGCACAAAGTTTGATCTTTACAGAAATCTGTTGCCAAAACTTTGGTTTTTTCTTTTGTCTGTTTGTTTTTGTTTTTCAAAGGAAACAATTGACAATACCCTGTTAACACTTATGACTACTACTAAAGAAAATCAATTCCTTTTGGTGAAGAGCAAAATCTGAAAAGCTTTCTAAGACACTAATGCCATGTTATTTCAGAGATGGGCGAACCAGAGTTCTTAGGCTAGAAGGCCCCATTCACAAGATCTGGCAGTTGTCACGGCTCCTGTGGAGGGAATGGCAACAGGACAAACAGTGGCCTAGGCTCTACTAAAACCCTTCACGCTTCCTTTCTTGTGTCACCTACAATGGCACCCAAGAAGAATAGGGCTTGCATAATCTGCAGTCCTGCCCAATGCTTTGGTGGTGATGTGAAAAAAAAAAAGGAAATGAATTATACTTTTGTAAGTGGAGTGGGGGCTGTTAATTCCTTTTTTTGTGTTTAATCCCAAATTTCTGAAATGTAAAATTTAAGAACACTTCAAGTAATAGAGATATATAGAGAAATGATTTTTTCTTTTGTTTTTTTTTAAAAAAGCACATATGATATAATATTGTGTTCAGCTGGTTTCCTCTATTTTCCAAGGACAGTGTTGTGTTTCTGTTGATAGGGAAATTCCAAACAACTTGCACACCTCTACTCCAGAGCTAAAATTTCTTTTACATAGACGACCTCGCTTCAGATGTGTTACCTTACTGATAGAATCTTTCCTTGTAGCACTATACCTTGTGGAAATATTTTTTTTAATGTAAACCTAATTTGAAAAGCTTAAGAAAAACTTTTCTGAAGCACTCACATTGAGGAGTACAGGTAATTTTTTTTTTAAATTGCACAAAAGAAAAATGAATGTTGAAACGATTCATTCAGTGTTTGAAAGACATGGATCTGTTGAAACAGTGAGTTTCATACCTTGTTTGTAAAAAAAAAAAGCAGAGAAAGGTTAAAAGTTACATGTTGGCTATTTTTTTCCTTTTTTGTAAATAGAAATTTGTCGTGTCTAGCTGATGGGATTTGTATGGTTATGGCCAGGAGGAGTTACTATTTAAAAGGCTCTTAAACTACAACTATGCTTACTGTTATGTTTATGTTACATGAGTCCCTCATTTGAGGGAGGGGGAACTCTTTTCTGAGCTGAGAGAGCACTATCCACCCGTACCGGTACTGAAAGTACTCAGAGCTTCTCCCTCCACTCCTCCCACCCTTCCCAGTTTTGACTTGTAAGCCATTGCAACTCCTTTTTTTTCCTGAGATGATGTTTGATATTTTCAGCACTTCCTGTTCCAACAAATCCAAAGAATATAATATTGAACAAGAAGTGTTTGTAACAAAGGATCCTAGCTACCAATAAATAAAGGACTCATTAGAAAAGAAAAAAAATAAGTTGGCCTTTTGTCTCACCCTCCCCTCATACCTCATTTAAATGGGGGCCGTGGTAAAGACGTGTATCTTAATTTGAAAGCCACAATTGACTTGCAACAGGTTACTTTAATTTGATTTTTTAAAAATTCTTGTGATTCAGAGGCCAAAATAAATGGAATGTGGAGCAATTTCTGAGAAAAGAGCCCTTTTGTTCTGGCCCAAAGAACAGGTTGGACAACAGGAAACCTGAACAACTGTAGATTGAATGGGGGTGGTTTTGGGGTCATTGAAACCTACCCACAGTTCTTAAAAGTCAGAATCTTTCCCCCTCCCTTATATCTGGTATCTAACTGTCTGGCCACATTTTGGGGAGGGGAGAAGAAGATGGGGCTCCATTTGTGATATCCCCAAATCTTACAGAAATATGGCTCAACTGTATTAACATTTAAGTGCATTTGACCAATAGGTAGTATCTATACAATAACAGTCTTTAAGGATTTCAGTAACTTTTCTTGTTATCTAAAAGGACTCAAGTCTTCCACTGAGCATAAACTGAAGACTTCATCCAAGTTTTCTTGCTTTTTTATTTGTTTGTTCATTTCCTTTCTGGGTGGTCAGAGAGTCTGTCTCCTTTCCCTTGGCTAATCTGTAGGCCTGTATTGGAAGCATTGTTTACAGTCATACTCACTGCAGCAGATACTGTCCTTCACAGTACCATGGGAGAAAACAACCATGAAGTGTCAGCTGGCTTTAATCAGCAGTTACCCCAAGTCTAGGTTCATGCCCTCCCCCTCACCCACCTACCCCCACTCTGAAGCTTAGATGACCTACCTGCCCTTAAGTTATTATATGGTCAAGCAGTGGAGTATTCCTCATAGACAGTCAATGGATGTTGAAAACTCGATATTTATATACTTTAGATCATAGATTTGCTTGGTTCTTAAGCATATATTATTTCCATGAACACTGACTTTCTGCAGTGTTAAGATAGGGATTCCCCCTTACCCCCACTCCCTACCCACTAATTATGAACTCAAATTACAGTGTCAACTAAAAGGAAGTTTTATTTTTTTTTTCTTAGCCCTGTCAGTATTTTCCGTGGCCTTAGGCACAAAGAGAGAATCTTCGTTTCTAGCCAGGGTCATCCATCCTGAGCCCAGAACCACCTCTGAGATTTGTCCTGTTGGATGTTTTCATGTTGGGTCATCATCCCATCACACTTCCAATCTTCTGCCTCCCACGGGCCAAGTGAAAAGAGACACTGGAGATTTGTGTTGGGGGCACTGTTGGGCTGACGTGGCCAGTACCAAGGAGAACTAGGGAGGGAATCATGTTTTGCACCTTATTGAAAAGAAAAAAATTTTAAGTGCATACATAGTTAAGAGCTTTTATTGTGACAGGAGAACTTTTTTCCATATGCGTGCATACTCTCTGTAATTCCAGTGTAAAATATTGTACTTGCACTAGCTTTTTTAAAACAAATATTAAAAAAATGGAAGAATTCATATTCTATTTTCTAATCGTGGTGTGTCTATTTGTAGGATACACTCGAGTCTGTTTATTGAATTTTATGGTCCCTTTCTTTGATGGTGCTTGCAGGTTTTCTAGATAGAAATTATTTCATTATTATAATAAAACAATGTTTGATTCAAAATTTGAACAAAATTGTTTTAAGGAAATTGTCTGTATACCAGTACAAGTTTATTGTTTCAGTATACTCGTACTAATAAAATAACAGTGCCAATTGCAAGCTTGTGTCTGCCTCTCTGTTAGGTTCCCAGAGATAAACAATGGGCCAGAGAAAAACCAGCAATCCCTGCTTTAATTTTACCCTTTCTTGTTCACCTTGACCATAGTCCTCCACAGTGCAGGTTTCTCAAGACTGGGCAAGTGAGAAGAGAGCTGTTCCCCTTCCCCTGCCTCACACCCACCTCACTTTGTTTTTGCCTCCTTGAGGCATGGTTTATAAAAAACAGGTGCATTTCTGCATCTGGCATCTTGGCTCATCCACTTAAACATTTTTATTGCTCAAGAAACTTGAACAGTACCATCTGCAAGAATATTTCTTTTAAACAAGCATTTGGCAGCTCATGAACTTATGTGGCGTGAGAGATACACTGTATACAGTTCCACTACAAACTGATTTCTGAGGAAGAGTTCATTCATTCATTCATGTCATCCACAGTGTGTGTGCCCAGGTGCCTTATCATAAATGCCTAAGTAGTTAGATTTCCCATTGCGGGTTCCCACTAGCATGACTTGTTCATCTCAAAGAGTTGCCAGACCACGAGTGTGCATAGAGAATGATGACTGATCCATGTATATGTTTTAGAAATTGCCCACATAGGGGCAGCTAGGTGGCACAGTGAGTACAGCACCAGCCCTGGAGTCAGGAGGACCTGAGTTCAAATGTGACCTCAGACACCTGACACACTTACTAGCTGTGTGACCTTGGGCAAGTCACTTAAACCCGATTGCCCTGCCTTCCCCACTCCAAAAAAAAAAAAAATTGCCCATGTAGGCCAAGCTCAAAGAGACCCAAAAGTGATCATTCATCAGCTTCCTTTTAGTGAAAGATGTATGTTTCCTTGGCACCAAGATGTTTGCTTGCCTGCTAAAGGTTTCCAGCCCTAAATGTCATCCAGTGGAGATTGGAGAGAGGAAGGGGAAATTTTCAACAGAAAATCCCCATGCAAAAATTTAACTAAGCCACAGAAGGAAGGTCAGTCTATTAGCCTAATTGGAAATTGCTAACAGCTTTTGGGTCTCTTCTACTTGTCATGTCTACCCTGGACTCCTCACTGCTTATCAGATTTAAGATTTGAACAAGTGACCCAGAAATACTGGTGCCTACATGCCAGAAGGTAAAGACTTGATCACATTCAACCAGGACTAGCTGGTCATCTCCCACCCCCTGGAAGATGGCATGCGGAAATGAATAAGACACTAAAATTAGCTACCTCTCCTGAAGCTTTCTGACCAAGCTCCTACCTTTCTGACCTCAGCCCTCCTCTCCTTGACAGATAATCCAATTTTAACAACATAGCTAAGGGCAATTCTGACAGGAAGATTTGGGTCCCTGATAGTACACAACTCTATTGGCTTGGCTTGGCTAGGCTAGGAACATTTAGCCAATCTACTACATGGGGAGGATTTTGAAAATACAGTAAATGATAGCAGCTGAGTCCAAGCAATGAGAAGTATTTAGAAGCCACATTATTTAAGGCAGTTGTTGAGCAAAGTGAGTAACCCTAGCACTGTGTCAACATCTCCCAGCTAGTCTTTATTTAGGAAGGCAGCCTCAGTGCTTTTTCCTCTGACTCACACATGGAAAAACCTTTGCAGGATGCATGTGTCATCTGTCCATTTGGTCGGCACCAAGGCAAATGACAGCTGCATATTGATGCTGCAAGTGCCAACTGGGGGTCAGCTTAGGTACCTTTCCCTCTGTCTGCTACTCAGTCAAGCTACCAAGGCAACATTTGTTGTTCAGTCATTTTTTTCAGTACTGTCCCATTCTCCGTGACCCCATTTGGGGTTTTCTTGGCAAAGATACTAGAGTAGTTTGCCATTTCCTTCTCCAGTTCATTTTACAGATTGAGGAACTGAGGCAAGCAGGGTTAATTGACTGGCCCAGGGTCACACAGCTAGTAAGTGTCTGAGGCTGGATTTGAACTCATGAAGAGGAGTCTTCTTGACTCCAGGCCCAGTGCTTGAGGCAACATAGTGCTATGCAAAGGGTTCTAGGCTTAGAATCCAAAGACTAGTCGTGATAGAGTAAAAAGAATGTCGAATTTAGAGCTAGAGGTCCTAGGTTCCAATCCTGGCTTTGCCATTGACCTTGAGTAAGCGCCTTCATTTCTCCTCCTCTTAGTCTCCTCTATTGTTGTTGGACTAGAGGACTGCCAAGGTCCCTTCCAGTTTCAAATCCACAATCCTATGTTTCCATCACCTAAGTTGCAATTCTGGCTCAGTCCCCCTCACCCCCAATCATATGTGTGGTCTTCATGATTAGGCAAATCACTTTTAACATCTGGCCCTCAGTTTCTTCATCTGTAAAAATGGGGGTAATACTTCCGGGTCCATATACTTGTTGTTATCAAAGGATCAAATGAAATATCGTCTCTGAAAACACATTTAACCTGGAAAGCCCAATCTAAATGGAGAATATTCTCAGTCCTGTGGAAGCAGAAGATAGTTGTAAAAGTCTTTGTTGTTCTCAGACTCCTACCTTGTTTTTAGGCCACTGGATCAAAATCACTTTGGCTTTTCTGCCAGACTCCATTTCCTTAAAAATAAAGATTAGCAAAGGGGCCTCCCACATGGGGTGCCCTGGAAAGAATAGAGGACTTGGGCTTATAGGACTGAGTTCAAATCCCAGTTCTACCCCTTAGTGTTCGTGTGACCTTGGACATGTTAATCTCTCTAGCCCTTGGAAAAAATGAGAGGGTCTGGTCCCCTCCAACTCCCAATATAAGGTCCTGCATGAGACAGATCTAGGACCCTGTCCCATTATCCCACAGAACAGGCAGTAGTTAGTCCTAAGTATGTAGAGTCATGGGCTAATGAACCATATCTTTCTAGGTGTGGGATTTACCACTGTCTCATTATGTTTTCACCTTGGGGGTGAGGGGGAAAGAGCAAAGAGAAGAAAATTAGCTATAATTAAAAGATATCTGTTGCTAAGGGTGAAAGGGACTTTTAATAATTTCCTTTCATGTTTTTTCTTCTGCATCTCCTAAACCCATCAGCAGCACTGCCTCCCCAATCTCCCTTCAACTAGTGGTTGGAATTAATTATTTCAAGAGAGAAATAGCAACTATAAAGAGAATAGGGCAAAAGAAATACATTTCTCATGAAGTTGAAAGCATACAACCCCACCAAAGTATTAAAAGTGTGATGTTTTGGTATCTCCAGGATAGGCCCACACCTTGCTTTTTCCTGGTTCTGTCATTAATTAGCTGGGTGATTATGAGCAAGTTATGGTCTCTCTGGGCTTTAGTTTCCTCCGGTAAAATGAGAGGTTTGGACTAGACCATCTCTAAGGTTCTTTCCAATTTTGAATCCCCATCTACCACTCACATTATCCAGATGTTGCATTGTTTCCCAACAGTAACTCACACATTTATCTTTCTATAGCATCATGACCTATGTCTATGTATTTGGGGGAGAGGCAAGGGATAAAATTTCCTCCACTTAGACTTGAAAGTAATGGTGACATATGTGCCTCTGGGGCCATTGAAAAACTTATAATTTTTCCAGCCTATTCCTCATATTTCAAATACCTTTAAGTGGAGGGTGTGGTTGAATTTCATATTCTGCATGGTCAAGCACCAGAGGTACAGCTCTTCCATTGACCTAAATCACAGAAGGAAAGCTTCCTGGTTTGTTAACACTCTCTTTTCCCAAAAGCCTCATTCATGTCTAAGGAGACTCAATTTCTGCATATTGTCTTGTGTCTTGCAAAAACAAAGGCTGCTTTAAATTGCTTAAACTTTCCAGTGTATTGATATGCAAGTAACTCTTTAAAACAAGGAGCCAGGCATTGATTCACCCAGTGTTCATTCTGTTAATATGTCACCATGACTTCCTGTGAAATTCTTCTGCAGACCATATGTACTTCCTGGAAAATGTCATTGTGATCCGTCGATTACTCCATTATTACATAGTAATCACATGTTATCAATTATCAGAAATAGTCATTACCATATCCAAGGGAAGTCTCTTAACTTACATTCTGGTAAAGAGCTATATTAATGAGAGTTCCCCTCCCATTATCAGCACTGGTGGGCCTCTTCATTACAAACGTTTTCACTAGGATCTTTACAAGAAGAGGCCGTAGCACATTTAATGTGAGCACACAACTAAACATATGTTCTTTATAGATAAAAGGGTGGAGTGGGGAAGAAAGGGGAAAAATCCAAAGAGGGAAAGCCAACACTAAGCCCAGCCTTCCACAAGTAATAGGCTCAATGAATATGTAGTTATAACATCCCTAGAAGGCACGTGTAATGAACCCCTGGTCTCCACAGATCAAAGATAAGGAGCCAAACCCATAAGTAGCCCGGAGTTCACTTAGAAGCTCTATGTTTCATGTTCTCATACTTAAAATCTTTCCTTGGTGCTTTCTTGGGAACTAAGGTCACTCACTACTCTACCTGGCTGGCTTTGCTAGGATCTTCTTTTCCTCCCTGTGGAGCCTGCCCAGCACCACTGGGCAGTAGCCACCCTGAGGGAAGCACTGTCTGACCACTAATAGCAGCAAATACTAGTTTGACTGTTACTGCACCTGGAGGACAGGCAGAAAATTCCCCAAACAGTGACCATGGGGCTTGATTCCAACAAGTGGAGACTCCAGCCATCAATTGTGAAGACACAACATTATATTAAAGTGAAAACTATTTTCTTTAAAAAAAAGTGGAAGGGTCTCACATGGATTTCAACAATGAGAGTGTTTGTTGAAGGTAGCAAACACTCTACACCGTAGCCCTGGGCTTGGCTACCAAGTCCATCCCCAGCTACATGCCTGCAGGAGATGCTGGTTTTGGGCTCCCGAGGCCCTCCTGCTGCTCAGAGAAGGCATCTTCCATCACAAGGAGCCAGGAAGCTCTTACACAAGACAAGAAGGGAGATTGTGGGCAAAGCGGGTGCATGTCAAAGCTTCCACTCTAGTTGAATGGGGTTTCGGTCCCCCAGGTTAGCTAAAGACCGAGTTGTGCTGCTGGGTAACCCGGATAAATGTCGTCCTCCGACTGAGCTCTTTGAGTTTAGTGGCACCCACATAGGTGCAGGTGGACCTCAGGCCCCCCAGGATATCCAGGATAGTGTTTTCCACATCTCCTTTGAAAGGCACTTCCACAGTCTTGCCTTCTGAGGCCCTGGGGACAGAAAACAATGATTACTCTGGGTTTATTTTCCTTCTTCATCTCTTGCTTTTAAAAAATCTGTGTTTTAGCATTTTAGTAAGATGGCAAGGTTTTCTCCTTTGGGCCCATCCAAAGCCTGAAATTCTCAGTGAAGAATGAAAGCAAAGTCTCCAGGACATGAGATTTTCCACTTGCTATCAAATTCCCATAGAGAGTAAACATTCCTCCATAACAATTTCTGATGCACCTGTAGATCTAAGCTTAGAATACAGAGAACAAGAAATATGTGTCATCACAAGACATCTCTCATCCCAGACCTGAAAGGTAGCAACTAACTTTCTGTTTTACTTTAATCCATAGATATCATATTAATTACCAATAGTCCAGAACATCTTAGGGAGGAGGTAACACACTTTTTTATCTCTGGGCAGGTATTTCCTTTTTTTCACCAAACTCTGAAAGGTATTACTTAGTACACCAGTTGGTACCCTCACTCTTCCCATGTCTATGAAATGAAAGGAAAAGGCCTCCTACCAAGAACCTGAAGCTGAGGACAGCTGCCCAGCCAGAGCTTCTTGGGGACAGAGAGAAGAAAAAATGAGGAAAAGGAGGTGGATGTCCTTTGCTCACCTAGGGCAGCAGGAAAGGTAGAAAATCTACCATCCCAAAATCTAGATTGCTAGCAATGCAAAAGATCCTTCCCCCAGTCCCCCTACTCCTACCCCCATACACACAGAGACTCTCTCACCTCCCATTATGGTAGATGACTTGCATTCCCATTGCCACCATTTTGCAACCAAGTTGTGCCACATTGATCCAAGCTGTCCCCCAGGTCTGGAATGCAGTCCCTCCTTGCCACTTCCTCTTAGAATCCCAAACTTCCTTCAAGCACAGCTCATGTGCCACCTCTTCCATGAGACCTTTCCTGGCCCCACCCCCACTGGTGTCAATCTCTTTTCTCTCTCTTGAAATTACTTTAAAAATGCTTTCTATTTGTTTATGTATATAACTTATCTACTCAAATAGCTTATGAGCTACTTGAGGTCAAGGAATATTTTGTCCCTATATCCCCTGCACTTAGCACAGTACTTGAGACACAGAAGGAACTTTGATAAATATTCTTTCAATGGAACTGAATTCAGAGTGTCTCCTTAGTTGATCAACAAGCATTTATTAAGCAGGTCTCGCTATGTGTCAGGCACTATACTCTACTGAGGATACAAATACAAAGTGAAGTAGTCTCTGCCCTCAGGGGGATTACCTTCCATTAGGGAAGATAACATATACATAGGTATACACAAAATGGGTACATAGTAATTTGGAGAGGTGGGGACTAGGAAAGGTTTCATGTAGAAGACCTGAAGGGAACTTGGGATTTTAAGCAATAAAAGTGAGGAAGGATTATATTCTAGGCATGGAAGAGGACCATGGCAAAGACACGAAGATGGGAAATAGGGTACCACATTGTAGAAATATAGGGATGGGTGCAAGAGATATTGTAGGAGTAGAAAAGACAATGAGGTTGGGAATCTCAGTGACTGGAAGCATGGTGTTATCAATTATTCAGAAAAAGAATGGGTTGGGGAGGCAAAGGGGGAGATCAGTCAGCTCTATTTCAGAAATACTGAGTTTGAGATGCCTAGAGGACATACAGATAGAAATGTCCAACAGATAGTTGGGACTGGGGCTCGGGAGAAAAATTAAAGCTATAAAATGGAGGTGATTACCCTGACTGATCAGCCTCCCAGGGACGGCCCAAGCAATAAGTGGTAAACGATTGCAGAGGAACGGTTAAAGCATAAGGAGACGTGTCCTAATTGAATGGAACGTCAAAGGAGGAGAGGCCTCCTCGTGAAGGAGAGGTCATTGTAGTAAGCATCTCTTATCCATAAGTCATTTCCAGCATTCTGAGAAGTGCCACAGGGAGTGAGGAGGGCCCTAGCCACGTAAATGGAGCTCTGGCCAGTGGTCTGCTTGAGTGGGACTTTAATTATTTCAGTGTTTTCTTTCCAGGACTGTGCCTTGATACTCTTGAATCTTTCATTCTCTGTTATGTTTAAACCCTGCTGAAATTACAGGAGACTTGTTTCTTTCAGTTCCTCAGTTTCTATTTTGATGTGCTAAATTGGAGCCCATCTCTCCCCAGCCCTAATTTAGAATAAAAAGCAGAATAAAAACCAAAGATTTAAAAAATGATTCAAAGAAAAATTAAATCTGCCTAAGCAGGGGAGCTGGCCACCCCCTCTCTGCGACGGTCCTGTTTATATAACTGTGTCTGTACAGGGTAGCACCAGTCTCTCAAACAGAGACAACGAATTCTGATAGATCATTAAGCTTCTTGGCACTAGGCCCAGGATCCCACTCGAGGTAGGAATTCCTCCCTCCTCCCCCTGGCAGCACTGTGTAACCTGATGTATCAGTTACCACATTCTGGGAGAAGGTCTCTCCGAGGCTACTGAGGCTTTCAGAGGATGAGCTGTGTCTCTTGTTCTCAATTATAAGGAAGGTTCCAAAGCATTTGCATAACATCCTCTACCCCCTGGAAATCCCAAACATCCTCCAAGTCCAGAAATTAGAGAGTAAGAAAGAGAAAAATAGGAGGCTTAAGAGATGGCAGCTTTTGGAGTATGTTTCTTAAAGGATATTAAAGTCAACCTCCTGGTGACACCATGGGGGCCTCAGAGATAATCTGGTCCATCCCCTTTATTTTACATAGGAGAGAGCTGAGGCTCAAAAGGTTAAGTGACTTATCTTAGGTCAAAAGTAAAGCAGGGATTGGAACCAGGTTTCTCTGTTTGCCTCCAAAAGCTAGCATTTTTTACACTCAACACTTCTCATTCAGTTATTTTAGTCATGTCCGACTCTGTGTGACCCCATTTGGAATTTTCTTGGCAGAGATACTGGAGTCATTTCCTTCTCCAGCTCATTTTACAGATGAGGAAACTGAGGCAAACTGAGTTAAGTGACTTGCCCAAGGTCACACAGTTAGTAAGTGTCTGAGGCTGGATTTAAACTCAAGCCTTCCTGACTTTAGGTGTGACATTCTATCTACCGTACTGCCTTGCTGCCCACTTATCCACAGTTCCCAATTAATTCCACAATGAAATACTTACTCCTTTAGGTGGTATTTCAAACCTTTCCCAGTATGGCTCTAGCTTATGTTTCTAGTCTTATTCCACACTGGTCCCCTTCATGCTCCCCACATTGAAGCACGACTTCAGCATCACTGTGTCGATCCCCTATGTCATTGCCCAGGCTCCCACATGCCTGCAGTAGACTGGTACAAGTTTAGTGAAAGAACATCTTAGAATCTGCCTCTTTGAATTGGTATCTTCTTTAAAAATTCATGTCAGGTGCCACTTCCAACAAGAAAGCTCTCCTGATCCCTGCCACCCCTCTATTCCTTAGTGCTTTTTTCCTACTTAAATCATATTGTATTTACTTCTTTCATGTAAGTAGGCTGCTAAGTGGAGAGAGCATTGAATTGGGACTCAAGAAGGCCTAAGTTCAAATCCAGCCTTAGATGCTTCCTAGCTGTGTGACCCTAGGCAAGTCATTTAACCCCTCTCAGTATCATCTATAAAATGGAGAATGGGAAGGCAAGAGCATAAGCATCTATTAAAAAACTACCATGTGCCAGACACTGTGCTATGTACTTTATGAAGATGTTCTCATTTGATCCTCACAACAACCCTGGGAGATTAGTGCTTTATTATCTCCATTTTAAAGATGAAGAAATTGAGGCAGAGGTTAAGTGACTTACCCAGGGTCATACAACTAGTGAATATCTGAGGCTGGACTTGAACTCAGGTCTTCCTTGACTCCTCTGTAGCCCCTGGCTGCTCAATAGCTATAAAAACAACAAAACCAATCCCACCTATCTCCCAGCATTGACCCAAGGACAAAAATGAGAACAAATTTGTAGAGTGCTTCACAAACTTAAAATGATATATGAATGCCATCATTATTATTATTATTAAATATCATGTGCCCCAATAGAACATTAGGTTTACATCTTCAGCACCTAGCATGAAGCCCTGTATACGGTAGGCACTTAATACATAATTACTGAATTGAATTAAGGTGAAGTGTTAGCTATCCGGTTCACCTTCTCTGGCTTGTCTGTAATAGGAAGTGAACGAAGGACAAACAACAACAGTGGAAAGTGATATGATACTTGGTGGAATGGTACAAGCATATGAACAGATATAGTGTTGTGGGATTTATTACACACACACACACACACACACACACTTTAAAATTAAAAAAAAAGTCCAGGTTATCATCGGTGGTCGTTCATGAAAGTCTCCCTTGGCAACACGGAACAAACATAATTAAATGGCTAACTATACTGCCTCCATTAACTGTCTGGCCTTTTCATCCGTGCCTTAAAGCAGCTTTGAAAACTGGCTACATTTAAGGAAATTTGCCTTTAAGAAATTATCTGCACACCATCCTATAGTCTAGACAGTATTGCATTATTAAGCACCCAAAGACATCATTTCTAAGCCTGGTGACTGCTATATGACCTCCCCACAGGCTGGAGGTGATGCTATTAGACACTCCCCATGCTCCTGGGGAAGAGAAGTACGTCTGTTCTCCCAGACTCAACCTCACTGAGGCCAGGAGGATTGCTCCCAGGATAATCCTGACCCAGCAATGCCAGTATAAATCCTGCTTCCCCAAAACAATCATTGTCACCCAGAAGCCTTGTTAGCTTGATAAAAAGTGCTGGATTTGGGGTCTGAGGTACTGGGCTTTACCACTTATTACCCCAAGTGATCAACTTGACCCCAATGGGCTAATCATCTGTAAGTGACAGGGTGGCCTGCATTACCTCTCTAAAACCATCCATTCAAGAAGCATTGATTGTCTTCTATATGGCAGGTTGGCCTAGGTAGTAGGAACAAAGGGACAAAAATAAGCCACTTCTTTCCCCTAAAGAAGTTACATGGGGGAAGGAGGAAGCACAACATGTACACAGGAAAAATATATACACATATACATACATATAACTATATATGTATATGTACGTATGTGTGTGGTACACACATATAAACATGTATGTACATGCTCCCAGAGTAATTACTTGAGGGAATCAGGGGATGAAGCCACAGGGTAGGGGACCAAGATGGGCCTAGCAGCAACTAAGCCAAACCTTGAAGGAAACTGGGAATTCTAAGAGGCAGAGTGGTGAAGGAATATATTCTAGGCCTGAAGGACAGCTTATGCAAAGACATGGAGGCAGGAGATTAAATGTTATGTGTGAAAAAAGAGAAGAAGATTGATTTGGCTGCAATGTAGATTGTATGAAATAGCTAGCCATTAAATAAGTGCTTTAAGGTTGGCTAAACACTTTACAAGCTAGATGAGTGGTGTAGTGGAAAGAGTGTTGGGCCTTAGGGTCAGGAAGACTCATCTTCCTGAGTTCAAATCCAGCCTTAGACATTTACTGGCTGTTTAACCCTGAGCAAGTCACTTGACCCCGTTGGCCTCAGTTTCCTCATCTGTAAAATGAGCTAGAGAAGGAAACAGCAAACCCCTCCAGCATCTTTGCCAAGGAAACCCCAAATGGGGTCCTGAAGAGTCAGACATGCATTAAGTAAGATAACTGAATAACAACGAACAAACACTTTACATGTTAATTCATTTGATCTTCCCAACAACTGTGTGAGGTAGCTGTTACTATTATGCTTATTTAAAGAAGAAAAAAAGACAGAGGTTAAGTGACTTGGCCAGGGTCACGCAGCTAGTAAGTATCTGGGCCAGGACTTGAACTCATGTCTTCCTGACTCATATCCACTGTACCACCTAGCGATCTCTGAGAGGACAGCGATTGGCAGCAAACCTGGATAGGTAGGTTGCAACCAAATTGTAAAGGGTATAGATGCCAAACAGAAGACTTTGTATTTTATCCTAGAGGCAGTAGGGAGCTATAGAAGCTTCTTGAGCAGGGAAATGACATGGTTAGACCTGACCACCAAGACTAACAATTTGGCAGCAGTATGGGAGATGGAGAGAAGAGATCAACGATGCAGGGAGACCGATTAGTGGGCTACTGTAGAAAAACAAGCAGGAGGCGAGAAGGATCTGAACTAGGCAGGATGGTTGTGGTGCGAGCAGAGAAAAAGAAACAGACGTGAGAAATACGGAAGCGAAATCTACAAGGCTTGACAGCTGATTGGATAGGAGGCATGGTGGAGGGGGAATGAATGATGACTCCCAGGTGGAAGGACCGAGGGGCCCTGAAAAGAAGGACGGAAGTCAGGGAGAGGAGAGAGTTTGGGGAGAAAAATGAGTCCTGTTTTGGACAGGATGGGCTTGAAATGTCTATGGGATAACCATTCAGAGATAGGTAGTTGATAATGTGAAATGCCTATGGGGTATCCATTCAGAAATGAGTAGTGGATAATGTGGGACTGGCAGCTAGATAGGATAGAGAGCTGGTCCTGGAGTCAGGAAGGCTCGTCTTCCTGAGTTCAAATCTGACCTCAGACACTTACTAGCTGCGTGACCCTGGGCAAGTCACTTAACCCTGTTTACCTCAGTTTCCTCATCTGTAAGATGAGCTGGAGAAGGAAATGGCAAACTACACCAGTATCTCTGCCAAGAAAACCCCAAATAGAGCCATGATGCGCTGGACATGACTGAAAAAAATGAACAAAATGTGAAACTGGAATTCAGGAGAGAGACAAGAGCTGGACATGGAGATCTGAGAGTTAACTTCATAGTTGATTACAGGGGAGAAGATGAGATTACCAAGACAGTATATACAGAGAAAGAGGAGAAGAGAATCCTGGAAAATACCCAAGTCCATGGGACAGAACAAAGATGACACTAGTAGAAAAAGAAATTGGGGAAAGATTGGGGAAAGATTGGAAGGGTAGGAAGAGGACCTGGAGAGAGGAGGGTCATGGATATTCGAGGAAGAGGGGATGCTCAAGTCAAGTCCACACACTTTTATTAAGTGGCTGCTGTGTGACAGACACTGTACTAAGCACTGGGGATACAAAGAGAGACAAAAACAGTCCCTGACCCTGAGGAGCCCACAGTCTGAAGGGAGCAGGCAGACATCTCTAAACACGCAAACAACTATGTAATAACGAGATATACACAGGAATTGGAAATAATTGCAGAGAGAAGGCACTAACATTAATGGCGGATTAGGAATGGCCTCCCGAGGCTGGGATTCTCATTGACATCTGGTCAAGTTACAAATTCTGCAATAATGCTAATAAGCATGAGGACCGAGGAAAGGTCACTGGATTTGATAATTAAGAGATCACTGGTAATCTGGGAGAAATGAACTTCAGCTGAGTGATGAGGGCTGAAGCTAGACTGCAAGGAGTTGAGAGGTGAGTGGGAGGCGAGAAAGGAGAGAAAAGTGAAGACAGCTCTTTTTTTCCCCAGGATTTTGGTTGCAAAAGGGAAAGGAAATTATGGACAATAACCTGAGGAGAGGTTAGGTTCAAGTAAAGTGTTTTTTTTAAAGGTTAGAGGAGCATTTGGCACATTTTTAAGCAGTAAGGAAGGAGCCAGTAGACAAGGAAAGATTGAATATTAAGGAGAGAGAAGGGATGCTTGTGAAACAGAATTTCTAGAAGAAAGGCAAGGAAGCCTCATAAGTATCTCCCAAATCAGGTCCCCTAAGGGATTTAGTTGTACTTAAAAAAAAAAAAAGACCAGGTCTCCCTCCTGCTAAATGAGCTCAGGGGACATTTTCCAGCACTTCCTCAGAGCAGTTTCCAAAAGAAAAATAGACAAGAAAGTCCTGAAGCTCATTTCCTTTCAGCTGATCTCTGTCCCATTTCCGTCACCCCTAACATAAGGACACAAAGCAGCTGGAGAAATTTAAGATGCATTCATGTCTGAATGCTCCAGCTGCTCTCTCACCTGTATTCAGCAACTTGTCCGGCGTGTTTCTTCATCGCCGTTTCAGAACTCATCCCATAGAAGAGCTTTACTTTTTGACCATTTCTCTCAATTACTTCACCAGCACATTCTGTGTGACCCGAGAACATCCCTCCCAGCATGACGAAGTCAGCACCGGCTCCTGCAAAGGGACAAGGAAAATGGAGAGGACAAGAGAGGGCAAAGTCAAAATTGTCTCTGAGATCATTTGGGCACAACACAGAGAAAATTTCTATCAAGCATGACATAGAGCCAATGAGCCCACCTGGGCTACCTAAAGGAGATAGACTGATGCCCCCACAGAACCAGGAAGCCCTAGCATTTAACATATAACCTGAGCACTGAATCGTAGAGGCAAATGGCAGGTCGATTAAAGTTGATGAGAGGAGTCTGCTAAAGAATGATCACCATACGAACAGAAATCCAAATCCCATAGGCTCATGGACATTTAATATTTGGAAAGGGCCTGTTACAGGTCATCTGGGCCAACTTCCCACCCAGGGCCACTGTGGCTATATGACTTCATTTATTTATTCTTTTTTTCATTATTCATGTCATTCATTTATTCATTTATTTATTTATTTATTCCACAAAAACTATATGACCTTAGGTAAGTCACTTCCCTCTGAGCTTTGGTTCCTTCATCTGTAAAATCAAAGGATTAGACTAAATGAGGTCAAAAAATTCTTCCAGGTTGAGAATCCATAACCCAGGGCTTAGGTAGGTGCCTGGCACATAATAGGTACCTTATAAATTCTTAACTTACTGATTTTCCAGTGCCTGTTTAAATACCCTCCAATGAAAGGGGCTATGTCTTTATTATGGTTTTCTCTTAATCTGGGTCTTCAGAAAGGAACCCAAGTGCATTACATTGTATATAAAACTTACATAACATGACAAGGTTGAAAATGGTGGGAAAAGTCCACAGAAGTCTGAAAAGCTTTACATTTCTCAGATATCGTGTTCACAATATTTAACTCTCATTCCAAAACAGTAATAATAATAATAATTAGCATTTATATAGCACTTGAAGGTTTGTAAAGAATTTTACAAATATCATCTCATTTAATCCTCACAACAATCCTGGGAGATTGGTGCTTTGTTAGCCCCATTGAAGCTGAGGCAAGGAGAGGTTTAGTGGCTTATCCATGATCACACAAATAGTGAGTGTTGGAGGTAACAATGCAAACAACTATGTAATAACAAGATATATACAGGAATTGGAAATAATTGCAGAGAGAAGGCACTAACATTAATGGCGGATTAGGAATGGCCTCCTGAGGTTAGGATTCTCATTGACATCTGGTCAAGTTATAAATTCTGCAATAATGCTAATAAGCATGAGGACTTTGACTAGATGTCTTCCTGACTCCAAATCTATATATCTATCCAATGCAACTCCTTGTTGCCTATATTATAAGAATAAAGCAGTCATAATAAAAATAAATAATTGTCCATTTTAAATATTAGACAATATGAGTTTTTCACCAGGTTATCCTGCTGAGAGGTTGGAGCATAGGTTCCCAAAGTGAGCAATATCACCCCCTATTGGGTTCTGGAATGATTTGGGGGGGTGGTAGTACCCTTGGGTGCAATTGGGGGCACTGAATAAAAATAAGGGGGCAGTGGAATCACAAGGAAAGAAGAGGAGGTTGAAAAACATACATGTTTCATCTATTTTGTAACAGAGTTATAGTGATTACATCATTTAAACACCCAAAATGCAAATTACAACCAATCGGTGGTTAAGTCTGCCAACAGGTCTTAATAAGCAAGTGTTGGCAGGTGAGCATGTCAGGCATTGTTGGGAAGTCCAGCTCACATCAGCAGAATATGTACGTGTAATGACTTGTTTACAATACTATACTATAGTTACATGATGCAATATTACATAATCAAAATTTCAATGCACTTTTTTTCCTTCTTTTTTGATTTTGTTGCTTCTGTCTCATGATTCATTCCACTGGTTATAATTCTTCTTTACAACTGGACTATTATGTAAATAAGTTCAATGTGACATATGTAGAACCTACACTGGATTACATGTTGTCTTGGGGGGAGGAGAGAGAAGAGGAAGGGAGAAAATTTGGAACCCCAAAACTTGTGGAACTGAGTGTTGTAAACTAAAAATAAAAAATAAATTTATTAAAATAAAAAAATTTTAAATTTCAATGCAGGAAAAACCCCACAAATTTACAACAAATTATTAAATTTAAGATGAGGCATTTTTCTAAAAAAAATTTACATTTTTTTGAAATGACACAAAAATTTTTTAAACCCATTAAAAGGTTAAAGAAAGTATATTTCTGGGAGTGGGGTGCTGTGTAATTTTTTTTGAAAAGGGGGTGAGAGGCAAAATAAGTTTGGGAACCTCTGGATTAGAGGATGAGCATCTCCTAAAGGTCATGGATAGTCAAAGTTGATTGACTGCCTCTCTGTCTGTCCTGTATAAATGGGATCCTTTCGGTTAAATAATACACACAAATCTTCTACATATACTACAGAGTAAATTCCACTAAGGGCCTAAATTCTGAGTACAGCCAAGATATCAATGCTCTGACTTCACATGTATAATCAATATCATATCACTTGCCTTCTTGAGGAGTTAGGGAGAGGGGAGAAGAGAGAATTTGGAACTCAAATTTTTAAAAAGTGAACGTTAAAAACTGTTTACATGTAATTGGGAAAGATACAATGAATTTTTTTTGGAGGGGGGAAGGGAGGGCATTTGGGGTTAAGTGACTTGCCCAAGGTCACACAGCTAGTATATGTGTCAAGTGTCTGAAGTCAGATTTGAATTCAGGTCCACCTGAGTCCAGGGCCGGTGGTCTACTCATTGTGCCACCTAGCTGCCCCAGATACAATGAATTTTTAAAAAGAAAAAGGTATTAATGATTTTTGTTGTTGTCATTCAGTCATTTTCCATTCTCCATGATCTGGTTTGGGGTTTTCTTGGTGAAGTTATTGGAGTAGTTTTGCCCTTTCCTCTTCCAGCTCATCTTACAGATGAGGAAACTGAGGCAAAACAGGGTTTAAGTGACTTGCCCAAGGTCACACAGCTAGTAAGTGTGTGAGGCCAGATTTGAACTCAGGAAGATGAGTCTTCCTGACCCCAGGCCCAGTGCTCTATCCACTGTGCTCAAGGGAGCTTTTAGTCATGAGGTCGGTTAAGGGATTAATTGGCCAAAGCCCTTACAAGAAGAGGAGATTGTGGGTGACTCCCCTTGAATGGCGACTGTAACGTTTTGTGACAGGTCACTTTGAATTATCTACACAAGAACTTTCAGAGTTCACCCTGTAGTTTACAATCCCTCCTCAGTATTCTTGACTGGAATGTGGAGAAGGCTAGAGACCCCTCCCACGTGAACCAGCTGCTGGTTCACAAGAGGAATCCTCTCCTCTGCTGCCTGCTTGGGAGTCCCTTTAGCTCTGCGCACCCAACAAGAGTGCTGGGGAGGAGCGGCCACTGCTTTCTCCCTGGAGAGTGCGATGGGACAGAAGCAAGGCTGGGCTAGGAAGGAGACTTGACTTCACCAAGGTGACGTAACCCCTGAGGGGCAGAGCCCACAAGAGCGTCCATTGCTAGGTTCCCTACCCACTCATCCATGGCCTCCCTAGACGTTTTCAGACTACAGACTTTTCACTACTGAGTAAAACCCAAGAGGCCGGAGGCAGAAATGTTTCCCCCAATGTCAGATCCACTGAGTCCTTAGGCACTAGAATCTGGGTCCTGCTGTAATTCTGAGCACTGCCCTCTGCTGCCCCCTTGTGTGCCTCAAAGGCATAATGGAAGTGCTCTCAATATCCTGGAACAGGTTCAAGGTTGAGGAAGGCAAGGGAAGGGGCAGCTGGAAAGTGATAAACCATCTCCCCTGATCTTCATCTCCACTTCTCCAAAAAGACTTCCTAAACCCCGCCCTCCAATCAAGAAAAAGGGGTGCATCTATGTGACCTATAAGAGCTAAGGGTCATCACAGAAAGAGGACTTCCTAGAGCCAGGGGTTAGGAGACCTGGGTCCCCTGCTCTGAGACCAGCTTGCTATACGTCCTTGGGTTAATCTCTTTGCTTCTTCTATACATGCGGGACTGTGACGAAATGATCTCTGAGGTCCCTTTAGCTCTAAAGAAAAAGTCCTAAATTCTGGTTTCTGGCTTAGTAGAGCAGGTAGGGTCGGGGAAACTCTGGAGCTGGCCAGGCTCCCATGTGGTCCTAACAGGCACAAGAAAAATGGAGTAAGATCACATCAAGAGAAACCCAATGGGATGAAATTCTAATCAGTGCCCTGAGAACTCTTCTGCTCCTTCCCCTTATCATGCCCCAGCTCACACCCCTAGACTTCTAAGTAAGCTCCTGCATTCTTGTTCCTCTTTCACCCAGAACCCTTCCTTCCCTCCCTCAGCCCCGTTCTTCCCAATGGATGAAGCTGGCTACCATTTGTGCCTATGCTTACCAAATGCTTTGGCGACATCTCCTGGACAAGTGCAGCCTCCATCCTTAAGAAAAGAGAAAAAGCAAGTCAGTCAGAACAAGGAAGGAAAACAGGAAAATTCCCTCTGGGATTGGTGCAACTCTGGGGGATCTGTGCAGGATACACACACAAATCTTCCCACACCCTAAGTCATATTAAGCTATAGAAGGAGAGACAGAGACAGAGACAGACAGATGGGGAGAGGAAGAGAGGAGAGATGGGGGAGAGGGAGTAGGATAGAGGTAAGAGAGATGGAAATAAAAATTGAGGGGAGAGAGATGGAAGAAGAGGGAAAGAAAGATGGAGGAAAAGGAAGACAAATACAGAGGAGAAAAAGAAAGGGGGGAAGGAAGATAAACAGATATGTGGTGGAGAGAGTGGGAAAACTTATGTTTAAATAGGGTACAATAGGAGAGGAACCTCAGTTTTCTCACTTGTAAAATGAGAAGCTGAACTCAATGACCTTTATGCTTGCTTTCACCTCTAAAGCCAAAAAGACTGCAAAGCATTTATGCCCTCCCCACCTAGTTCATTTTCCATTTTCCTAAAATATAGCAACCATGTTAAAGCATGTTACTTCTATTTAATTTAACAACCATTTTGAAGTCTCTACTATTTGCAAGGCCCTATGCTAGATATTAGGGACAAGGTGACAGACAGAACTCAGACCCTATGCTCATCAGGCTTACAGTAGAATGGGAGAAAGCCCAAATACACAATAATAAAAAGTGTCCATTGTACTTGGAGCTACCACACTGGATGAATGGGGGAGGGGGGTAAAGGGGAGAAATCAAACCAGGCCCAGGAGCCCTTTCCCATTATCCTGGCAGGGACCTGCCTCATTTACCAAAGGACCTCTGGCTCCTCTGCCCCTGGAGAGCAGAACATCTCGCTTCTGCTATGGCCTCCCTGAGTTTATTTTCGTTTTCATTCGAGCAAACCCCATTTTAAACAGCCAGAGTCAGTCATCATTGCAAGCTTCTTCATTCTGTATGCACAGTGCACCCAGGAGGTGGGGAAAGTGTACTATTGGGTTGGAAATAGTTTCTGACCTCATCCTACATGAGTGGCTTACATAATCCATAGCCAGGCACTGCTATTTCTGCTCCCATCTTCCTCTCCCTGGGCCATTCGCACTCGTGTTTATAAAACAGGGCTAACACTTTTGAGTTTCGGATTTAATTGTTAGCCTCTCCCTCCCTGCTTGAGTGCTAGTAACTGGGTGGTGGATGGGGTGATATTTTATTTGGCACAAATGGCAAATTAATCCAAGGGAAGGGGAAAGGATATTGGGTTATTTCCTGCATTTAAAAAAAAAACCTTCCCACTTCATGCGGATGCTATCATGCTTACATAATTTATAGCATTCCCCCTAAAGCCAACTCAGAAATCATTTGGGGCAGTGTATATCATCCGACCTTTTTGCACATCACTATATCTCCTACATAGCCTATTTCTAACCCTTCAAAGTGGCTTCATATTTAGCAAGAAGACAGCAACATGCCCTCTCTATGAGCACTGAGCGAATATGTGTGTATGACGAGGAGGAGGAAGAGCATTTAAACCGATGACTTCTAACTACTTCTAACATGGGATGGAGGAGAGACAGAGCAGGCACTGGGGTGATGGGGAAGGATGGTTATTTCTTCCCCACAGAGCACAGAATTATACCCTCTATTTCACAAGCATGTTAATATTTAAAAGCACCTTCCTCACAACAACCCTGTGAAGAAGTATTGAGTACAAGTAGTTAGCTCTGTTTCACAGATAGGAAGACTGAGGCTCAGAGACATTCAGTGACTTGTCCATGGCCACGTATCTATCAAGTGTTAGAGTCAAGACTTGAACATAAGCCTCATGACTCCAAGTCCAACACTCCTTCTAAAATGACCAAGAGGATGATGGCTGACTTCATACCTTCATCTCATTTACTCAGATACATTTAGGTATAGATCAGGACTGTATTTAGAAGTTAAAAGAGGGGCACCTAGGTAGCACAGTGGATGGAGCGCTGGATAGAGCACTGACCTTGGAATCAAGGGGACCCCAGTTCAAATGTGGCCTC
>CM053622.1:163736018-163801496 GCA_028646595.1 Phalanger gymnotis | reverse complement strand
CCAGTAACAATGTCATAGGAAGATAGTTTAATGGAACTAGGGGCGTTCAGCCTGAAGACTTGAAGGGCACATGAGAGCTGTTTTCAAATATTTAAAGGGCTGTCATGCAAGATAGATTAGACCCATTCTTCTTGGCGCCAGAGGGTGGAACGTTGACCATTGAGTAGACGTTACAGGGAGGCCAATTTCAGCTCAATATAAGGAAAGAAATTCCTACCACTCAGAGCAGTCCAAAAATGGAATGAGCTGTTTCATGAAATAGTAGTGAGGGCTCCCTTCCCAAAAGTATTCAAGCAAGGCTAGATATGGCCAGCAATCAGGGATATTGTAGTAGAGATTCATATATCAGCTTGGGGGTTAGACTGGATGACCTAAAATGTCTCTTCCAGCTCAAAGATTTTATGATTGTAGGAGTGCCAACAAGGAGTTAGGACCATGACAGGGGCCTAAGTCGCAGCTACCCAGAAGGAAAAGGGGCCATTAGCACTGTACATGGCAATAACCTGAAGAACTGCATTGTTCCCAGGAAAAGAGGCATTTCAAGGAATAATTGTAGAAGACACTGTTATTGTTGTTCAGTCACATCTGACCCTTCAGGACCCCATTTGGGGTTTCCTTGGCAAAGATACTGGAGTGGTTTGCCATTTCCTTTTCCAGCTCATTTGACAGATGAAGAAACTAAGGCCAACACGGTTAAGTGACTTGCCTAAGTTCACACAGCTAATATGTGTCTGAGGCCAGATTTGAACTCAGGAAGATGGATGTTCCTGACTCGAGTCCCAGCACTCTTCCCACTACGCCACTTAGCTGCATTATTAGATAGCTTTCACAAGTTTTCTACTCTATTATGGCTAACAGGGATAGCAGCACGCTGCAACTAGCTTTGACTATCTGTGACTATTCTAGGCTACCTTTCTGGGCGTATCTATTTCTAGGTAACACTACATATTATTGTAAGATTACTCATTCAAATAAAAAAAGATCTTGAGCCTTGAGAAACATCTATAAATAGTGCTATATCTACTATATGGTATAGAGGGTAGCACTCTGGACTTGCAGTCAGGTAGAACCAAGTTCAAATCCTTCCTCAGATACTTGAAACACTATAAAAATTGTGAAAGTTTAGCTCTGAAACACTGAGCAAATTACTTAATTTATCTCAGTTTTTAGCTTCTTCATCTGTAAAATGAGGATAGTAACAGTGCCTACGTAAGCCAAGGATGGCCCTTTATCCCTCACACCACACTGACTCATATATAGAACGGTATGGGGACAGAGGGCCAGCCTCAGTCAGGATGGCTTGGGTCTAAGTCCTATCTCTGACACGTGCTGACTGAGTGACCTTCAGGACGTTGCTGTCTAAAACTATAAGTAAGTAATTAGGAGCAGCTGGGTGGTACAGTGAGTACAGTACCTGCCCTGGAGTCAGGAAGACCTGAATTCAAATCCAGCCTCAGACACTTGACACACTTACTAGTTGTGTGACCTTGGGCAAGTCACTTAACCCCAATTCCCCTTTCTTCCCCCCTCCAAACCCCCCCCCAAACAAAACAAAAACAGAAAGTAATTAGAGGCAGCTAGGTGGCACAAGAAGACCTGAGTTCAAATCCAGCCTAGCTGTGTAACCCTGGCTAACTGCTGTTTGCCTCAGTTTCCACATCTGTAAAATGAGGATAATAATAGCACCTACCTCCTAGGGTTCTTGTGAAGACTTGCTATAGTTGAACATCTTATAGTGCCTTATAACGGCCTCTCAAGAGAGGCAGAAACAATGGAGGCGAGGACCATTTGATTTCTGGCAGATTTCTTGAACATATGGTAGATAGCCTCTTGCTCAAAAGTAGTTCCCCCAACCAATGCCTGAAATTCTGCCATTAGAGAGTCATGTTCCCTTAGTTTCAAATACAAGTATCCCTAGTAGGGGTAACACATTGAATCAGTAATAACTTTTAACCTTTTTTGTATCAGGGACCCTTTGGGTAGTCTAGTGATGTGTATGGACCCCTTCTCAGAATAATATTTTTAAATGCATAAAATAAAATACATAGGATTACAAAGGAAATCGATTAAATTAAAATATAGAATTTTTTAAAAATTTCATAGACTTCAGGTTAGGTGCTTTTGGCTTAGAGCACATACATTTATCAGATTCTTTCATTCCTAAAAGGAAGCCTTCAGAGCAGTAAATTCATTTGGCACCTAGAGTGGGAAAAGGGAAGGTTGAGAGATTCGAGATATATGAAAATCAATTAAAAAGATGCTCGAAAGGGAAATAGGTAAGAGTCAATGAGAACAAAATGGGCCTACTTAATAATTTTGCCCAAGGCTGACTGTAGTTACAAGTAGTAACATTTCTCATGGTATTTGTGAGTGTTAAGGGACTTTAAAGGCCATCCAGTCCAATCTCATTATTTTATTAATGAAAATAAGGTCAATTGCTAACATACAAATTATCCATTTATAACTCAGGCTCCCAGGGTTCATTAGTATGGGACCATCTCCTCACTGGTCAAAGTCCATGCCCTCCTAGAGGAGGAGTAGCTGGGCAGAGATGGTGAGAGAGAGAGAATAATGGGGCTCTTCAGACCTTTTGGGTTCTTGTGGCCTCTAGCATTAAAAGGCAAGACATGGGAAATTTCAACCTCTCTTTAGAGCAAGGAGGACTCTGGGAAGAAGCTTACATGAAAGGAGCTGGCAGTTTCCATCTTGTATCCATCCATAGTTTACTACACTACTGACTTTGGGGATTTTGCCTTTGGGTGAAATCTGGGACTCTCTCTCTCTCGTTTAGCTGAGTTACATCACTCTCAATGAGAGAACTCCTTCAATCTATATTGTCTGGTATAAACATAAAGATAAATATACACACAGATATGTATATATATGTATACATACATATATATATATACATATATACACATACAGACACATAAATGTTTCGCATGTATACCTTCTCTGGTTTCTGTTTTGCTATCCATTTGGATAAACGAATTTCCTCTCTCTCTCTCTCTCTCTCTCTCTCTCTCTCTCTCTCTCTCTCTCTCTGTGTGTGTGTGTGTGTGTGTGTGTGTGTGTGTGTGTGTGTGTGTGTGTGTGCATTGGTGGTATTGGGTTGAAAAGCCAATGGATATAAAGACTTGGGCATAAAACTCCTTTCCCCTTATTGAACAGCAATCAGGAATTTAACTTGAACCTAAAAATTACATCTCCTAAACTAATAATATTTAAGGGAGCAGATAGATACACTTCTAGCACGGTAACCCCTCTCTCTGAGGAAAACAAAATGGCCAACCTCTGGCCTCAACCTCCTGCTTCCTATCGTGGCAGGAATTAAAGTCTCCTTTGGAAAAGGGTGGAGGAGGAAATGCTAGAGAAATAGTTATTCCTACCTTTAAGTCACAGACACGACCACCACATGCTCCAGATTTGGGGGATTACCCAGAAAAGAATGTTTAAATAACGTCTTAGTTTCCTTCTACTAACCAGCTGTTCTATTCTAAAAGAAATGGACAGAATCAAAGAATCTCCAAGCTGGAAGGCATGTCAGGGGCCAGTTCATCCAATCCCTACTTGAAAAGGAATCATCTCTGTGACATGCTTCACAAGTGGTCATCCAACCTCCATTTGAAGACATCCAGTAAAGGAGACCCACTTTTTCTGAGGCGGCTCATTCTACTTTAGAACAGCTCTGATTGCTAGGAAATACTCCTGATATCAAGCCTATTGGGCTTCTTTGCAGCTTGTTTCCATTGCTTCTCATTCTGCTGTCCTGGGGCCAAACAGAACAAATCTAGTCCATGTGACAGCTCTTGAAAGTATTGAAAACAACTTTTGTGTATGCCCCAAATCTTCTCTTCTCCAGGCCAGGCCTCCCAGTTTTAATAATAACAATAATAATAATAATAATAATAATAAACTTTTACATAGTGCTTTCTACATCCTTTCTCATTGGATCCTCAAAACAAATCCTCTCGTGAAAGAATCTTGAGTTTTTTCATCATCCTGGCAGCTCTGGATGCTCTTCTCTGGATTCTCCAGTATAGCTCCAGAACCATAAGGCTATCATTACTTCCCTAGTCCTGGGAAATATCTAGGTACAGACTAAGATTGCATTAGCCTTCTTGATTGTCATATTATACTGATAACTCACGCTTTTGTGGTCCACTAAGAACCTCTAAATGTTTTCAAATTGCTGTCCAGCTCTACTACGCCATCTTTTCCTGTTGAGGTTGATTTTTTTCTTTGAACCCAAGTATGAGACTTCACATTATCCCTATTAAATTTTATTTTCTTAGATTTGGCCCAGCGTTCTACCATGTCAAGATATAGAATCGTCACTCTGTCATTCATCATGTGAGTTATCCTTTGTGTCATTAGTAAATTAGACATTCATCACATTTCTGCCTTTATCCATGTCATTGATAAATGTTAAATGGCAAAAGACCAAGCATACAACTCTGGGACAATCCACTAAAAGCCAAGATGGGATCAAATCATTTATGACACCTCTTTGGGTCCAGCCATTCAACTGGTTCTAGATACTCCTGACTGAAGTATTGTCTAGATCAGAGGTGTCAACTATACAACCCATTGACACTCCTGAGGGTGGCTGGAACCAGATCATAATGTAATTAGGAAATATTTAATAAAATAAATAAAAATAATAAAATATAGGTAATGCCAATATGTGTTTTTCTAAGTCAATTTGCAGCCCACGGGGATCCTTAGGTATGATTTAGTGGCCCCCATTTCTATTCAAGCTTGACACCACCGGTCTAACCCACCTCTCTCCATCTTTTCCGGAAGAATAATTTGAGAGACTTTCTTCAATGCTATTCTGAGGTCTAAATAAACAACATTGACAGCATTCCCCCGTTCTACTTGTACTATAACGTCTACTCCTTGGGAGCTAGAGTTGTTGTACCAACAGGCACAGAGAAGGTGCTTAATAAACACTTGCTGATTAGCTGATTGAGTCATCTCTGTCAGAAACATTGCCTTTGTTAATAGGGGAGCTAGGTAGTACATTGGGTAGATTGGTGGGCCTAGAGTCAGAAGGACCTGTGTTCAAATCCAGCCTCAGACACTTTCTAGCTGTATGATCCTGGGTAAATCACTTAACCTCCGTCTGCCTTAGTATCTTCAACTGTAAAATGTGGATGATAACAGTGCTTACCTCACAGGATCCTTGTGAGACTCAAATGAGATATTTGCAAAGTACTTAGGAAAGTGCCTGGCATGTAATAAGTGCCGTATAAATGCTTATTGTCTTCCCCCGTATTGGTTCAACGTATTTCAATTTTGATCCTCCCCTATTCTCCAAAATCATTATTTAAAAAATCCACTTTTTGCTGTCCTTAGCTTTTTTCTCCCACCTCAGGTTGCTCTGAGATTTAGCATTCATGATGCTTTTCTTTAGGACCAGACCACTCCTGAATACAAAAGGATTCAGCTTACCTACCCTTGCTTCCATCTTTAGCATGTCATTTTAATGTTTAAATTGGTTACAATCAATACGGGCCTGCACTTTTGATCGACGAGAGTTCATTGTATCTAGTGGGCCAGAGCAAGATTTACCACACTGTACTCTAGCCATCTTTTAGCCATGCCACTGGATTCAAACACCCTCCCCCCGCCACCCCGCAATTAAAACAACACTACAATTCCTGGAAAGAACACGTCAATCAATTGTGCTATGATGCTATTCACAACCCATGTGAGTCCCCAGATCAAAACTCTCCTCTGGTCATGATTCCCTTTATGTATTGTTTCCTTCTACTAGAATGTAACTTTTAAATCAGTTCAGTCAGTCAATAAGCATTTATTAATTTCTTACTATGTGCCAGACACTGGGAATACAAAGGAAGGCAAAAGAGTCTTTGATTTCAAGGATCTTCTGTTCTAATATGGGGCAGTTAGGTGGAACAACAGATAAAGCTCCAGACCTAGAGTCAGGAAGATTCACCTTCCTGAGTTCAAATCTGGCCTCAGATACCTACCAGCTGTGTGACCCTATTTACCTCAGTTTCCTCATATGTAAAATGAGCTAGAGAGGGAAATGGCAAACCACTCCAGTATCTTCGCCAAGAAAACCCTAACTCTCACCAAGAGTCTAACATGACTGAACAACAACAACATATTCTAACAGGGGGAGTCAGCATATAAATAATTAGTCAGATATAAGATATACTCAGTATAAATGAGAGATAATCTTAAAGGGAAGAGACTAGAAAGAGCAGGAAATGTCTCACTTTTTCTATATGTATTCCCAGCAGTCAGCACAGTGCCTGACATAAATTAAGAGCTTAATAAATGCCTTTATAATTCATTATCTTTCCCGTAAAAACCAGCCTTCTTTCTAATTTTCCTATTTCTACTGAGAATACCACCATCCTGCCATCCATTCAAGTTCTCACCCTCAGACTCATCTTTAGTTCTTGGCTCTCCCTTAGCCTAGCACCTGGTGGTTAATAAATGCTTATGGACTCGACTTACCCACCATATGCTGCCAATCACTAGATAGATAGATAGATAGATAGATAGATAGATACATAGATCTATCAATCTATCTATTTACACACACATACATACATATATAAATGTGTGTATATGTATATATAAACACATATACACAGATATGATGTGGAAACAGAATCAGACTTAGTGATTAGTGGCATGTATATGTATATGTGTATACATATATACATATAGATAGAGATATTTACTGTTGCTGTTTGGTTTTTTTAGTTGTGTCTGACTCTTCATGACCCCATTTGTGGTTTTTCTTGGCAAAGATACAGGAAAGGTTTGCCATTTCCTTTTGCAGTTCACTTTATGGATGAGAAAACAGAGGCAAGCCAAATAAAGTGACTTGTCCAGGGTCACACAGCTAGTAAATGTCTGAGGCCGGACTTGAACTCATGAATGTTCACTATTTTAATTCAAGCCTTTATCACCTCTTGCCTAGACTATTGCAATAGCCTGCTGTTTGGCCTCTCTGCCAGTTCTGTCTTTCCTTTCTCATTCATCTTCCACACAACTGCCAAAGTATAATTCCAAATATATATACATATATATATACATAATATATATGTATATGTATGTGTGTGTATATATATATACACATATATACACATATACATATATATACACATATATATACATATAATCCCTTCCTCAAGAACCTCTCTCTTGCCTCCAGGATAAAATATAGGCTGTCCCAAAAGTCTTGGTGCGGTTTTGAGTTCTGATGCATTAAGTGAACACCCTCTTTTTGCCATTTAAAATTCTTTACAATCTGCCTGCAGCCTGCTTTTCCAAGATTATTACACATTCCTGATTTCATACATTTTAAGTTCCAGCCAAATTGTCTTTTTCCAGTCTATCCCTCATGCCTGAAATGTCTTCTCTTACCGCCATCTCTTAGAATCCTTAATTTTCCTCAGTGCTCAGTTTAAGTGCCACCTCTTACATGAGGTCTTTTCCCAGATCCTCCCTCCTCCCCACCCCTCACCAATTACATTGTATTTACGTATACGTATACATGTTGTTTCTCTGATAGAATGTAAACTCCTTGAGAGCAAGTACTGTTCCGTTTTGGTCTTTGTATCTCCAAGTGTCAGACACGATCCGGAACACAGCAGGACATAGTAAAGGCTTGTTTATTAATTTATCTGATCCATGGCAGTCTTTTTAGGGAATACTCATTTCTGCTCTTCATTAGGATTATTTCTCTTTGCAGCTTCAGAATTTTGTTTGTTTCTGAGATCTCACCATCCCTCCCAGGCTGGCTTGACTTGCAGAATTTTAGCCTATGAGATCTGACTTACCCTTTCTCTGAAGTCTGCAATCTGTCCTCCCCAAAGCTGGGGTTCATTTCAAACTTTGAGCAAGTTTCCTCCCACCTCCGAGATGGATTAATCTCTTCTCTTCAAAGGCCTCCCACATGTCTACTGCCAACAACCAGTCTCCTCCTGGTTGGTGAGAAGCTCATCCAAAACAGAATTTTGCCTTGTTCGTTTTCCATCTTTTGAAGAATGAAATGATCATTACGGAGAGTCAGGAAACATTGAGCTACTCTGATTTTGGCAGAGAAGGCTAAAGTCCATGTAGGGATCATGGGGCTCCCACCATTATTACTCAAACCCATTTCTCTGCCAGCCTTTTGCTCTTCCTCCCTAACGGCTCTTTGATTTCCTGTTTCCTTCTGGGTCTTGTTTCTCTCCGATGTCCAATGGAATTGTCACTTCCATCCCTGCCTCCCTTAATGTTTAACCAACTGTTCCTTCATGCTTTCCTCCTGTTTTCTCAATTTCCTCCCGTTTTCTCAATTTCCTCCCATTCATATATCATCTTTATATACAGTCCTCTTCTATTTCCTCCAACCCAATCCTTTTTACCTGTCTGTTCCTTTTGAATAAGGCATATCCATTCAGAGCCATATTCCAGTCATGGGTCACATCCCACCAATTCTCTCTGTGATGCCTATAAGGTCAAATTTGCCTCTTTTCATACGGAGTTCCTTTTTGTTCACCTTTTTTTGGCTACATAAATTTTGTGTATTCAAACATAAATGACTGAAGCCATGGATTTTACTGCTATCTCTTGTAAGCATTGAAATATCTATAATATTATTCTTCCTATACCCTGTCAATACATCAGCAGGGTTGTTTCTATATTTTCCTTTTCATCTTAAAGTCCTTTTGATTAAATTTACAAGACACAAGACAAGTACATTGTTATCAGCTCTTGTTAGGTATACTCCATACCTTGACCAATAGCCTGGCATTTCTGTATTTTAAACTGAGGTCCAGAAGATCAAATCCCTATCTTTGTAACCTGCCTTCACCTGCCTTTCTCTTCTGCAAGTCATGTCATCATTTCCCTGATGTCATGGTCCTCTTCAAGAACAAAAGACAAACACAACCTGGGCCATCTCTTGATTAACTTCTCAAAGAGGCCTATTCACTGAATGGGCATTAGCTTACTCAAAGTGAGAACCTGGAAAGATCTTAGCCTAAAAAGGCCAGGATCTCCCAGTGCATCCTGGGCCATCTCCAGTCATCCTGATGAATATCAGATGGCTCTGAAGGAGAAAGTGAGGCTAGTGACCTTGAACAACCCTCCCTCACTCAAATCAAAGTCATGGTCCTCTTTAAGACTGGACAAACACAATCCTCTTCTGAAGCCTGTAATGTTATATAGCCTTCAGTTTATAAAGTGCTTTAAGTTTTGTTGTTGTTAAGCCATCTTCAGTTGTGTAAATGCTTTGTGACCCCATTTGGGGCTTTCTTGGTAAAGGTACAGGTAAAGGTAAACATTTCCTTCTCCAACTAATTTTACAAATGAGGAAACTGAGGAAAACAAGATGAGGTGATTTGTCCAGGGTCACACAGCTAGTAAGTGTCTGAAGATGGATTTAAACTTAGATCTTCTGGATTCCAAGTCTTGCACTCTCACCACTGTGTCACCAAGCTGTCTCTAAGCCTTTAGATATAAAATGGATTCTAGAGATGACCAATCCAATCTCGACCGAAGTCCATACCAAAATATCTTTGACAAGAATCATCCAGCTTCTAATCGAACATTGACAGTGAGAAGAAACAAACTATATTATGGGGCAGCCCATTCTAAAAATAATAAATTTAAGAAGTGCTGATTATTATTATTATCATTATTGAAGTAGAGAAGGCAGCATGGAACATTGGAAAGAACATTGGCTTAGGAGTTGGAGAGCTCAGTACAAATTTCACCTCTCCAATCTGTGTGACCTTGGACCTTCTTCAGTCTAGGTTTCTTCATCTGTCCAATGAGGGAATCAGACCAGATGGCTTCTGATATCCCTTCCAGCTCTCAGTCTATGATCCCATGATGCTCCTTATGTGTAGAAATGACTCTGGGTTCTTGAAGGCCATGCCCACAGACTGGCATGAGTTCTAGAAGGTCTTACTAACCTGAGAGAGTTTAAAGGACAGTCCTGTCAACAGAACATGTCTGTCAGAGGACCAGTCTAAATTAATATCAATTGAAAGGCTTAGGCAGCTAGGTGATGCAGTGGATAGAGTGCCAGGTCTGAAGTGGAAAACAAATTCATCTTCTGAGTTCAAATCTGGCCACTGACACTTACTAGCTGTATGATCCTGGGTAAGTCACTTAACTTTGTTTGCCTCAGTTTCCCCATACTGGAAAATGAAATGGCAAACTACTCCAGTATCTTGGCCAACAAAAATCCCAAACTATGTCATGAAGAGTCAGACACAACTGAAAAATGAGTGAACAATGACAAGAGAGGCTTATGATCAGTAGTTTAGTCATGTGGTGATAAATTTTTAGTCATGGCAATCCACGAAAGAGAAAAAAATACAAAATGGCCCTCATTCCTGGGTGGCCCCCTTCCACTTTGGCTGTAATGAAAGCAAAGTAGTAGAAAAAGGTATGGAGTATTAAGAATCCCATCATTTTTATACCATCAACAAACATTCATTTAATGATTGGCACTCTAAACATGAGATATTCCCATTAAGCAATTAGTTGATACAATAGTAAAGGAGTTGCTAAACTTTGACTTGTCTTTGTCCCTCTTAAAATAGAACAGAGAATTGAACACAATACTTCATGGCCTGACCATGGCGAGATGCAGTGGCACTACCATTTCCTGTGATCTTTCCGGAATGCTACATTTCTTTTAATTCAGCCCAAGTTTATATTGGTTCAGATGGAGCTTATGAGCAACTAAGAGACTATGAGACCCGCAAGCTAACTTTGCTCCATTCACTCTTAGTACAATTTTTAAACCTAAAAGTAACATTTTACATTATTTGCTTTTACCTTATGGTTTGGATTCAGCACTAATAACTTATTGAAATGTTATAACCTTCATTCTGTCATCATGATATTATCTACTACTCTAAGGGGTTTTTTTGGTCTTCTTTAAATTAATAATTACATTTCCTATATCTTCATTGATTAAAAAAATATTGAAGAGAGCAGGACCAAAAGCAGAACTTAATATTAGCTTGCTCAAAACAAAATTAATAAGGTTGATGTGCTGCAGTTAAGAATGCATTATGAAAACCAAATAATATTTTTTGCTGCAGAAAAATGCACCATGAAAAATATTTTTAAAAATTATTCAAGCTGCTATTCTTTCGTAAACAGTTAAACAAGAGCTGGCTGTTTTTGTCAGTTACACTGCAGAGCTGGTATTGGGACAAACGTAAAGACCAGACAATTTGAAGAGTTTTAGGGAAGGAATGATTAATTTAAAAAAAAGCCAAATATAGAGAGGAAACAAACATAATATGGCAGCAAAGATGTTGAAATGGGAGTCAGGGAAACCTGGGTCTTGTTTCAGCTCAGCCACCATCTAGCTCCATGACAGTTTATAAATGACTTCATTGGGGGGGGAGGGTCCTCAGTTTCTTCATGTTTAAAATTATAGAGATGTACTACATTATTTTGTAGGTATCTTTCAGCTTCCAATTTCTCTTCATCTCTTCACCCTTTCATCTCTTAACCTAGGTGTGTGAACTTATGTTTTTATTTTAACTATATGTCAATACAATTGTTTCCCTTTGCATTCCTATGTTTTTGTTCTATGCATTTAAAAATAAGATTCTGAGAGAGGGTTCACATTCTTCACCAGTCTGCCCAAGGGGTCCAGGGCACAAAAATGTGATGAACCCCTGCTCTAGTGAATGATATAGAAGAGAGGGAATAGTCTTCATATCCTTGATACATGCTGGGCTTACCCTGAATTTTTCAGATCTGTGCTTTACTGGAAAACACTCCTGCTTTTTTAAGTATGGAAGAAAAGCTCTCTGCATTACAATAAACAGAAACACTATCCCAAGCATAGCCCCCTGGGCCCAACTGACTCCTTGCTGTGGCTTGCTTCTGCACTTTAATAGAGCAGATGTGCTATTTCAGCAACTAAAGTGTAAAATGAGACAGCTGGCAATTGGACAAAAAGGCAGTAACCAAAAAGTCTGATGGGTTTCCAGTGGATACAGAACTATTGGCAACAGAAATGTAATTGTGAAACAACATTAGAAAGTGGCTGTGGAGTGATGATACTTTTGAACCCCAGCTAGTTCAACTAGTTAGCTCAGTACTAATGAGGCCAAGGTTATAGGCTCCTTTCCTCCGCAGGCCAGTTAGCATCACTTTGTTCTATGGCCACAGCTGTCTCACAAATGTGTGTGTGTGTGTGTGTGTGTGTGTGTGTGTGTGTGTGTGTGTGTGTGTGTGTGTGTTTGGTAATAAGGGGGAACCGTGTGAGGAAACATGACTGAATGCATAAAATCCATTACCAGTGCCGGGAAAAATCCAGAGTGTACATTCTGCTTGGATGGAGGCAGGAGGAGGGACAGTCCTAGTTGGCCAGTCAGCTGGCAATTACATGCCAGGCACTATACTAAGTCTTGGGGATACAAAGAAAAGCAAAAACAAAGTCCTTCCTCTCAAGGAGCCCATCTAATGGAGAAGCCCCAGATTGCTCAGTTTAGCTGATCTCATATCTCTTACAAGATGAAGTATGTAGCTAGTCTCGAGCTCATTGTCAGCTGAGATCTAAAGCATGTTCTCCAATGCAGAGCGGCGTGGGAAGCAGAAAGATCACTAGGGGGTTTTAATCACAGTATCATTATATACACACAGTAGAGATTCAATAAACACTGATTGACTGAACGATTGATTGATTAGAAAACTTTAAAGGAAGCTCTTTCTTGTGAAAAGCAATAGAGGTCTACTACTGGTTTTATACTATTTAACTTTTTAAAAGAGAGAGGGGGCTGACACAGAGAACATATTTATCGAACTGATAAAGAACACCAAGCTAATGTGGTTAGTTAGCACCATGACAACAGGATGGAATGGTGGGCTGAAAACAACAAGATAAAATTCAACAAGGATAAATGCAAAGTTTGACATTTAGGTGCAAACAACAAATTCCACAAGTACAGAAAGAAGGAGATCTGGCTTGGCAACTACCTATGTGAAAATGATATTTAGGATTTAACTGATCACAGTCTTAATATAAGCCAACAATATAACGCAACCACTGAAAAAGGAAACATGATTTGAGGCTGCATTAGGAGAGGTATACTATACTGATCAGCAGGGAATTATATATCAGTGTACTCTGCAAAGGTCAGATCACACCTGTAAGGGTCGTTGTATTTGATCCTGGGCATTTGCCAATGATAAACCAGAATGAATCCAGGAAAAAAGGAAACCAACATTGTGAAGAGTCTAGAAGCCATATTTTATAAAGAAAACATCAATCTAAAGAAGAAAAGAATGAGAGAAGACAGGAGGCAATGTTTAATTATTTGAAGGGCTATCATGTATCTAGAAAAAAGGGGAGATAGTTTTGTGCTATGCTGCTCCTGAAGGCTGAACTGGAATTGACAATGACGGCCAATTTTAAATGATACTTTACAATTTACATACACAGTCTCATTGCATGATAATTCTGTGATATATGTACTGCAAGTATTATTATACCTATTTTATAGGTTAAAAAAAATTATATCTCAGAGTGGTTAAATGACTTTCTCAAGGTTTACACAGGTAATGAGAGGGAGAGTTAGGGTTGGACCTGGGTCATCTGATGCCAAGTGCTCATTATGCTAACTATATCCAGCTGCCTCACTAAGCAGAAGTTACGAAGAAACAGATTTCATTTCCATATAAGGGAGAACCCCCTATGAATATATCTATTCGACAATGGAATAAGCTTCTACAAGTGGTAGTGAGTACCCCTTAACCGAATACAATTAAGTAGAAATCGTATGGCTGTGGGTAGCCACGGTGAAGAAATGATTATTGAGTAGGAATTGTACTCAAAATTAATTGAATTGAGCAAATGATTATCAAATACCTATTATGTGCAAGGCACTGTGTTAGGTGCTGGGGATGCAAAGACAGAAACAAAATAATTTCTGCCCTCAAGAAGCTTAAAGTCCACTTGTGGATAAAACATGTACCCAGATAAGTAAATACAAGGTTACATGGAGAGAAAAAAGAAAGACAGACAGAGACAGAGGGAGGAGGGGAGAAGGTGAGAAGGGAGGACTAAAAAAGAGAGGAGAGGGAGAGAAAGATAAGGGAGAGGGGAGAGAGACAGAGAGAGAGAGGATGAATAATTGGGAGGCAATCAAGACATATTTCATGGGGAGAATAGGAGCTGAGCTGAGCTGAGCTGAGCTAAGACTTGAAGGAAGATGGAAATTCTGAGAGGTGAAGATGAGCAGGAAGAGAGTGTTCAAGGTACAAGAGACAGTCCATGAGAAGAAAGAAAGGCAAGAGAAGGAAGGAATGCCAAGTTCTTGGGACAACCACCAATTCTGTTTGGCTGGAACACAGAGTTCATGAAGGGGATTGCTATGAAATCAGTTATGGAAGAGTAGGTGGGGGCCAGATTACATGGGGATCTTTAAACGCCAGGCTCAAGAGTTGATATTTTGTCTTCCAGTCAATGGGGAGCCAGTGAGGGTTGAAAGTACAGGAGTTTTATCTTCAGATGTGCTCTGGGAAGATGATTCTGGCAGTTGTATGGAAGATAGAGTAGAGAGAGGAGGCACCAGTGGGATACCAGATAGGAGGCAGTGACAACATTCTGGTTGAGAATTGATAAGGGCTGGAACTAAGGCAGTAGCCATGTTGGCTGTGTGAATGGAGAAAAGAGGGCAGATATGAGATATGCTGTGAAGGTATAATCAACGAGACTTGGCTATTGATTGGATATGTTGCCTTCCAAATCTAAAATTCTGGAATTCTGTGTGCATTTATCATTAACATAATTAACTTATGAGAATAAGCATTCAAAATAATAATAGCTAGCATTTGTACAGAACTTTAAGGTTTTGAAAAGAATTATACATATATTATCTCCTTTGATCTTCATAGCACTAAACTATTAACCCCATTTAACAGATGAAGAAACTGAGCCTGAGAGAGGTTAAGTGATTTGCCCAGAGTCATACATCCAGGAAGTATCTGAAGCAGGATTTTGAACTCAGGTCTTCTCTATTGTCAAGTCTAGTGTTTTGTCTACTATGCCACCTACTTAGCTACTTAGAAGCCGGACAGAACCTTAGAGATCACCTATTTCAATCCCTTCATCATTACAGATAAAGAAACTGAGTCCTAGAAAACTAAAGTGATTTGTTTAATGTCACAGAGTTAATTAGTATTCCTATATCTTTTATTTTAAAATACAAAAGTACTATAGCAAGCCATTTCTTTTTCAGCTATGATTTGGACTCTTCATTAACATGTTCAAACTCTCTGACCCTTTTGGTCTGCACTAGTGAAGTTTTCCTGCAACATTTACAGTATTATGGTGTCATTCTACATTCCCCAGGAGCTCATTCCCACAAGTGGCTCCAGGGAGGGAGGAAGCAGACTCTGGACAGGGAACACAAGGGCCTTCCCCAGGGCCGAGAAAAATAATTTCCTTTCGTGACCCTCCTAAACCTGCCCCCACCCTACCCTCATCACCAGACTCAATTCCCAACTTACTGAAATGATATGCCCCTTGAGGCCATGGGCAGAATCGGCACATTCGATAACCGCACTCAGCTGAGGATAGCCCACACCGGTCTTGGTCCGGGTGGTACACACAGAGCCTGGCAAAAGGAGGACAAGACCCAGGGTGAGAAGCATTCAGGAACATTCACCGACACAAAGTGGGGGAGTGAAAGGACACTTTGCCCTTTTTTCTCTCTGTGTCTTTCTCTGACTGTCTCTATCTCTGTTTCTGTCTCTGTGTCTCTGTCCCTCACCCCGCCTCTCTTTGGGTCTCTGTCTCTGTCTCTCTGTGTCTCTCTGTCTGTCTATCTCTCTTACAACCCACTCACACACACACACACATACTCATTCGCACTTTCAGGAACAAATGAATCAAAATATCCTTGAAAGGATACCCTACAATTTTTCAAGATATAACCATATCTTGTATTTGTACAGCACAGACTATTAAAAGTAGGAGAAACACTAGATCATAGGATCATAGTTCTAAAGCTGGACAGGAACTCAAAGGCTATTGAGTCCAACATTCTTGTTTTACAGATGAGAAAATTCAAGGCCCAGGAAAGCTGACTGCCTTGGCCAAGGTTGCCTAGGTAACAAGCATAAGAGGTAAAATTTGAATCCAGTTCTTCTGACTCTGGGGCTAGTGCTTTTCCCACTGTGCCACACTCCTTTTAGCAGACCACTTGATCAAACACCTTCCCTCTACAGATGATGAAACTTTAGTTTCTGGGCTTTAACCCAGAAAGATTAAGTGACTTTTACACAGCCAGTCAGTGTCAGATATCAAGACTGAATTCAAGACTCTTAATTGCAATGTTGCAGAGTTTTCAAAATGCATCATATACATTCTTTCATTTGTTCTTTTCAGTAAACTTATAAAGTAGGTAAAGGAGATGTAATTTATATAAGGTCTCAAACATCTAAATTCATCAGAGTGTAGAGCTCAAGTCTCCTAATTTCTCATCTAGTCCTCCTGCTACCATACCTTGTCACCTTGGATACAGTGAGACCTGCTGTCCATAGCAGCTCTGCCTGATGGCTGGCCAGCATCATGGCATTTTGCCCATTTGCCTTTGTGATGGTCGCTTTAACCCTGATCTAAATGCTCTCCCTTTCACCTGTAGAAAGGCATAAGCTGTGCTGTGAGCCTTCCTCAAATAAAAGGGGGGAGGATGAAAGGAGAAGTATGTGCCCCACAGACAAATCTTCTCCTTAGTATGGTTTACATTCGTGTCAGTGGAAGGGCAATTGCCAGGCATGTGGAATTAGTCTGCCTTCTCACATACCAGCTTAGGAACTAGGATAAAACAGTCCAGCCACTGGCTCAGATGAGTACATGAAGAGGCCAAAAAAGACCACCTCAGCACTAGCTCAGGAAAAGCCTATTGAATCTGTGGAACATTTTATACCATTTATACCATTTTATATCATTTTTGTAATTTCAACAAGGGCCAGGGCCTGAATTAATGATCTATTGGAAGAAGAGCCTGGACCTGGGCTTCTTTGTTTTCTAAAGTTTGCTCAGAGAAAATCTTTTCTCTGTCAACAAGGCCAGATCCAGCTGACCTAAGAACATTCTTTCCCCTGTTAACTATTAAGGGATGAGACCCTAATCCTGAGAGACTACCTCGCTTAATATTGTATGGGAATATACTATGCTATGGAATGTTAATGAAACACAGAATCGCTGGGTTGTAGTTTCAACTGACCCTTGTCAACACTCTTATCTTACTGTATTTACAAATCTATTCCATTAAGGAAAATCCTCTTCTTGTATCATGGTTAAACATACATGGGGATCATAAAAGTGAGGTAACACAGACTTCTGAGTCTGCTAAAAATAATGTATATAAGTTTTTTCATTCCTTTGTTCAGGCAGTCAGATTCATGTATGACTCGGTGCATGCATGTATCCGCTAATTTTAAAGGGAATGAATAAATAAATAATATGAATTTTTTTCTATCACCTAGCTTGTATGCCTCCTTTAACCAAACTTTCACATTTAACAAAGCCAACTCCTCCCACCATGCAGTCATTGTCTCTTCCCCAAATCCTTTCATGTAAGGGTTTTGTTGGGCCATATCAGAAACTCCTCCGTTTGTCACTTAGAGCCCTTCACAACCTGGCCTCAACCTACCTTTCTAGCCCTATTGCATATATCCCCCTTCCTGTATACTAAAGTCTAATTAAATTGGCCTTGCCATTCCTCCTAACATGGCTTTCTCCATCTCTTCCATCTCCCATCCACATGCCTTTTCTCTAGCTGTCCCTCATGCCTGCAGTGTACTTTCTCTTCACCCCTTCTCTTGGTATCTCTACTTTTCCTTAGGCCTCTGCTCAATTGCCACCCTCTACATGAGGCTTTTTTTGACCACCACCACCACCTCCAGCTGCTGATGCCTTTCCCTTACAACTGTATCTATTTTATATATACTTATATACATACATGTTGTTTCCTCCAGTTAAATTGTAATCTTCTTAAGGGCAGGGGTTATTTTAATTTTGTCCTTGTATCTACAGCACCTAGAACAGTGGCTGATACATAGTATATTCTTCATAAGTGTTTGTTGATTGATTGAATGACAGGGAATTCCAAGACATCTCCAGGGCAGTCATTCCTCCAACCAGAGTGGGGCCGAGTAGACTAAGTCAAGCCATAGAAAAGGCTTCAGGATCCTAAAGCAACCTCAGCTTTCGGGGGTGGGGGGGAACAGTGAGCTGAGAGGATGACTTAACTTTAAACTTTGTTTACTGTGTCCTGCCATTAACATTAATTTTACATTATTTGAACCTCTTGACCTCAGTGAAGTATCTTCAGCCAAAAGCAAACAGGACTATGGCAGGAGCCAAACAGCTCCAATCTTCCTGAAGTGATTATCCTATCTCCTCATATCTGTCACCATCTGCTACTCCGCCACTGCTACTACTCATTTTCTATCTATCTGCACACATTTTGGACTTCTTCACCATGTCCCCAGTAACCTCACGATTGGAAAATGTTGTCATCCTGCGAGAACCAATCAGCCTCGGTCTTCACATCTCATCAGCACGCTCTGACCCTCTGGAAAGTAGAACCATGAACTCCTCATCCCTCATTTAAGGAGGAAAGGACAGGACAGACATCTCATTCTCCCTTTGGCTGCAGCAGTTTGCACTCATTTTGGACTTCTTTGAGGTCTCCACCACGCCTTCTAAGCCTAGTACCTCCAATCCACCCACCCTCTCCCACCTTCTGTCCCCCCTAACTTTTCAGCTCTCTTTTGTGTGTTGTCTTCACCCTTTAGATTGTAAACTCCTTGAGGGTAGGGACTGTCTTTCTTTTCTGTATTTGTATCCCTAGAGCTTAGCACATAGTAGATGCTTAATAAATGTTAATGACTATTATTGACTAGGACTGACCTCCCAACAAAAGAATAATTTCATAGGAGATTAGAGCTCAAAAAATTCTCTGAGATTATCCAATCCAATATGCTCTACAGGTGAGAAGTCACAGCTTCTTAAACCTTAGAAGGGACCTTTGAGGTCATCCACCTCAACCAAAAATAAGATCTAAAAATTCTAATCCAGTGGTCTTTCTGCTATATCTCAATGGACTATGGAGACCTCCAGGACTCTATTGCTAGCAGACTTGCCCAAAGGCAGAGATCTTAATCCATGCAAGATCAACAGATAACTAACTCATTATTAAGAAGCTCCAACTATATTTGTTTGTTAGCCATTCATTTATTCCAAAAATATTTTTAAAATACCTACTGTGTACTGAACTCTGAAAAGTATCCCTGCCCTCTCACTTTATTTTTGTCGACTTTTTTTAATCCATGTTTTCTTTCACAACATGACTATTATGGATATGTTTTGCATGACTACACATATATAACCTAAAAAAAAAATTGGAGCACTGTGTAAAAGCCTTTTCACTTTGGTTACATTGATAAGGTTTCTCTGCAGTGTGGATTCTCTTACGTGCAGCAAAACTGGAGCTTCATCGGAATGTCTTTCCACATTGATTACATTCATAAAGCTTCTCTTGTGTGGACTTTCTTATGTTTAATAAGATAATTGTGTACACTAAAAGTTTTAGCACATTATAGACACTTGCAAGGTTTCTCATCAGTGCGGATTCTCCTTTAAGACAGGAATTCTGAACCTGGGGACTGGAAACTTTAAAAAATTATTTCAATAACTATATTTCCATGTAATTGGTTTCTTTTCTAACCCTATGTTTTTAATTTTATGTATTTAAAAAGATGATTCTGAGACAGGAACAATAGGCTTCAGCAAATTGTCAGAGGAGTACACCCACCAAAAAAAGTGAAGAGACCCTGCTTTAGGGCACACAGACAAAATAACTTGAAAATAATAACAAAGTACACACCTAAGGGTGTACTAGAGACTGAGGGAAAATCAAATTCAAGAAATCTTGAACTGGGCCTTTTTTCATAACTTCCCCCAAATCATCTTTTCTAATCCTTTCACTGGATCATTGGTTCAAACTTAGATGGGACCTTGGAGACCACCTAGTTCAGCCTCCGCATTTTTCAGATGAAGAAGACAAGGACCGGAAAGGTTAAGTGAGTTACCCAATGTCTAATTGTTAGTGACAGAGCCAGGTCCTGTGACTAACCAAAAAAAATACTTCCTTAGGCACAAGTGAGATTTCTTATGCTTATTTTCTCTGCTGACATACATAAGAAACTGTTAAGACAGACCTCTGTTTTCCTTCCCTTCCCTCTAGTCTTTTTTCTGGTGGGGGAAGTGGAAGGAAAAGGAAGGCAGGAAATAATACAGGCAAAAATACCAAATTGGCACTGAACTAAATCATGCTTATAAGATTTCAGTGCCACATCCACATTCGGACATCATTCTACCCTTTCAAACAAGATCACCAAAGTGGCTGCCTTTCCTTAAAGGGTACAAATTAGCAAGGCTTTTATCTGAAGCACGATGGTTCATTCTGCTACTTGAGTCCTCTTGGAGCCCTTACTATTTCCTATGGATTACCTCTACTTGTTATTACAAAGAGTAATTCTGTGTTCCTATGACTCTGCATGTTCACATTTGCCCCTTGAGGGGTAGTTCTCTTGGTTCCAAAAATTAAAGAACACTGCTGTCCTCTCACCTGATATTATATCTGCCTCCTAACTGGTCAGCCCACCTTCAGTCTATTTCCCTCCCAGTCCATACTACACACCACTGCTAGACTAATCTTGCTATTTGTGATTGTTCTTATAACATCCTTACCCAGAATGCTTCAATGACTGCTCATTGTCAACTGCACAAAGCTCTAATGCCTTAGCTAAGCTCTTAAGACCTTCCACAATCTGATTCAAGCTTATTTGAAAACATCTTTACCTCCTATTACCACCTCTTCATTTCATCCATATTTCAGAAGAGAAAAATAAAATATAAAATCCTCTGTTTGGCTTTTAAAGCCCTTCATAACTTCACCCTTTCCTAGCTTTCCAGTCTTTGTACATCTCACCACCCTCCCAGGTACTCTGTTGATCTAGTGACACTGATCTTAGCTGCTGACTGCATTTTCACTGGCTGCTCCTCCGTGCTTGTGCTTACCTCCCTTCTCATCTCCTCATCCTGGCTTCCTTCAAGTCTCAACAAAAGTCCCATCCTCCCTTCTGCTGGCAGCATTTCCCAGATCTCTTTAATCTTAGGGCCCTCCCTCTGAAATTGTATCTGATTTATCCTGTATATATCTTCTATGTACATGTAAGATAAGTTTGCATGTTATCTCTCCAATTAGACTGTGAATTCCTTGGGAGCAAAGATGTATTTTTTTTCCTTTCTTTATATCTCTAGTGCTTGGCAAGGTGCCTGGCACATAGGAGATGCTTAATAAATGCCTGTTGCCTTGACTTGAAAACGAGCTTAAGTGATAGTAGTTAGGTATAAAGGAGAATTCTTGGATTTTAATCCTGCCCTTGGTAACCTTAGGCTAGTCATCTAATCTCTTAGCTTTGTTCCCTCTTCTTTGAAATAAGGGAGTTGAATTAAGTGATCTCTAAGGTCCCTTATAGCTCTGCATTTATGTTTCATTGGAGGCACAAGTAAATAGAAAAACAAAGGATCAGGGAGAATTATAAAAATATGCACCTCAGACTTCTTACCGCTGCCATAGAATATTCCATGCCTGGGTTCACACTGCTCCTTTTGCCTAGGATGCAACTTGTTTCCAACTCTGCCCATTGAAATCCTACCCGTCCTTGAAATTATGGCCCGAGTGCCACCTCCCACAAGAGGCTTCCTCTTCGATCTTCCCAGTCAGAAATGACCCCCTTCAGTCTGACCTCAAAACAATTTGTACCTCTCATGAACTTATCACTGCCCATTTTGTATTAGAGTTATTTGTACATGAGTTTCATCCCTCTTGGTAGATTTCAAGCTCTTGGCGAATAAGAATCTTATCTTACTCATTTTAGTATCCCCACTGTGGCTAGCCCATTGCCTGGCACATAACAAGTGTTTAATCAACATTGACTGAATGAATGGAATACAGAATCCAACCCTAATTTGTCCTAAACAGCACCTCTCCACATAGCCATTCCAGTAACTCTGCAGCTCTGAATTTCATTTGGGTGCTTTCCAACTAGTTCCTAAGGACCCGTGGAGGATATAACAAAGTTGCAGAGCCAGCAAACACATAGTCTTCCTCACACAGGACCAGAGGTTCTTTCCCAGAGCAGAGAGCCAGCTGGGCTCCAAGAGCTAACTCAGAGGATGCATTATGAGAGTGAAGCCAAGTTCAGAGCTTTCCTTGAGCTGGTCCTAGTGAGTGAGTATGGCCTCCACCTACCCACAGGAAGAGGAGTCAGAAGTCTATGCCTTGGAATATGCCAGAAAAATATAGCCCTAAGTGTCAAGGGAAAAAAATTCGGCTATGGAAAAGCTCAAGATATGAAGCTAAATGTGGACTTCAGAGTTGAACTAACCATGTGTAGGACTCTTCAATATTCCAATCATTCCTTTCTTCCCCAAATTCTCCTAACATTTTTGCTGGCTCTTCTTTGTCCCTATCACATTCTACTTTGTGTCACTTATTTTAGTTACACATTTTATACCTCCCCTTTTCAGTCAGACTATAAGCTCCTCGAGGTCAGATACTGTGTTATTTTCCATCTTTGTGTGCCCAGTGCCTGAAAGTGTTCTCACATATAGAGGTATTTAATAATTTTTTTAATCTAATGTGGGAAGAGTAAAAACGTTTTCCCACAGATGTTCCACTCTCCCCCTTAGGGGGTCATAGGCTGAGGAATTAATGAAGCTAGCATTCTTTCTTTCTGTACTCATGTTCTGAAACCACAAGGCAGTATCCAAATTTTGGCCAAACTCACTTACAGACTCTCCAGGGTCAGCAGTCACTTTTCTATCATGAAATCACAGGCTTCCGTAAGTCCCTTCTGTTTCTCACTCATACCCACCCAGCAACAGGAACTTCCTCTCTCTGCTCCACACTCCCCTAGTCAAGATTCTTACATACTATCCAAGCCATTCTCTGTTCTAGACAGTCCTTACCTGGTCCAATTCCCACTTTGATGATATCTGCTCCAGAAAGAATAAGTTCCTCCACCATCTCTCCAGTCACCACATTACCTGCCTGAGACAGAGAGAACAGCATCATCAACCCAAGGTGTTCTCCTGGAAGGTGTAGAGAAGATTTGAGATCTGAGTTCCACTGCTCCTAGTTTCCTCCCCTATAAGTCAGTCTGTTAATACATACTTATTAAGCACCTACTATGTGTCAGGAACTATGCTAAGCACTGGGGATACAAAGAAAGGCAAGAAAAGCCAAAGACTGTGCTCTCAAGGAGAGAGCCTTCAAACAGGGCAGACAACATGCAAACCACTATGTAGAAACAAGTTCTATAGAGGATACATTGCCTATAATCAACAGAGGGAAGGCATGAGAATTAAGGGGGATAAAGAAAAGTTTCCAGTAGATGAGATTTTTGTGGGCACTTGAAAGAAGTGGGGAAGACAGGAGGTAGGGCTGAAGAGGGAGAGCATTCCAAGCATCGAGACATTCTGTGAAAATGCCTGGAATCTGAAGAGAGAGTCTTGTTTGAGGAATAATAAAGAGGCCAGTGTCACTGGACTGCAGATTAAATAGTAGCAGTGGGGGTTAGGGGTGTAAGATGTAAGAAGACTGGATACTTGACTTTAAGATCTCCACAAGCTATTCTGAAGAATAATAACAACAGCCAACATTTATATGACATGCGAAGGCATGCACTGTATATACATTATCTCATTTGATCCTCATAACTTCATGAAGTCGGTTCTGTTATTGTGCCCATTTTACAGATGAGGAAACTGAGTCTGAGAGAAATGAAGTGACATGCCCAGGGGATACGCTTAGTGTATCGTCTGGTCTTAGAGCTATCCTATCAATTTTTCTTTCTTATACTGTGTTTGTTAGGTGCGGTAACAAGCAATTTTTTTTTAGTAGGGCAAAACACTCCTTTAGAGGACTATGTGAGTTCTAAATGAAGTGAAAACTCATTAATGCAGTGTTAAATGAGGCACTTACATAAAGGATTCTAAGTGAGACCAGTTTTAAGCAAATTTTCAGGTATGTCATTGAACTTGTGATGACCAGGTATGAAGCAGAAAGCGCTGTTATATTTTCAAATGAAACTTTGATTATGTTTTGTAACATTGACATTCCTTCAAATTAGCTTCACACTCACCTTGTAATCCTTGTCACTAGTCCTAAGCTTTTGGATAATTGTTTGCTTTTGTAAAAAGAACTTGATGGAAGTACAGTATTTTGAGTTACTTTGCTTTCAAAATTTTGTAAATTTGATTTTATTATGAAGCTCATGTAAGCTGGTGTCAGAGGTAAGATTATTATTATTTTTTTTTTTTTTGGAAACAAAGCCTTGGACATCTCCCTGAGTTCAAATTTGGCCTCAGACGTTTACTAGCTATGTGACCCCGAACAAATCACTTTACCCCATTTCCTCTGTTGCTCTTCTGTCAAATGAGCTGGAGAAGGAAATGGCAAACCACTCCAGTGTCTTTGCCAAGAGAACCCCAAAAGAGGTCATGAAGAGTCCCATACAACTGAAATGACTGAACAACTCGATCTCCAACTCCAGTGTGCTATCCATGGCGCCACCTGGTGGCCTTTACAGGAAAATCACTAGATGAGCTAGGGCACTGACAAGAATGGCCAGGGTCATACACATCCAAATATGTCCAGTCCGCTGTCCTGTAATTTGTGCCTTCCCTCTGACATTTGATTCAATAGAGGATCATTTAGAGAGCCAGGAGGCTTTCAGAACGTTTCTTCTCACTACCTTTAAGTCCCCTCTGCACAACGGAGAGAAATGTTCTGAAAGCCCATCTCCTGGCTCTCTAAATGATCCTCCATTGAATCAAATGTCAGAGGGAAGGCACAAACCACAGGACAGTGAGTCAAAATGAGTGATATAATAAAAATGTCATATATCAAGAGTGAGCGTGCCAGCTTCTTTGTCAAGGTCATGCAGTCAATTGGTGGCATATAAACTCTCATAAGGACTCAGGTGTCCTGGCTCCTAATTCACTGTTTTTTTTCTAATATACCACACCCCTTGGTAGTAGTCTTATTTCTCACCACTTCTAGTCTGCAGTACCTACCTGAAGAAAACATCTCTCACTGACCAGTAGACACTGAAACTTACTCTGTTTTTCTTTTGAAAACAACATATACCTACTTTTTTGAAATCCATTTGCAGTGGAATTAAGAGACCCAGGAAGCTAGAAAAAATCTACAAACCTCAAACACGCATCTGGCAACAGTCCAGGCTTTCCCTTCCTGCAAGGGTGTCAAGTCGGAGACAGCAGTTCCCCAGAAGAGGCCTTCAGGAGAAATTGTGAGAACTCACTGACAGGAAGATTCCCCAAAAGTGGTGAGCAGCATACTTGGCAAGGGGCCCAGTGCTAGGGACTGGACATATTTGGTTGTGTATTACTCTGGCCATTTTTGTCAGTCATACCCAAGCCCTAGCATGCTCTCTGTTGTACAGAGGGAACTTAAAAGTAGTGAGAAGAAGGGTTTCTGAAAGCCTATCCACTGGCTCTCTAAATGATACTCCACTGAATCAAGCACATTGCCACTTTTTTTAAAATGTGGGCATGCTTTTAAAAAAAGTTTCTGATGCCATCTGGACAGAACAGAATTTTACTTGTCAGTGCCCAAGATCTACTATAGGCAGGAGAAATTCATTCAATAGCAATGCATTTTAGGCCAGAGGTAAAATGGATTCATTTGTCCTCAAAGTAGAGGCCAAGCAATGGCTTACCTTATCCAAAAGGGTGATATTTGGACTATGAGGACATAGCACTGAGTAGTAGAATCCTACCATTTTCAATTAACAAAGAGATAGGCACACATCTCACCATACCCATAAGCCATGACCATAGCCCCTTGATCAGAGGCAAGAGCAAGGGCAACATTGACAGGAATACAGAATATGTAAGCCACTCCCTAGTTACAAAGCACCAATCTCTCCACTGATCTAGAAAAGGATGATACAATAAAAAAAGGTCAGGTACCACTGAGTATGCAAGCCTCTTTTCTAAGAAGAAAAAGCTACATATTCTTTTTTGCCACCAAGAGGGGAAACTAAGTCAAGGGGACAGAGATCAGAGGAGGCAAGGAGAAGAACCAGAGCTTTCTCTGTAAAGTAAAAGAATCTAAAATCTGGTCGAACCCATACCTGAACAAATCTGACCAGTGATCACCCTAGCTTTGCTTGAAGTACTCCAGTCAAGGAGAACCCACTGTGTCTTGGAGCAACGCATCCTACTTTTAGAGAGCTCTGAATGTTAGAAGCTTCTTCCTGAAATCAAGCTTAAATATCGCTCTTTGCAACTTCTACGGACAGCTTCCAGATCTTCCCTCTGGGGTTGGAACAAATATGATCTCTCATCTACATAAAAGCCTTTCAAGTACTCGAATAAAACTACCATGTCCCCATTTAAAGTCTTCTCTTCTTTAGGCTAAACATACCCAGCTCCTTCAGCTGACCCTTAAATGGAATGATTTTGAGGCCCTTCACCATCCTTATTGCTCTCCATTGGATGCCCTCCAGATTATTAATATCCTTCCTAAAGTGTGGCTCCTAGAATAAATCTAGAACTCTAGATATGGTCGACTAGGGTAGAGTATACTGGAACCATCACCTCCCCAATCTGGAATACCATACGTCTCTTAACACAGCTTAAGATTCAGTTGGCTATTGTGGCTGCAATATCACACTGTTGATGCATATTGAGCTTCTAATCCGCTAAAAGCTCAATATCCTTTTTTTTTTTTGCAAACTCCTGCTTAGCCATATTTCCTCTACTTTGTACTTATGAAATAATTTTTTAATCCAAATATAAGACTTTTTACTTATCCCCAGACAATTTTATCTTCTTACTTGTTTCTCCATGTTCTAGCCTGTCAGGATTTTTTTTTTGAGTCTGGATTCTGTAATCCATCATGGTAGCTGGTCCCCTCAGCTTTCTGTCATTAGAAAATTTGATGAGAATGACATCTACGATGAAAGTACCTTTTCTTAATATAGTAAATAATATCTAAGTCAAAGAGCAAGCACTATATATAATGGAGAAGTTAAAGGCCTTTCCGATAAGCTCATGGATAAAGCAAGGATGTCTACCATCACCACTACAATCTAACCATATTGCTAGAAATTCTAGTTATAGCAATATGACAAGAAAAAGAAATTGAGGAAATGAGCGTAAGTAAAGAGAAAACAAAATTAGAGTTTTTGTCTTTTCTTACTCAACTAAAAATTAATTGAAAAAACTTCAACAAAGTTACGGGACACAAAACAAATCCAGAGAGCATTACAAAATGTAAAATGGGTAATTTGGATTATATTAAACTAAAAAGGTTTTGCACAAACAAAACCAATCCAATCAATATTACAAGGAAAGCAGAAAGCTGGGAAACAATCTTTACAGCAAGTGTCTCTGATTAAGGCCTAATTTCTCAACTAAACAGAGAACTGAATCAAATTTAATAAGAATACAAGCCATTCCTCAATTCATAAATGGTCAAAGAATTTGAACAAGCAATTTTCAGATGAAATCAAAGCTATCTATAGTCATATGAAGAATCTAAATCACTTTTGATTACAGAAATGCAAATTAAAACAACTATGCGGTACCATCTCATACCCATAAGACTGGCTAATATGACAAAAAAAGGTAAATGATAAATATTAGAGGAGATGTGGGAAAATTGGGACACTAATGTACTGTTGGTGGAGGTGTGAACTGATCCAACCATTCAGCCCCCAAAGGGCAACCAAACTGTGCATAGCCTTTGATCCAGCAATGCCCAATGAGATCATAAAAAAGGGAAAAGGACTTGCATATGCAAAAATATTTATAGCAGTTCTTTTTGTGGTAGCAAAATATTGGAAACTGAGGGGATGCCCATCAATTGGGGAATAACTGAATAAGCTGTGGTATATGAATATAGTGGAATGCTACTGTGCAATAAGAAATGATGAGCAGGTAGATTTCAGAAAAACTTTGAAAGACTTGTATGAACTGATGCAAAGTGAAATGAGCAGAACCAGGAAAACATTGCACACAATAACAGAAAAGTTGTGTGATGATCAACTATGAATGACTTAGCTCTTCCCATCAATACAATGATCTAGGACAATTCCAAAGGACTCATAATAGAAAATGCTATCTGCATCCAGATAAAGAACTGATGGACTCTGAATGCAGATTGAAGCATACTATTCTCACTTACTTTATCTTTTTCGTGTATTTTTCTTTGGTCTGTTTCTTCTTTCACAACTGTAACTAATATGGAAATATGTTTTACATGATTGCACACATATAACCAATGTTAAATTGCTTACCATTCTAGGAAAAGGAGAGGGGAGGAAGGGAGGGAGAAAATTTTGGAATTCAAAATCTTGTAAAAATTAATTCTAAAATTGTCTTTACATATACTTGAGAAAAATACTATTAAAAAATGAATCCACACAAATCATTAGCACTCTGATATAATGACAATAAAACATAACAAGAAGAGCTAAAAAGAAAAATTCTACTAAAAGTAATTACATGGGACACTAATATCCTGTTGGCAGAACTGTGAACCAATCCAATCATTTTAGAGAGCAATCTGGAAGTATGCCCAAAGAGTTATAAAACTGTGTATATACCCTTTGACCCAGCAATACTATTAGATCTGTTTACCAAGGTGATCAGAGGAAAAGAAGAAGAACCTATATATTCTAAAACATTTATAGCAGCTCTCATTTTTGTGGCAAAAAAAACTGGAAATTGAGAGAATGCCTATCCATTGGGGAACAGCTAAACAAATTGTGGTATATGATTGTGGTGGAATCTTACTGTGCCATAAGAAACGATGAACAACAAAGAGGGAATAACATATACATTCAATTGGGTATAGAAATCTATCTTACCTTACAAGAAAGTAGGAGGGAAAGGGGATAAGTTAAGGGGGGTGATAGAAAGAAGGGCAGATTGGGGGAAGGGATAGTCAGAAGCAAAACACTTTTGAGGAGGGACAGGGTGAAAGAGAAGAGAATAAATAGGGGTGGGGAATAGGATGGAGGGAAATAAAGTTAGCAATAGTAACTGTGAAAAAAAATTGAAGCAAGTTTCTCCGATAAAGGCCTCATTTCTTAAACATATAGAGAACTGCATCAAATTTATAAAATTAAGAGCCATTCCCCAGTTGATAAATGATCAAAGATATGAACAGTTTTCAGATGAAGTAATCAAAGCAATCTATAGCCATATAAAAAAGTTATGACTCACTATTGATTGGAGAAATGTAAATTAAAACAATTCTGAGGTACTACCTCATATCTATTTGATTGGTTAACAGGATGAAAAAGGAAAATGACAAATGGTGGACGGGATGTGGGAGAAATGAGACATTAATACACTGTTTGGTGGAGTTGTTAACTTATTCAGCCATTTTGTAGAGCATTTTGGAACTCTGCCCAAGGGGCTATAGAACTGTGCACACTCTTTGACCTTAGCAATACTAGTACTAGGTCTGTATCCTAAAAGAGATAAAAACAAGTCCAAAAAAGAAAAGTACCCATATGTACAAAAATATTTACAGCAGTTCTTTTTGGGGCACAAAGAATTGAAATTGGGGGGATGCACATCAATTGGCTGAACAAATTGCTGTATGTGGCATGTGGTATGTGGTTATGATGGAATGCTATTGTGCTGTAAGAAATGATGAGCTAGATACTCTCAGAAAATCCTGGAAAGGAGCTGATGCAAATTAAAATGTACTGTGTACAAAATAACAGGAATATTATAAGATGATCAGCTGTGAATGACTTAGCTATTCTCAGCAATACAGTGATCCAAGAAAACTATGAAGGACTTATGATAAAAAATGCTCTATATCACCAGAGAAAATACTAATGGTGTCCATATCCAGATTGAAGCATCTTTTTTTTACTTGCTTTTTCTTGAGGTTCTCCCTCTTTGGTCTGTGTTTTCTTTCACAATATGACAATTATGGATATGTTTTGCATGACTACACACGTATAACCTATATTGAATTGTTTGCCTTCTCAATGAGGCAGGGTGGGGAGGAAGGAAAGGAGAGAATTTGGAATTCAAAGTTTTAAAAACAAATGTTAAAAATTGTTTTTATGTTGAATTAGGGCAAATTAAATACCAAATAAAAGGCTCCAAAAAAGAATTAGAGCTATCCCAAAGTGAAAGAAAGAAAGAGAGGAAGAGAGAAAGAAAGAGAGAAAGGAAAGAGGGAGGGAAGAAGAAGGAGAGAGGGGAGGGAGGAGGAAGGAAGGAAGGAAGGAAGGGAAAAAGAAAGAAGAAAATGATGAATAGGTTGATTTTAGAAAAACATGAAAAGACTTGTAGGAAATAATGAAGAGTGAAATGATCAGAACCAAGAGAACACTGTATACACTAATAGCAATATTGTTCAAAGAATAACTGTGAATGCCTAAGTTATTCCGAGTATTATAAATACTCAGATCAACTACAAATGTCCTATGAAGGAAGATACTATATATCTCCAGAGAAAGAAATGATAAACAGAAGTCTGCATAGTACAGTTTCACACACACACACACACACACATGCACATACACACACACATATGTTTGTGTGTCTTTGTGTATAAAGAAAGTAATTATAGAAGCTATAAAATAATTTGGAGTATATCTACCAAGATTCACACAGGAACTATATAAATCCAGTTACAAAACATCATATGATCATACAAGGTAAAATGGACAATTTTTATTACATAAAATTTAAAATATTTTGCCTGAGCAAATCTCATGTAGTTAATATTAGAAGGGACAATATTTGGGAAACAATCTTTGCAGCACATTTCTCTTATGAAGGTCACAAGATATATGAAAAAGTAATTCAAGTCTCTAAGACTAAGACCCATTCCCCAATTTCTAAAACATCAAAAGATATGAACAAGTGGTTTTCAAAGGAAGAAATTCAAGCTATCAACAAACATGGAAAAAATGCTCTTAATCGCTAATAATTAGAGAAATGAAAATTAAAGTAATTTTGAGATTCTATCTCATACCTATTAGACTGGAAAAGAGACAAAAGAGAAAAATGACAAATCCCAGAGGGGCCATGGGGAAACTAGCTACACTGGTGGATGGTGGGCAAGGCTGTGAATTGGTTTTGCCATTCTGAGAAGCAATTTGGAGCTATGCCCCAAAAGTTACTAAATTGTGAATACACCGTTTCATCCAGCAATATACCAGGCCTAAATAAAAATTTTTAAAAACTCAAAGAAAGAGGAAAAGGTCTATATGTACACAAATATTTATAGCAGCTCTTTTTGTAGTAACCCAAAATTGGAAACTAAATGTGAAGGAGTGTATTCCTACTGGGGAATGGCTAAACAAATAATGATATGTGAATGTAATGGGATATTATTATGCTGTAAAAGGACAACAGCAAAAACAACATTGAAATAGACAGTTTCAGATGAAACTGGAAAGTCTTCTGTGAATTGATGTGGAGCAAGGTGAGCAGAACTAAGAGAAAAATCTATACAGTGATAACAACATTAGAAAGGAAAACATCTCTGAATAACTTTAGAATTCTAACTAATGGAATGATAAATCAAAAGTCAAAAAGAATAAAAACAAAACATGCCATTCACTTTCTTCCAGAGAGATAATGAACTTAAAATGCAGAAAGAGACATATATTTGCACATGACCAATGTGAGAATCTATTTTGCCAGAGTATACATGTATGTTTTGAGGGCCTGAATTGTTATTGTTGTTTTTTATGTATTTACTGAGGTAAGGGACCAGGGAAATATAAGAAAAATAAGAAACAAAAGAATAAACAAGTATTTGAAAAAGAATTATGAGTAACGGTGCCATTAAAGATGACACATTTTGAGAAACTTTGCACCAGAAGAGAAGCCCATACAACATTTCAATATTATTAATATGGTTACTTTATATCATGAATATCTATGTGCAATTTTATTTTATGATAATGATTGGTTTGTATATTTCCAAAACATTCTTTTTCATTAATTTTTTTAATTAAAAGAAAAGAATGCCATCTGTGCCTTTATCTAAATCATTAATAAAACTATTGAATAGCATTGAGCCAAACACAGATCTCTGAGACACTCTACTTGTCTTCCAAGTTGATATGAAAAGAGTACAACTATTGGAGTCTGGCCAGTGAGTTAACTATTTTTTAATCGACTAAATTGTATCATTAACTGACCTACATCTTCTCATCTTTTCCACAGGAATCATAAGACTTTATCAAATGCTTTGGTAAAATCTTGGTATACTTTTCCTACAGCATTTCCATGAACTACAAATCTAATAACTTTGTTAAAAAATGTAAATGAGCTTAGATTAACACAACCAGGCATGGATAGAGCCAAGCTGGTTATTCGTGGTTACTGATTCCTTTTCCAGATGTTAATAAGCTTCCCCTTTAATAATACACCATAGAATCTTCAGGATTCATAGTTGAGATCAATGGCCTATAATAATTTATACATGATATTCTTTTCCTTTTTTGAAAATCAGGATAAGATTTGCCCCCTCTCTAGTCCTGTGGCAGGGCAGCTAGGCGGTGCAGAGGATAAAGTGCCTGGCCTGGAGTCAGGAAAACTCTTCTTCCTGAATTCAAATCTGGCCACTGACACTTACTAGCTGTGTAAAACTAGGCAAGTCATTTAGCCCTGTTTGCCTCAGTTTCTTCATCTGTAAAATGAGCCGGAAATAGCAAACCACCTCAGTATATTTGCCAAGAAAACCCCAAATGGGTTCACAAAGAGTTGGACATGACCGAAGAACAAAGCTGTTAGGTACCTCTCTCATTCTCCACAATTTTTCAAAGATCATTGAATCTTTGCTCGGCAATCACATCTGCCTGTTCTTTCAGTATTCTGGCATGTATTCAGCTGGATCTGGTGACTTCAATTTTATCAAGGCCAGATATGTAATCTCTTATTCTTTTCCTCCTAATCTTTAGGTAATAACTTCCTATTAGCCATTTTTTGTTCTGCTCCTTCCAGTCCTAAAATCATTCTCCTTGTCTGGGGAAAGAAAAGCAAAAATAGCACTGGGCCCTTCCACCTTCTCACCATTATTGGTTATCATCTTCCCATATATGATGAGCAGTACTTCTAGCTCTTCTTTGATAGAAGATGGAAGTATGTACAAGGGAAATCAGAGGATCAAAATTTAAATAGCAGCTTTTCCTCTTATTATGACCTTGGACACATCTCTTAATCTCTTTGGGCCTCAGTTTCCTCATTAATAAAATGAAGGACTATATTCAATGACTACTTCAAACTTTAGACATATGTGCCTTTTATTCTCTTTCTCCAACATAGTTTAAAAAATCCAGTTTCCATTTTGTTGTCCTTATCTTTCTGCCCAGCCTAAGATTATTCTAAGCTTTAGCACTACAAATATTATTCTTACAGAATTGAGCTATGCCTTTGCATTCATCCTTCTTTCCATCTTCTGTACATGTCTTTTTCAACTCTAGTTAATTGGTGAGTTCATTGTACGTCTGATCCAATGCAACAAAAATTTATGTACTAAGTCTTAGGCACTGTCCAAGGTACTGAAAATAGTCCATGCCCTCAAGAAGCATACATTCTACTGAAGGTAGGGGAGTGCATTACAACAAAACATAAACAGACTAGTATAGACATGATAATCTGAAGAGAAGGAGAAGAATGCCAACTACCAGAAACATCAAGAAAGTTCCCATTGGAGGTAGTGCCAAGAGCTAAGTCTGGAAGGAAGTCAGGGATTACAAGAGGTGAATATATGTGACAAATACATTTCAGGTATGGGAGACAGCTAAATGCCAAGTTCCAAAAACAGCAAGAAAACCACTTTGGATGGAATATCTATTTCATTAAGTATTGTGCAATAATCCTGAGAAGGAAAGCTGGTATGTGAAGGAGTTTAAATGCCAAACTGGGAAGTTTATATTTTGTTTGAGAAAACCATCTAAAGTTCTTGAGCAGAGCAGAGTAACAAAGGTAGACTTATAGTTTAGGAAGGCTATTTTATTTGGAGAACGGATAGGAGAAGGAGATAATGGAAGCCATTTTCAAGACTGCTACAATCATCCAGGAAAGAAGCAATAAGTTTCTGAACCAGGGTTGCAGCTATATGAGAGGAGAGAAGGGGATAGATTCAGGAAATGCTATGAAGGTAGAATTCTTAATATGACAACTTGTTGGATTTATGGAGGGAAGAATCATGAGCAATTGAGTAGGACTCTTGAGGTTTCAAACCCAGGTTATAAGAAGATTGATGGTGCCCTGTAACAGCAAGCACCCTGGCATATCTAGGATAGCCTGCTAGCATAGGTTCTTTGATCTGCTATGAAAGGAAAGATAGCTTTTAAAGAGGTCAACAGTCTTACTTTAATTACATTCACTAGTTCAGGGGAAAGATCAGCACCCTGAATGTGGAGAAAATACAAAAAGAGAAAATACAAGCAGAGAAATTAGCACAAAGATCAACAGACAGGACTCCAGCTATCTGAAAAAAGTAATACACATACCACTGGATTGGGGGAGCACAGATGCATCTGAGTAGTTGAGGAGCTCTGAACAACAGCTACTCAGAGTCTCATCCAGGGAATCAAAAGGTCCTTTTCACAAGCAAACCCCCAAAGCAAAATACCAACCTCAGAATATATATACACTTCTCAGAGCCAGAAGGCATCACACCCCTTGTGACTCAATGTCTAATTAGCTTAGTACAAAAAGGTGTGAAAGCTTTCTAACAAGCAAGCCTCCCAGTAAGTAAGCTCCTCCTTAGGCAAATTCCTCCCCCAATGGGCTCTAGGTGACTCAGGATATATCTCAGCTGTGATTGAACACATGTGGTCACATAGGCCTATTAATGGACATAGAAGATCTTGGGGCTGAATTTAATGTTAATGGAATAGGAAGATCTTCCCTATCCATTAATAGGCCTATATGACCACATGTGTTCAATCACAGCTATGATACATCCTGAATCACCTAGAGCCCATTGGGGAAGGAACTTGCCTAAGGAGGGACTTGCTTGAAGGGGATGCTTGCTTAGGGGAAGGCTTGCTTGCAGGAAGGCTTTCATACCTTTTGGTACTAAGCTAATTAGGTGCTAAGTCACGAGAGTTGTGGTGCCTTCTGGCTCTAAGTCTGTTAGCCAAAAGTGTATATATACTCTGAGGTGAGATTTTGCTTTGAGGTTTGCTTATGAGAAGGACCTTTGAGTAGCTGTTTTTGCAGAGCCGCCTGAGTACTCAGATGTATCTTTGCTCCCCCAGTGCTGTATGTAGGTGTTGTATTACTTTGTTCAGAGCCTTGTTGTTGATTTTTGTGCTATTTTCTCTGCTTGTATTTTCTCCATGTTGAGGATGCTGACCTTTCCCCTGAACTAGTGAATGTAATTAAAGTAAGATTGTTGACCCCTTAAAGTCGCCTTTCCTTTTAGAAAAGCAGATCAAAGAACCTATACTAGCAGGCCATTCTGGGTGTGCCAGGGTGCTTGCTGTTACATGTCTTTAAGACAAATCAAGAAGCTTGGAAGAGTAGGGATTTTTATCTGGAAGAATGGTGGAGGAGAGTGTAGAATAGAGAAGAAAATAAGTTTGATTTTTTTGTATGTTGAGTATGAGATGCCTAAGGGACATCCGGTTGGAGATGTCTAACACACAGCAGGAGATGTGGGAGTCAAATTTAAGAGACATTAGGTGTGGTTATGGATTATTGGTTTATTATATGGATTATATGGTTATTAGATCTGAGTCATCTCTATTGAGAGATTAACTAAGATGTTAACTTAGATCATCTCCTCCTTTCCTCACTAAAATTGTTTGTCTTCACGGATACATTGTTGATTGCTTTCTCTGCCTCCTGAGCTAGAAACCCCAAGAGAATTTTAGTCTATAGAATACTAATTCTCCTTTCTTGAACTTTTTGAAATGTATTCTCCTCAAACTAAGGTATGTGTCAGGCCATGCTCTTCTCCATCACAGATTCTCAGATGGAGTAGTCACTAACTCCCTAAGATTCCCATCATTTCCACATGTTACAACACTGTTGCTGAACATTTAGTAAAGCACTGCCTAACTCTATGGATACGGCTCCTGAACTTGAGCTGGAAGGGGTAGGCTGTGGTTAAAGCAGGGAGTGAAGCATGACCTCAGCACAGAGATTAGAACAGCTACTTCCATCTCTGAGAAAAATATCACATGTGGCCAAATAGATACATAGCTGCCAGCATGGTATCATAGAACAGGAGAGACATATGGTGGGCTCAAGAACTTGCCTGGCTTCCTCTATGTCCCTTGGGGCCCCAAATAGCACAAGGTGGCACTGAAACAGCCAGGACAAAATTTAATCTACTCTTTGGGCCCAAGTAAAGAAAGAATGGGAATTCCTCCTTCAATATAATATGGCAGGCAGATGGGGAGGGCTCTGCCAATTGCTAATTTTTCCACTGGGGATGGGATGCACTTTCCAGGTTCAATTAAGTTCTTGATGTTAACAACCGATCTTTGACACATTAAAAGTACAGATATGAAGGCTTTGAGAACAAAGGAAAATGGAAGGGGGTATAATGTTTTCCCTCCTCAATTTTTAAAAAACAAAAGCAAAATGTCCTCAAGACATTTTGTCTAGAAAAACATCTCTCCAACCCTTCTCCCACCTAGCCAGTGGCAAAAAGCAATTTGTGTTACCTTCATATTGTTCTCTCTCCATTTGCTTTTATCGACTCTTCTAGGGTCCCTAAGTGAAAGGAATTCCCTTCCCCAGTAGAAGAAACAGTTTGTTCACAGTAGATGAAAGAGTGTAATAGGAGAATGTTCTGAGTCTTTTCTCTCCCTGAGAGAAAACAGCTATCCACCTGCTGCTGGGTTACCATCACTGCACAGGGCCCTCTGGCTAGAAAACTGTCCGGTGGCATCTGTCCTTTCATGGTGTATGACTGATTTAGGCTTCTTGTTAAATGACCTTCAGGAACAGACACCATATAAATCCAGAGATTTTATTACAGTTCTCTGCCTAAGTGGATGACTGTTCTTCACTTGTTTCAGTCATGTCTGACTTTTTGTGACCCCATTTGGGATTTTCTTGGCAGGTACTGGGGTGGTTTGCCATTTCCTTCTCCAGAACATTTTACAGATGAAGAAACTGAGGCAAACTGGGTTAAGTGACTTGCCCAAGTTCACACAGCTAGGAAGTATCTGAAGCCAGATTTTAACTCAAGAAAATGAGACTCCAGGCCCAGCACTCCATCCAGAAAATCACAAGTGTTTTAAGAACCTTTTCTACAATGAGCCCTTTTTTACCCTGGTGAGCTGCTTCTTTGCTGGTATTAGTAAAATACAATGCAAAGAGCACTGGCCTTAGAGTCTAAGGATCCAGGTTCAAATTATACTTCTGATACTTATTACCTGCGTGATCCTGGGCAAGTCATATAACTTCATTAGGCTTCCTGCAATCAAAGATCTAAAGATGAAAGGGACATCAGAAATCATCTACTCCAACTCCCTTACCTTACAAAGGAGACTGGAGCCCAGGGAAATTAATTAACTTGTCCAAGGTCACACATGTAGGAAGGGATTTGGACATGGACTACTTTAACTCTGAAACAACTTTCTATGAAACCATCCTGCGTGCCTGCCTATCAGTTTCCTCATTTGCAAAATAAGGGGGTGAGACTGGAATCTAGTCACTAGATAGTCTCCGAGGCCTCTTCCAGCTCTAAATCTATGATTCTTCCAACCCTAAGAGTTGTGCCTGCCCTACTCTGTTCCCTCACCCCAATATCTTCAGCTGACCCAGATTTCAGATGGGCCCGAAAGTCAAGGAAACATTTGTGTTTGTATTCCTAACCCACCTCTAAGCCCCACCACCATAGGCATAGTACCAGAGAATAAAGAAGCATGCATGCTTGTGTGTGTGTGCGTGTGTGTGCGTGTGTGTGTGTGTGCACGCATGTGTGTGTGTGTATACACAAATCCTGGAAATGCTAAGGCCAGGCAGCAGCAATCCCTGTCCAATAATGAGAAGGCCTGTATCTGTTGACATTTACCAAGGGCATTTTTGAGCATCGCTTTTGTTCACTGTATTGTAATGATCATAATAACATTTAGCACTCATGAGGCACCTTTCATCTCTAAAACACTTTGCAAACATTAATTCATTCTCACAACAGTCATGGGAGGCATGAATGACAAATGAAAATGACAGTGAAAAACTGAGGGTGAAGGAGTATTTCATTTCTCCTAATGAATTGCAGATAAGGGGGAGGGTAGAGGTTAGAACAGGCATGGAGTAATTTAGAAATAAACATCTTCCTAGCCAAAGGGGAGGGTCAGCCTTCTATTTCTAAGTAACCAACAGAGAGCAATGAAAACACATTTCTGGCCAGCACACAGGTACTGGGCAGGCTGTTGCCAGTGGTTACGCTAAGGATGGCAGGAATCTTCCTTCCCCCACTCAAGCCTGATAAGCCCCCAGCCAGACCCATAATGGCGAGAAGGCACGGTCCCTTTGTTTTTATAGTCATCCTCCTTTCTTGCTTCTATCCTCTCTTCTAGCTCTTTGTCTCTTAGGGTTGGGGCTCAAGAATTAAAAAAAAACAGGCAGCTCAGGCTGGCTCTGGGGCCAAGGCAGCTGTCAATGAAACTTCATTCCCAGCTGTTTGGAGAGTGTGCTGAAGAGCCCTGTACTGAGCATGAGAAATCTTGGGTGGATCTTGTTTCCCCACCCCAAGTAATTTTTCACTCCTCCCTCTCCATAAAAGAAAAAAATGATAGATTTTTAAAAATTCATTTTCTACAATGTCAGGATTTGAAGTTGGAAAGGACCTCAAAGATAATCTATTCCAACCCTTGCCTTTCACAAACCAGGTAACTGAAGCTTGGGAAGTGACCTACCCAAGGTCACACAAAATCAGAGCAGGATTCAGATCTGGAGTCTTAAGACTCCAAATGCCATATTATTTCCCTTATACCACACTGCCCTCCTGCTATAGTGTTAATGTATTTTTGCTTAATGGGAGGATCTTTCCCATCCATTAATAGGCCCATGTGACCTGCTTGAGTTACATGGGAGCCTAAGTCACATGAGCCTGAGTCACCAGGGTTGTGATACCCTTTGACCCTCAAAAAGTAGATATATACTCTGAGTTTAGCATTTTGCTTTAGGGCTCATTCACGGGAAGAATGTTCATATGATTTAGCCAGATGAGACTCTGAGTAGCCATTAAGGAGTCCTCTGGCTTTGAAAAGCCAGATGTTGGTGCTTCTCTCTCTGGTAACTATGTATGTATTGCTTTTGGTCAGAAGTTGGAAGCCATGTCTGTTGATCTTTGCTGTTTGTATTTGCTCTGTTTATATAATTTCTGCTTGTGATTTCTGTTTATATTTTCTCTGAAGATCAGGGTGCTCACTTTTCCCCTGAACTAAGTGAATACTGTACATACACACACACACACACACACACACACACACCACCCACATGTTTGATTAAGGTAAGATTGTTGACCCTTTAAAGTTGCTTTCCTTTAGAGAAGCAGATCAAAGAACCTGTGCTAGCAGCCCTGCTGTGTGCTGGTGTTATTGGCTTTACACCCCCATAGCAGCTGCAAGTAGCATTGTGGTTATACCTGCTAATGCTGAAGTTATATTGATCTTTCATAAACTGTCAGCTCCTAGTCTTGCACAATTAAATTAATCTGGGATTTATAAAAATTAATGAAAATGACTGATCTTTATACACCACTTTAAAGTTTGCAAAGTACATTTGCATACACCATCTCGCCTTCGCAAAAACCCTGTAAGGCAGACCCTCCAAGCATTATTATTCCATTTTACAAGTGGAGAAATTGAGGTTATAGGACTATGAGTAACCCCATAGGCACATAGCTAGGATGTGTTGGAGGTGGGATTTGAAATCAAGTCTCCCCAACTCCAGGCAGAATACACTATCTACTCTACCACAATGGCTCTTTCTTTAGCTAAAGAGATATAATAACAACACTCCCAATATACGCTGCTGCATATCTGCTGAAACAACAATGTTCTGGCCAGTTACAAAGTGCAACGGAAGCAGGGGTACAGGAACTTGATGGAAGTTGTTCTAATGGCTTGTCCCAGAAAATGAAAATGACTAAACCCATTTAATTTCCAGTGTCTAACCAGCTGCAAACAAATTCTAATTCTACTCGCCATTCTACCTTTTAAAAATAACATTTTTCTCCTTTTTCTCAATTCTTAGTCAAGAAAAAAAAAAGATACTTCCAGCTTAATGAGGTACAGATTGGACACCAACTGGTCTGGCCCAAAAGGTCTTTGGCTACCCAGAGGAATATGAAGGAAGCACAGCACCGACAGCCAAACCTTCTATGGTTTCTTTCTTCCCTATAAATGAAGGGATTTAAAAAGCAATCATTGAGAACATTTTCCTCTTCTTGCCTTAGGGAGGATATAAGCAATGAATGCACTATCCTAGGCACAGAGGAGGAAAACATGCTTCCTGTTCCATCTAGTAATTCAACAAATGCCAAATGACCTCCTACTATGTGTCCCACAGAGAATGAATAGGGCCTTATCAGTATTTGTTGACTCAAGGACAAAGCTTTTCTCCCGGCAAAGGTGACCTTTATGCTCTCAGGAAAACAGCTTCCTCATGCTCCTTTCAATAGAGAGGGAGGGAAAAAACATAGTCAACAAGGTTTTATTAAGGGCTTACTAGGTCCATACCAATTAAATCACCAAATAATATTTTTAGAACTAGAAAAAATAATAACAGAAATCATCTGGAAAAACAAAAGGTCAAGAATGTCAAGGGAATCAATAAAAAAATGTGAAGGAAGGTAGATTAGCAGCATCAGATTTCAAACTGTATTTTGTTGTTGTTATTCAGTCATTTTCAGTCATATCCAACTCATTGTGACCCCATTTGGGGTTTTCTTGGCAAAGGTACTACAATTGTTTGACATTTCCCTCTCCAGCTCATTTTACAGATGAGGACACTGAGGCAACCAGGGTTAAATGACTTGCCCAGGGTTACACAGCTAGTAAGTGTCTGAGGCCAGATCTGAACTCAGGAAGATACATCTTCTGACTCCAGACCCAGCACTCTCTCTATTCACTGTACCAACTAGCTGCCCCACTCTGTATTACAAGTCAGTAATTTTCAGAACAGTATCTGGTACTGGCTAAGAAACAGAGCAGTGGATCAGTGGAATAGATTAGGTATGCAATACAGAGTAGTAAATGGCCATAGTAAGCTAATGTCTGACAAACCCAAACATCCAAGATTTTGGGACAAGAAATCACTATTTGACAAAAATTGCTGGAAAAACTGGAAATCAGTTTGGCAGAAATCAGGTATAGACCAACATCTCACACTGTATAATGAGATAAGGTCAAAATGAATTTAAACATAAAAGATGGTATCATAAGTAAATTAGGTGAGCGTGGAACAATTTACTGGTAAGATTTATTGATAAGCAAAGAATTCATGACCAATCAAGAGATAAGAGAGCATTATGGGACATAAAATGGTTAATTTTTAATTACATCAAATTAAAAAGGGTTTGCACAAACAAAACCAATATAGAAAAGATTAAAAGGAGAGTGGGAAACTGGGGTGAGGAGGAATTTACAGTAAATTTCTGTGATAAATGAGTCAAATTTATAAGAATACAAGTCATTCCTCAATTGATAAATGGCCAACCGATATGAACAGGCAGTTTTTAGAAGAAATCAAAGCTATCTATAGTCATATTAAAAATTGTTCTAAATCATTATTGATTAGAGAAATGCAAATTAAAACAACTTTGAGATATCATTTTGCAACTATCAGATTGGCTAAAATGATTGAAGGGGAAAATAAGAAATGTTGGGGGGAATGTGGAAAAATTGGGACACTAATTCGCTGTTGGTGGAATTGTGAACTGATGCTATCATTTTGGAGCACAATCTGGAACTATGCCCAAAGAGTTATTAAACTGCCTATATCTTTTGATCCAGCAATACCACTACTAGGTCTATTTCCAAAGATGATTAAGGAAAAAGGAAAAGAATCTATATATTCTAAAATGTTTATAGCAGTTCTCTTTGTGGTGGCAAAAAACTAGAAATTGAACAGATGCACATCAATTGAAGAATGATTGAACAAGTTATTATATATGATTGTGATGGAATACTACTGTGCTATAAGAAATGATGAGTTCAATGATCTTAGGAAAACATGGGAAGACTTGCATGAAATAATGAAGAAGTAAATGAGCAGAACAAAGAAGACATAGTATGCAATAACAATGTTGTTTTAAGAATGACTTTGAGCAAATTAGTCATTTTGACTATTATAAATACCCAAATTAACTATAAAGGCCGTATGAAGAAAGATACAATCTGCATCCAGAGAAAGAACTGATAAATAGAAGTATGTGTAGAATAATTTTACATATATATGTATATGTATACACATATACATATATACACACATACACACACTGCTAGTATCTAATGGTAACCATCCCTGAGGTGGAGGTGAGGGAGGGAATAAAAAAGGGGGAAAAGGAAATTTACATGATAACTTTGTTGTATATTTAAAAGGCATAGCAAATTTGTACATAGTGAATTTGTGGTTTCATTTGCAATCATCTATTTATCGTACTATGTTATGGAAATGCTCGTTTTATTCCATAAATTAGAAATATAAATTTTTTAAAAATGTTTTGAATCATTATTAATTACACAAATGCAAATCAAAACAACTCTGAGGTACTGTCTCACATCTATCGGATTGGATAGTATGACAAAAAAGTAAAATAACAAATATTGGAGGGGATGTGGAAAAATAGGGAAACTGAAGCATATTTGGAGTTGTGAACGGATCCAATTATTCTGGAGAACAATTTGGTACTATGCCCAAAGGGCTATAAAACTATGCATACTCTTTGACCCAGCAATACCACTGCTAGGTCTATATCCCAAAGAGATCAAAGGAAAAGGAAAAGAATCCACATGTACAAAAATATATAACCTCTTTTTGTGGTGGCAAATAATTGGAAACTTAGGGGATGCCCGTCAATTGGGGAATGGCTGAACAAGTTATACTACATGATTGGGATGGAATACTATTGTGCTATAAGAAACGATGAACAGAATGCTTTCAGAAAAATATGGGAAGACTTACATGAACTGATGCAAAGCGAATGAACAGAGCCAAAAGAACATTGTACACAGTAAAACAGTAATATTGTATGATGATCAACTGCAAATGACTTAGCTAGAAAAATGCTATCCATCTCCAGAGAAAGAGCTGATGGAGTCTGAATGCAGATTGAAGCACACTTTGGTTTTTACTTTCTCTATTTTTCTTTTTTTATTATTTTTTGGTCTGTGTTTTCTTTTGTAATATGACTAATAGGGAAATGTTTTGCATGACTGAATATGTATAATGTCTATGGTATAATCTAGATAATATTTGTATATTATCTATCATACATATCTAATCTATATAATATCTATGATCTATACATATATTATTTGGTCTACTGCCACCTTTAAAAAAATTACTCAGTACCTCCCTGGAAATCTACTTTCTTTAACCCTTTAATGGTTTTTAAATGAAATTTGCATCATTTCAAAAATATTTTTGAAATGATGCATCTTAAATTTAATAATTTATTGTAAAGTTGTGGTGTTTTTCCTATATTGAAATTTTGATGATGCAATTCCATATAGTATCCTATTGTAAACAAGTCATTACATGTACATATTCCTGCCAATGCATGGTGGACTTCCCAACAATATGCTACATGCTTACCTGCCAACACTTGCTTGTTAAGCCTGTCTGAGGACTTGACCACTGATCAGTTATACCTTGCATTTTGTGTGTTTACTTGGAAAATAATGTAATCACTATGACTTTAACTGTGTTACACAACAGATGAAACATGTATGAACTGTTTTTCAAAATTTTCTTATCTTTTTTTTCCTTATGTTTCTACTGCCTCCTTATTTTTATTCAATGCTCCCTCCAACTGCTTGGGCTACTACTATTCCCCTGGATTGTTCCAGCACCTTCCAGGGGGTGTTATCAGCTAATTTGGGAAACTCTGAATATCAAATGGCTTGCCTTCCCAAGGAAGGAGGAAGGGAGGGATAAAGGGAAAGAATATGGAACTCAAAATAAAAAAAAAAAATGTGAGAAATTGTTTTTCATGTAATTGGGAAAAATAAGATTTAAAATAAAAAATTGCTTATTAATTGCCAATGATGGTACTAAATATTAGGAATACAATGAAAAGCAAACCACTCTGCCCTCAAGAAATTCATATTCTAAGGGAGAAATAAATAACTAGGAAGATAAAAGATATGTTGATAGGAGAAGGCTAGCAGATGGAAAGACTGGAAAAGACCTCTTTTAAAAGGTTGCAGATTGCAGTGTTGGAGGGGTAATGGGAAGATAGGCCTACTACTGCATTGTTAGTAGAACTGTGAATTAATATAACTATTTTGGAAAGCAATTTGGAATTATACAAATAGAGTGCCTAAAATGTCTATAACGTTTGAAGTGGAGATTCCACTACTAGGCATATACTTCAAGGAGACCACCGTTGAGAAGAAAGTCTCTATATACACCAAAATATTTATAGTAGCATATTTTTTGTCATGTCAATGAATTAGAAACAAAGTGGGTGAATAAACTATGATATATGAATGTGAAGGAAAGTTACTATGCTATAAGAAATGATAAACATAATGAAGGCAGAGAAACATGCAAAGACTTAACATGAACTAATAGAATCAAGTAATCTGTGACAAAAAATAAAATTATAATACATAAAGCTAATGGAATATTACTGGACTGTAAGAAATGATGAATACTTAGAATTCAGGAAAACGTAGGAAGATTTATATAAACTGATGGAAAGTGTGGTAATTAGAACCAGGAAAACAGAATACAAAATTATATACAATATAGACAAAATTGGAAATGAAGAAAAAAACAAACAAAAAAAGTGATCATTGTGCCATTAGAGTGATCCAGCTTAGCCTCAAAGAAGGGATAAGAGAGTACAATCCCTTTCTTCTTTGCAGAGGTGAAGGACTAAGGCTGTGGAGCATTTTATATTATTAGTCTTGGTTGATGTATTGGTTGGTTTGGCTGAACTATTTAATTCTCTCTCACTTTTTTTTTGTTCTTTGTCATATGGTACGGCTCTCTGGGTAGAGGAGAGAGTATATTCAGAAATAAGGGTGATATAAAAATAAATGATATCAAATTTTAAAAATAAAAAATAATCAAGGAGGAAAAAGTGCTTGGAATAGCTGAGAAGTAACCTACAGGACATATGAAAAATCTACGTGAATACTCCTACAAAACATAAAATAAGATAATTAAGGAGAGAGATTTTCAAACACTCAAGATTGAGATATGTCAATACAATAAAAATGTTAATATTTAAATTAACTTATACATTTAATGTAAAATTAATCAAATACAAAGTGGATACTTTATGGAGCTAGACAAAATAATAACAAAACTGATTTAGATAAAAGCCCTAAACTACCTAGGACAACAATAAAAAGAAGTAGAAATTTAGAAAAGATAGCATTACCAGACTTTTAATTATATTAGAAAGCAATAATGATCAGACCAAATGATATTGGTAAAAAAAAAAAAGAAATATAATGTAGATCAGTAGAACAGACTAGATAAGTATGAAGTAAAAACAAATAAAAACAGTAGCCCAATATTTGATAAACCCAAGAAAAATAAATTACTGGAGGAAATATTCCATGTGGCAAAAAAAAAGCTGGAAATACTTGAAAGTAGTTTGGCAGAGATTAGTTTTAGACTAGCTGCTTATACCACATACCATAATAAGCTGCCAAGAAAATCAAATTGATTGCATTTATTAATTGATTCTATTTTTGTAATTAATTCTCTTTGTAGTTGATGTTATTCCATGAGTCTTTTACTTTGTCTCTGAGTTTAAAAGTTATAGAGTCAGAAGTTTGGCCTTCTTTTCTGAACTAAGTTGTCTCATACATCAACTCTTGATTCAAAGAAATGTTTTATCTACCTATGTAACTGCCTATCCACAACTAAGGGAGTCCTATTACCTTACTAATGAGCCTTCTATACCCATGTACAATTAAGGGAGATCTATTATCTCACTAACAAGCCTTGCAAGGTGCAGATGGGCACCAGGAAGTCTGTTATCTCTGTTCTACTAAAAAGCCCAGCAGGATGCAGATGGACTCCATAAATCAATCGATATTCCTTAATGACAAGGAGGGGTTGTTACTAGCCCCCACATTCCCAATTTCCAGACAATCATGTTGTCTCCCATATTTACAAAGCTCACTATCATATTGTTTTCTTTAGACTTTGTAACCGAAGATAACTTATTTTCTGCCTGTGAAATCCCTTGTTCTTTGTTCTGCATTTCCCAGAAGAAGGAAAAAACTACAGAAAGGATAGCTTGCTTCACCTCCTGGTTTTGGCTTTTGTGAGGAAGCTAAGATCCTATTAATTGGTGAAATTGTTATTTGCTTAAAAAATTGATCATGCTTGGAGCTTTGTGCCTCAGTTTACCTTAATTTTGACTGTAACATTGAAAATGAATACAGTAAATCAAAAGGCTATTTAAAAATTAGAGAGTGGTTAGAGAAAGAATTCTTTATTTTTTGTTATTATGGATATCTTTTGTTTCTACTCATCTTTATTTCAAAATATATTCCTTCTTCTCCCCTACCCAAGACAAAAAGTATTTATTGAGTCATCACTATGTGTTAGGTACTATACCAGAGAGTCTTATACCATGGCAAAGAACAAAAAAAAAGAAGAGATGTAAAGTTCAGCTAAAGCAAAACAGCAACAGAATTTGATAGTATATGCAACATTCTATATCTCTGATCCTTCATCTTTGCAAAGGAGAGAAGAAAGCATTGTCTTATCCTTTTTCAGGTCAAACTTGGTCATTAAAATTAAACAGCATTTACTTTTATTTTGTTTTAATTGATACCGCTATAAGACTTATATATATATTGTTTTCCTGGTTCTGCTTTTGACACATGGCCAAAGGATATAAATAGGCAGGTTGCAGAAGAAGAAATCAAAGTTACCAACAGTCATGAAATGTAGAACCACCTCACATCCATCAGACAGACTAACATAACAGAAAAGGAAAATTAGAATGCTGGAGGGGATATGGAAAATAGTCACACTTATACATTGTTGGAAATATGAGCTGGTTTGACCACTCTGGAAAACAATTTGGAACTATTCCAAAGGGGCTATACCCTTTGGCCCAGCAATAATACTACTCGGTCTATAACTAGATCAAAGAAAAAGGAAAAAGACTCATATGTACAAAAATATTTATAACGGCTCTTTTTGTAGTGGCAAAAAGAAAATGCAAATTGAGAAGATATGTATATACCTATCTGTTGGAGAATTGTTCAGCAAGTTGTGATATATGATTGTGATAGAATACAATAGTGTTATAAGAATTGACAAAGGATATAGTTTCAGAAAAACCTGGAGATTAATATGAGCTGATGCAAAGTAAAGTGAGTGGAAGTAGAATACTGTATACAGTAATAGCAATATTGTAATGACAATCATCTGTGAAAGACTTAGCCACCCTGATCAATACAATGATCCATGACAATTCCAAAGGACTAATGATGAAAGATGTTATCTATGTCTAGAGAGAATGGATGAGTGCAGATTGAAGCATGTTTTTTTCACTTTATTTTTCTTGCTTTCCCCTGCCCCAATAAGGCGAATATGGAAATGTTTTGCATGATTTCGCATGTATAATGTGTAATATATTCCTTGCTTTCTCAATGAGTGGGGGAGGGGAAGAGGGAAGGAGAGCATTTGGAACTGAAAATTAAAATTAAAACATATTTTTAGCATAATTCCAAATTGTTTTCTAAAATGACTGGACTATTTTATAGTTCCACCAACAGTGCTTTAGTACATCTCATTTCACAAACCTTCCAACACTGATTATTTAAATCTTTTCTTATCTTTGCCAATTTTCTGGGTGTGATGATAGACTATTTTTATATTTTTACCTTTTTTTCTCCAGTGCTTATAGTAACCATATTTGTGGATCGATTAGTTATTTAAGAAAGTTACCTAATTTGCTTTTCTTCTAATTTTTTTTCATGGTATGACCTTTAATATTCAGTTCATGTGTCTACTTTGAATTTATTGTGGCATGTGATATAAGATGTCGGTTGAAACCTAATTTCTGGGTGACAACTTTCTAGTTTTTCCTGCAGTTCTTGTCAAATATGGAGTTCCTCACCAAATAATTTGGGGTTTTTTTAGGTTTATCAAATGCTAGTTAGGGAAAGATTTCTTAATCAAACAAAAGGTAGATGTGATCATAAAAGATAAAAAAGTTCAATTTTAATTACATAAAATAAAAGAGTTTTGCATCAACAAAATAAAGACAGGATTAGAAAAGAGCCTGTTGGGTGGGAAAAAATATTTTCCTCTAATATCATTGATAAGATAGTATGTCATAATGGATAGAAGGCTGACCTCAAAACCAGGAAGACCTAGGTTCAAGTCCTACTTCTGATATATTCTTACTGTGTGACCAGGAAAGTCACTCAACCTCTCAGAGCTCTAGGCAAAACTCAAAGACTCTAAGTTGCAGTGATAGGAGAAATTCCTCACCAAGAACTTCCTCTATCAGTGAAATCATAGATCCAATCTCTATCCACATCCTATTACTGATATTCAATATTTAGAGAGAAATTACACACACACACACACACACACACACACACACACACACACACACACACACACACAAGCTATTTCTCATAGATAGAAGTCAAAGGAAATGATAAAAGGTTTTCAAAAGAATTGCAAACTAATAATGGCCACATGAAAACATGTTCTAAAGCACCGATCCTATGAGGAATGTGAATCAAAACAATTCTGCACTTTCATCATACATGCTGAAAATTGGCAAAGATGACAATATCAGGCACGGTCAATGTTCAATGGGCTGTGAGAAGACTAACACTAATGCTCTTTAGATGCGGCTGCAAATTGGTCCAAACATTTGGGATATCAATTTAAAATTATGCAAGAAAAATGGCTGAATTTCTTATACTCCTTTACCTAAGCATCTCACTACTGTGTATTAAAGTCAAAGACAGAAACTAAATCATAACATATTTGGAAATATTAATTGCACCAGTTTTTGCACTGGAAACAAAATAGCAGCCTATTAATTGTAGACTTGCTGAATAAAATGTAAGTGCAATGGAATATTGTTAGGCAGTAAGAAATGACTAATATAAGGAATTCAGAAAAAGCTGGGAAGATTTGTATGAACCAATGCAAAGTGAAAGAAGCAGAACCTAAAGAATAATACATCTGATTACAGCAATATAAATGAAAAATCACTATAAGAAAGCTCAACTTAAGGCTCTCAAAGAGTATTTCATCCACCCCCACTCCCCCAGGTTTTCACTGAGTGTCCCAGGAATCATATGGAACTTCCATTTGTAAGCTCCAGTCTCTCCCAATTATACAAAACCTACATTTCTAATTGAGTCTCCTCTCTGGTGCCAAGATTCTTCAAAATAATAATACTATTCCATGAGGGAAAAAAGTCTGAAGACCTCTAGGACAGAGATATATCAAAACTGTGACACTGTGAATCTTGTCAAAGATTTTTAAATTATTTTAAAATGTTACCAGTGTTATATTACTTTAAGATAGGGTAAGACAGGTAGTACAGTAGAGTGGAGAGAGAGAGAGCCTCAGAGTCAGAAAGACCTGGATTCAAGTCCTGACTCTGACACAAACTGGCTGTGTGACCCTGGGCAAGTCACCTGCCCCACAGTGCCCCATGCGCCTTTCTAAAGACAACTGCTTTCTAGGAATAACTGCTCATCTAAATCAGTGGAGGCACTGGCAGTTTCCTTTGCAGGTGAAATCATGGGTAAAGACCAAAAAATGACTACCATTTTTAGTGGAGAGGCAACCTTAGGTTCTCAAAGGTCCTATCATAGGAGGTAGAATAAGTCATTTAACCTCTCAACCTCAGCATCCTCATCTGTAAAATGGGGGCGATAATAGTAGCACCCACACTTCAGGGTTATTATGAAGATTAAATGAGATAGTATTTGTAAATTATTTTTCAAACCTTCGAAAGCTACATAAATGTTAGCTATCTTATTATCTGAGTTGCCATCTGACAGATCCTACCATCTGAGAGATAGTGTTAGGCAGCAGATGGAGCAAGAGGACTTGGATTAAAATCTCACCCTAGACATTTACTTGTGTGAACCTGGACAAATCACTTCACCTTACTTTTCCTCATTCGCATCTGTAAAATGAGAGTTTGGACTCAGTGGCTTCTAAAGTCTTTTACTAGCTCTAAACCTGTGAGCCTATGACCCGGAAAGGGTCCAAGTATGATGAGACCATTGACAAATGGGGGTACTTAGCCCCTAAGGACTAGCCCAGCTAAGCTTATTGACATTCCTCGCCAGAGGATTAGCCAATAAAGGATAAATATTATCAAAATTGTAAATTGTGTACTAAAGTGTATGAAGTTTGGAATTTGTATCAACAAAGGAGAACTCATCCGAATGAAATTACAGATCATTTGAAGTGTTACATTAACAAAATTTGTTAAATATCTTCGGAGACAAAGTGACAGATGTTGGGGGATGATATGACTCGATCCAAATATTTGACAATATTTAACAAAGAGCAGAGGCAATGCTGTTAAGAGCTAGTGAACTTATCTAATAGACTTCATTTTGGTAAGGAATGGAGAAGAATCATGAGGTTTTCCAGGGGAGCTATTTGTGTTTTTTCCAATCATTCTCTTTTTACAAGAGGCACTGATGCACCCAAAAGCCCACATCTAGCTTAGCCTTTCCCTTACTCCCTCCTGGCTTCCCTCTCTCCTTTTCTTCTCCACCCATTACAGTGCGTTCTGCCATACCTACCATAATGGTGTGTTCTGGGAACTTGGCTCGGACAAGCTTCACAAATTCCACAAAGTGCTCGGAATATCCGTTGGCCACATCTAGACAAATATACCTAATCTGTGGCACGGCCTCCAGGATACTGCTCATCCTGTCCAGGTCACTCTGTCCGCTGCCTGAGCTCACAGCTACATGCTGGACAAATGAAAAAACAGACATGAATGGCAGTGCTCAGGAAAACACAGAATCAATTACAAACTCGCCAACAACATACAGAAGCACATTTCCCATGGATCATGAGTGACCAGTTTTGAGATAACAGACCTCAGTGTAAATGAAGCTGACCATGTTACCAAACTGACCTCAAAATCAGGAAGCCCGCGTTTATTTCCCATCTCTACCATTAACTTGCCACACATCTTTAGACCAGGATTTTGACCATAAGACCTTTCCAGAAATCAACAAGCTCTTGGTTATTTTGGAAGCCTCTCTTTCCTCTCCTCTTCCCTCATTACCTTAATCAGTCCATACACTGGTAAGAATCAATCAACTAATAAGCACTGACTATACACCAGGTAAATGGCACGTAGTAAATATGATAAAGGGGCAGCTGGGTGGCGTGGTGGATAGAGCTCTGGGCCTAGAGTCAGCAAGACCTGAGTTCAAATCCAGCCTCAATCACTTACTAGCTGTGTGACTTTGGGCAAGTCACTTAATTCTATTCATAATTCCTCATCTGTGAAGTAGTGCAGTAGTACATCTGTGAAGTAGTATCTTAGTCAAGAAAAGTAGTATCATTATCTAGTATCTTTGTCAAGAAAAGCCCAAATGGGGTCACAAAGAGTCAGACATGACTGAAATGACTAAACAACAACAATAATGCCAAATGCTAGACATATAAAGACAAAAACAAAGCAATCCTTGTCCCCACGTAGCTGACCTTCTAACTGGGGAAAGGTTGTTCAAGAAATCATGAATTTCTTCTCATCCATCAGAGATCATGAATATAGAATTCAAAAAGACATCAGAGGCCATCTAGTCTAATTCCTTGTTTTACGGAAACTGAGGCCCAGAGAGCCGAGGTGACTTGTCCAGTAGAGTGTCAGAAGTGAGGCTTGACTCCAGGTCCCCCGGTTCCAGAGCCGTCATTCTTTCTAGTGTAGCATTATAATGTATCATCTCAATAAATGGAGGCAGCTGTGTGCCATGGAGAGCGCCTAGGTCCTGAAGTTGGAAAGCTGGGTTGAAATCCCAACTCTGAGGCAAGTCACTTAGTATCTTTGAGTCTCAGTTTCTTTATCTCTGAAGTAGGGACAATAATATTTGCATTACCCTCCTCCTGAGTGAATTGTGAAGATGATATACTACAGAAATATGAGTTAATAAAGGAGACAACATTAAAGCTGCATGGATCTCCAAGGGACAGTTGTCTGCTTTCAAAGTCTCTCTGCTCGTCTGTACTCTATGTAGGGAACTGGATAATGTTGTAGATAGAGTACCCAGCTGAGTCATAAAGACCCAAATTCAAATCCTCTTTTTATGTGCTTCACTTTCTTCCAACATAAGCTTCTAGCTCTAAATCTTTTTTCTTCAATTCAATTCAGTTAGAATTTATTCATTTTATTTGTTGCAGCATTTTATCTATTTTATTCTGAACTTAAGAAATAAAAGAATCTAGCTCTAAATTTATGATTTTAAGATCCTGATTAATTCCAGGCACTGCATTAGGCTCTGAAGACACACACACACACACACACACACACACAATCAGGCCTTGGCCTTAAAGAGTTTACAATCTACTACTCGAGGGAGTTTATTTCTATCTCTACACTTCCCTTTTTGACAGCTGGGCCGCCTGGTACAGGCCCTTATCATTTCACACCTGGACTATTTCAGTAGCCTTCTCGTTGGCCTCCCTTCCTCAAGTCTCTTTCCCACTCCCACTTCACTCAGCTACCAAAAATAATCTTCCTAAATCACAAGTCTGACTATGTCACCTTTATACTTAATAGGCTCCAGTTACCTCTGGGATCACTTATAAAACCCTCAGTTTGGCTTTAAAGAACTTTACAACCTGGCCCTTTCCTACCTTTCCAGTCTTCTTATACTCTAACCACCCCCCACCCCACTTTATACTATGATCCATATCTAGGGATATTGACTTTGCTGTTCTACACACAAAATACTCCATCTTCTTGACTGTATCTTTCCACCAGCTAGAATCGTCTCCTTCTTCGCCTCTCCTTAGATCTTACCTTCTACATCACGGCTGTCCAACCTTAGGTTTTTATTGAAACAATAGACAATATATTTTGTTGACAGCTTGGCTTCATTTACTAAAACATTTATGTAAATTTCTATGCTTGTAGGCGGGCTGCATAAATCATAAATTGCACTGTGTGCTGCATTTTGGACAGCCCTGTTCTACATGACATCTTTTCCCCATCCTTCCTTAGGCAGCCCCTAGCTTTTGAGATTACTTTCCACTTGTACTATACATTTCTTGCATTTATATAGTTGTTTACATGCTGTCTCTTCCATGAAAATATAATATCTTTGAGGTTAAACAATGCTTCTGCCTATTTTTGTTTGGCCAGGTGTTGGCGTAGTGACTAGCCCAGAATGCTTGTTGAGGAAGTCCTCCAGTCCCTCTCTTCCTAACTATTAGTGACTTTGTCCACCTCTTTCTATTCCCTATCTCTCCACCTACTCAAAAAAATTCTCTTCATTTACACCTTAATGTAGTCTTAAGTAAGACTTTATCCAGCAACTGCATTTTAAACTTTATCTCCTTTAAAAAACATTTCTGTGTAAGGGAAAGGCCTTTCATCCCATTGAAATCACACTCCTCCCTGTCTGGCCTTGTTATCCGAGTACTGGTGTAAATCCATTTCCATTTTAACCCAATCTATATTCCTTCTTTCTTAGAATAATAGTTGTAATCATAAGTCATTATTCATGTAGCATTTTAGTGTTTCATTGACATCTCTAGGGTGGTGGGGGGAAGAAATTTACATGATAATTTTGTTGTATATTTGAAAGGAATAGCGAGTTGTGCATAGCAGATTTGCAGTTTCGTGTATATGCAGTTTCCTCTTTTTTATGTGTTACTGTTATAAAAATGCTTGTTTTATTCCATAAATTAAAAATAAAATTTTAAAAAGATTAAAAACACCATTTTAGTATACCTTATCTTAACTGACCCTCACCACAATCCTCTGATGTAGGTGACAAAATATAATTTATCCCATTTTATAGATAAAGAAACTGAGGGTCATAGAGATTAAATAAATTGCCCAGAAAGATTTAGTCAGGCAGGAACCAGGACTCAAGTCTTCAGCCTACATCTAACCGCCTCCTGCTTAAAATTCGGCCACCTATTCATTTGCCTCTCTGGTGGAAATTTATTATAGTCTTCCAGATTGAATCAAATGTATATGCCTGGTATCTTGCAAATCTAATCAAAGGGATTCTAAAAGTGAAAAGGAAGGGAGGTAAAGGGAGGCAGAGAAAATTATCTACATACATCTACCTAGTTATTAACCAAAGAAGGTAGCAGGAAGGAAAATAGCAATGGATGTACCCCTCAAATTCTCAGGAGACAAAATCCAAGAAAAATCCTGACAGTTAGGCTCACTGCCTCAGATATACAACGTATGGGTGACAAGCAAGGTGGACAGGAGATCATAATGATGATGATAGCAGCAACGGCATCTAGCATCTATACTGTGCGTACTCTGTGCCATGCACTGTGCTAAGCCCTGTGCAGCTATTATTTCATTTAATCATCACAACAACCCTGGGAGGCAGGTGTTATTACTATTCCCATTTTACAGTTGAGCAAACTGAGGCAGATGGAGGTTGAGGGACTTGCCCGGGGTCATACAACTAGTGAGTATCTAAGGCCTGATTTGAACTCAGTTCTGACTCCAGGCCCAGTGCTCTATCCGCTTTGTTACCTAGCTACCCCTAAATTTTAAAGGAGGCCAATTTGATCTCCTATGTTTCACTGAGATTTGATGGGATGGGATCCATTATTGGAATATGGTGTTGGAAGGGTATACATCATACCTTATTCAAATGAAACAGAAGAGTTAAAACATAACAGGGTTGGGGAATGAGATGGAGGGGGGAGGTGAGGAGTTATCAAATAGCACTCCTGGGAGCCCTCCAGGAATCAGATGAGGAAAAAATCAGAGGAGGAATCAGACAGCACAGGCCATTGGGGCGGGGGGTATCGATGGAAACAGAAACAGAACTATATGGGCATCAAAGTGTACTGCAGACTACTTGGACACACGGACCTGCTGTATGCTCTCCCGGTCAGGCTACATGGAGCGTATTCTGTTCTGTTCTGGGAGGTGCATTTTATAAATAACGCTAAATAGCTGAAGAGTATTTAGGAAAGAGTGACCAGAATAGTGAAAGACCTGGAAATCAAATCATAATTGTTGTAGTAACTGAGGATGTTTAGTCTGGAGAGGAGAATTAGGGGAGGCCTGATAATCATTTTTGAGTATTTGAAAGAATGTCATGTGGAGGCAGCTTGACATAGTCCAGCAGGGGTGGGGAAGCTGCGTCCTCAAGGCCGCATGTGGTCTTCTGGGTCTTTGAGTGTGGCCTTTCGACCAAGTCCAAGCTTTACAGTATAAATCCTTTTATTAAGTGGATTTGTTCTGTGAAGTATGGATTCAGTCAAAGGGCCACACTCCCCATCCTTGGTCCATAGGGATCTGACCTTGAAATCAGAAAGGTCTAGGTTCAAGTCTTACCTCAGATGAATATTAGCTGTGTGATCCTAGTCACTATCATCTTAGTGCTCTAGACCAGAGGTATCAAACCTTCCTCAGAGTGCTGTCCAACTAGATTAAAATATAATTGGGAAATACTTAACAAAACAAATAAAAATACAACGGAATACAGATGATGTAAATATGTGGTTTTCTAAGTCAATGTGCATACACAAGGATCCTTATGTAAGATTTAATGGTCCCTGTGCCTATTACAGTTTGACACCACTGCTGTAGGGAACTCCTCACTGGTAAAGGGAAAGGAGTTTCTTCATCTGTGAGTGCCCTGCACCAATTAAATCACAGGGCCAGCTCCTAACTCTATCCATGTGGAAGCACAAGGTGTAGACTTCTCCTGTTGGCCCCAAAGGAGAGAACGGAGAACAATCAGTGGAAGTGAGAGAAGGATTATAACACAATGTGAAGAAAGATTAGGGCGGCCAGCCGGGAGTCAGGAAGATGCTGAGTTCGAGTTTGGCCTCAGATACCTCCTAGCTGTGTGACCCTGGGCAAGTCACTTAACCCTGTTGGCCACAGTTTCTGCATCTGTAAAATGAGCTAGAGAAGGAAATGGCAGACCACTGAAGTATGTCTGCCAAGAGACATGACTGAAAAACGACCGAACAACAATAAAAGGAAAGATTCAGTAACAATTAGCAATCCTCGATGGACTGGGCTGTCTTAGGAAGATAGTAAGTTCTCCTTCAGGAGAGGTCTTCAATTCAAGCAAAGGTTGGGTGACCACTTGTTGAATATATCATCAAAGGGATTCTTGGAAAGATCCAGTTTGGTCTAGATAGGTCTTTTGCAATTCTGAGATTCTGTGAGTTTGGGTTACCGCTCTTCCTCAGAACTGATGAGCTTTTAAATTTTCACTTTCTAATTAGACTCTGGGCAGGGAGAATAAATCAGATTTTCAGAGTTCATAATGAAGGCTGAGGCTCTGATTAATGAAGTGTTGTCCAAAACTACATTTACAGAAATGGAAGTTTGGAAAAAATAGCTGATTATTCATCAGCACTTTTCTGAAAAGTGGGTTGTTAGACAAAGGGGAACAAAGGAGAAATAGCCATCATTCACTTGCAAGTTGTAAAATGAAAATAAAATATCAGCTGCTCAGTCACCGAGCTGGAGTCACAGAAATCCTTTATCTGGGAGAACCATCTTCTCATTAATCAGAAGCCAGACATAATTAATGTACCAGCTCAGGTAACAAAGAACTACACGTGGCCTCAACAGCAGCAATCAGAGTGATGTGACAGAACAGGGCAGTCACAGAGTAACCTCTTTTAGTCCTATGGAGAGCATCTCTAATGTGGCCTATGATGAATTTTCTGTTAGCATTGCCTCAGAAACCACTCCAAAAATCCCTTAGGAAGGAAGAAGGAAGAAGCAGGGCTGGCCCTGTCTGCCTTTCTTTTCTGTCATGTTTGCTTTTTCTTTATTGAAAGGTATGACTAGTTGCTGCTTTTATATTCAGAAGTTATATTAAGATTGGAGTTATCTTGGAGTTTCAGGCTAGAAACGGAGGTCATATTCCCCAGCCATCCCATTCAAAACTGTTAATGGCCCAAGGGAAAGCAAAGATATTTTCTGTAAGAAACTCAAGTACGTTCTATTGTACATGACTGAATTCCTTAAGGTGACTCAGTCCCATCTGACTTTTATCCCCATTGTCTCTGTTCTAATACTGCCACATATTAATTCTCCTTCTGATACTCATCCCTGCCAGTTTCTCTTTGTCTGCTCAAGTCATTTTTCTTTTCCAAATCTCTAAAGCAATTTAATATTTACAAATCACTTTACATACATTATCCACAGCTACCTTGGGAGGTAGATATTACAGGTATTATTACAAATTTTGTTATTGTTCAATCATGTTCAACTCTTCATGACCCCACTTGGGATTTTCTTGGCAGAGATCCTGGAGTGGTTTGCCATTGCCTTCTCCAGCTCATTTTTACAGATAAGGAAACTGAAGCAAACAAGGTTACTAAGCGACTTGCTCAGGGTTACACAGCTAGTAAGTGTCCAAGGCCAGAATGGAACTCAGGAAGCCATCTACTATACCAGTAAAGTCCAGCGTTTTTTCTGCTATAACACGCTGGCTCTCAAAATAGAATTATGAAGGAGGAAAAAAGGTAAGGAGTTTTCTCTGTCACACGAAATTCTATATTAATCATTTAATCTATTTATTTTAATATATTAAATCTATTAATCTATTTTTAATCTATTAATCTATTTAATTTTTTAAATCTATTTTTTAATCTATTAAATTTTTTTAATCTATTTAAAGTATTTAATCTATTTTTTTAATCTATTATTTATTTTTTAATCTATTAAAAAGTAATTGTTTGAACAGTTCGCTGGTGATTCCACATGGGATCAGAAGACACCTGAAAGTAGTTTCCTCTTTTGATGACAGCCTATCTTTGGATCCCAGTCCTTAGGACAGTAAACATTCACAGGATCAATGATAGGAACACAGATCTAGAGACGGAAGGGACCCCAGAGACAATCTAGTCCAATCCTCTCATTGTACAGTTGATTAAACTGAGGCCCAAGGAAGCAAAGTAACACACTCATGCTTACATGGGTATGAGATAAGTGTCAAAAACAGGATTTGAACCCAGATCCTCTGACTTTAGAAGCCGTTTTTCTCTCCACTACGCTTCACTGCTTCCTTCTGGTAGGTTGTTGTCCTTCTCTTTTTAATTCTCTCTTAATTTCTTGACATCCCCATCTTAGCAATAGAACACAGTGGCCCCTACCGGATTTCCCTTAGTTTGGATCTTGTCAGTTGCCTAGGCAATATGTATGCCTATCTTCCTTTGCTCTCCCCCATCCCTTTTAAAAAATCAATCTGGTTTCTTCTATTTTTAGGTCTTCACTCTCCCAGGAGGCAGCGCTGTCTAACTGCTTAATTGAGTCCACCACTGGAGGACCTCTTAGAGACAGGATCATAATCATAGAACTAAGTCCCAGAATCCCAGAAGTGAGATGCCAGAAGTCATCTAACCTAAGTCCTTAGAATTACATGACACTCCACTTGAGCCAGCTTTCTGTATAAAAAATATCCCATACAACATCTAAAATACAATGCCTCTCTCTTTCTAATCTAAATATCCTTGAAAATCCAAGAGGCTTTTTCTTCCCAATATAACATATATATTCCTTGACATAAGTCAAATGATCAATACTCATGATGTGATCATACCTCCAAGCATTCTGGGTGATTTGTGGCAAACAGCTTCCAGTCTTCCAGGGTGTAATGCTTGTGAATTGCTGTGAACATGGCATGCTGGGAAACAAAACAACATCATTAGGGTCAGAAGCCAAGTCAGCCCATTTTCTTTCCGTCCATATGGCAGTTATTATCTTACAACCTCAAAGTATCCATTTTCCTGACACTCACATGCACCTTTCTTTGAATACATTCCCAGGAGCTAACGGCTAAGGTGTCTGGGTAAGTAATGACACTCACAAAATCATGCTTGCTATTTTGTCCAGATTGGAAAGCACCTGCGATGAGATTAGCATCTATAACCAGGCTGATAAGGCCTTGCCATGAGTGGGGCGAGAGAGTCCTCAGATATTCTATATACCCTGCTCAGAACTCCATGTCACCACTGTAAATGGCTAAGAGAATCATCTCTGTAAAGGGAACTTTTAATTGTGTTCCTAAATAAAGTCCATGGTCCAGGCAGGGCTGCATTAAGACAAAGCATTAGCAGTTTTTTCTCTGGTAGCTGATTCCAATGCTAGTTCTCAAGAAGCTCTTCCTTGTACCTAACCTAACCCAGAATAGCTGAGTACTGAGGCAGTGTGGTGTTATGGTGAGAGCTCTGTACAGACCAGGAGGCCTTAGAAAGTAGAAAAAAGCACTGAAGAAAACAAAGGTGGAAAAGAACAACTGCAACAGATTAAATACACAAAAAAGAGGTCTGTCCTGGAGGTGACAATTTTGAGGGCATAGAGGTACATAAAAGAGGGGAGACTTCCAATGACATCCCAAGAGTAAAGGCCTATCTTTTCAGTATTGATATTCTTCCAGGGGTTTTGCACGGCTGCATGATCAGACTGTAAGCTCCTCAAAGGCAGGGACTGTCTTTTCCTCTTTTTGCATCCTTAACCTCCTGGTACATAGTGGGTGCTTAATAAATGTTTATTGAATTGACCAAGATGGAGAATACTTCCATCTTTGAGAAGGATTACATTTGATGGATTATAATTTGCATTGCTGGAGGGCACAGGCACATTGATGAAATTAATAACAATCAAGTATTTATTAGGCACCTATGTAGGCACGGTGCTAGGTGCTAGGAAGGAATGAAACTCCCTGCTTGTAAGGAGCTTATAGAAACTACATATGTAAACATAAACATCACAAATATAAAGTGAATAAATGCAAATGTCTACAATGTAGTTAGATAAAAGGTTGTTTGCTGCACCTCAAAGAAAGAGAGGGACTCTATGAGGCAAAGGTAAGCAGAGGAAGTACAATCAAGGCAGTAGGGATGTCTAATACAGATAGAGATACAGATAAGGGAGATGGACTGTCCTGTGTGAGGAAGAGAGAGAAGGCCAGTTTGACTGAGCCACAGAGTGTGAGAGGGGAAATAATGTCCAATGAAGCTGGAAAATAGATCAGGGTCAAATTGTATAAGGCTCTAAAGGCTAAAGAGAGTTTGTATTTTATCCTGAAGGAAATAGGAAACCACTGGAGCTGAGTGAAATCAGAGATTAAGGAAAATCATTATTAGGTTATATATTTATTGGAGCATTAGAGTACACAATCCTGCATTCGAGTTCCAAACTCCACTGCGCAGGCATAGGATATGAAAGATCTGACAAGAGAGTAGATAGAGAGAAAGACATGGGTTTTCATCGACTAGAAATTCAATATGAGTCAACAATGTAGCATGGTGCCCAAGCAAAGCATACACAGTCTTAGGTTTCATTAATAGATCATAAAATCCAAAATAATGGAAGAGTTACACTGTACTCTATACCAACCACATCTGTTGTATTGAGTTCAGAGCTTAAGACGTCACATTTTAAGAGACACGTGAGAATATGCAGATGGAAAACAACCAAGATGGCAAGAGGACCTGAACTTAGGTCATATGGGAGTTGTTTGAAGGAATGAGTTAACCCAGAGAAGAGAAGATTTAGGGGAACTCTTCAAAGATTTAAAAGATTGTAACATATAAGGTAGATTAGACTTGGTCACTGGGGCTTCGACAGGGAAAATCAAGACCAACATGAAGAAGTTATATGGAGTCAGATTTCAAGTCAATATAGGGAAGAACGCCCTATCAATGATATGTCTGAAATTGGAATGGGCCACTTCCTTGTCTGTAAAATAGGAATGATAACCTAGGTGGAGAAGTGAACAGTGCACTAGGCACAGGCAAGAAGACCTGAGTTTAAATCCAGCTTCAGATAATTACTAGTTGTGTGTCCCTGGGCAAGTCACTCAAATTCTGTCATCTTTAGCTTCCTCAGATGTAAAATGGGGATTATAATAGCACTTACCTCCCAGGGCTGTTATGAGGATCAAATGAAATAATAATTGTAAAGTACCTAGCACATAATAAATGCTATATAAATGTTAGCTATTAATAATACTAATGATGATGATGATGCTTGGATTATTTACCTCACTTGTTTGTTGTGAAAAACTTGAATCATTAAAAGACTTCAAGAAGCTCTTTGAGAGTAGGGATTGTTTTCTGCTTTTCTTTGTATCCCCAAAGCTAAGCAACATTTCTGGCACATAGGGGGTGCTTAATAAATGCTTGTTGACTTGACTTTATAAACCAATAAGAATACCCTGTTACTGGAGGTATTAAATTACAAGTTGGATGATTATCTATCCAGGACTTTGGGTAGAAGGTTACATTCAATGACTTCTAAGGACACATGTGATTTTTATGATATGATTCCATTTGCTAAGTACGAACATTGCTCAAAATAATTTTCACCATAAGGGTAAGTCTCAGTAATTCCTGTGACTAAATTAACTACCTTCGTGAGAAACACCCTTTTTCAGCCAAAGATTTTTCTTTTCCCCCTTTTCACTTTGGCTACCAAAATATATTCACAATCATCACATGCAACATCACAACTCTCAAGGGAGCATTTATTAAGGGCCTACTGTGTACAAAGCACCATGTTGTGCAGTACGAAGACAAAGAAACAAAAGACAAGTTTTTCAAGGGGCACATAATTGTTCTAATTCAGGATGATGGTAACTAAAATTGAACGGGAGAGGCATTTCCTGGAAGAGGGTAGGGTGGGGTGGCAAGTCTGTCTTTCAGCTGATATTTCAAGTTCGAGATAAAAAGGGGGGAAAAATGACAAGACCAGAAGAGAAAATTTTGTAGCACTGTCAATTTTGTTTAAAGATATATTTATTTAAAGCAAAACTAAAAAGCCCAGGCTTTAAATTTTGACATGGTAACTCTTGTCTCTAGCACCAATCAGGCTATTTAGCTTCTTGATACTTCAAGCTCCCTAAACTAGGTTTTTTGTGAGACATGAGTGGGGAAAGAAAGGATGCTGCTCTATGGTTCCCCACTGAGTGTATCATCTTTATTTTTATTTGATTGAAGTGCGTGAAGAGTTGACCTCACTAAAGTTTCTGACGAGGAGTTGAGCAAAAGAACCATCATGGCTAACGGGACTGCTCTATTTCTCCAAATGAAATAAGCTAAATGCATTTTTTTTCTCCTCCCATCATTGCTGCATCCACAGCTGGCTGATCAAGCACTTGTGGGAACTCATCTCAATCTGCAGACACCCAGAGGGCGACTTTCCAGTTCCCAACTACAGAGGAGAAAGAAAAAGATCTTTCCTCCCCCAGCCAATTACCTGAGTCATCACCACTGCCATCTCGAATGTACCAACCGTATCCATATTGGACACAATGACAGGGATCCCTGAATAGGTCTGCTTGGAGTTGCGAAATGTGAAGCAGCATTTAAGATCTACCTATTGGGAAAAATGAAAAGGTAAGTGAGTTCTCCATGTCCTCTTTGGGCTTTCCCATGTGGCTGGTTCAGAGCATAAGGGATTTAGTGGAGATGGGGTTGGGACAGATGGTGTGGGCAGAACATCAATGAAGAACATGGCTCAGTGAATCCATTCTGGTGTTAGGAGATTGGTTTTCCACAGAGTAATAAAGTGTGTTCTTTGTGTAGCACCAAGGACAAAAGGCAACAGGTTACATCCCAGTTAAATGCTAAAATCTTCTCTGCCGGGTGAGTCTGTCACAATTATTTCCTTGCAAGGCTCATACAAACCAAAAACAATGTTCTATCACAAAACAAAGCTCCCAGTCAGAGGTATTAGGGCCTTTTGCAATTAGGCCTTTCTCTTGCTAACTTCCCAAATCAAAGCTCAGTTTCTAGTCCGTGTTCTTCATTCAACTTCTGAAAGCTCACCTGTTGCCCTTGCCCACTCTGTAGATTGCCCAAACCATTCTGCACTAAAATTCTCCCTGCCAACCTCTTTTGAAACTGGTTTAATTTCAAAATCATTTCCTTCATAACTAGCCCCATCCAGAACCAGACCTTTTAATCACTCTGATTCATCATCTCCACATAATCTATCCTCTATCTTATCCAGTTCCTCTTCTGCTTCACTCTTAGGAGTCTATCTCTACACAGCTGTGGCTGGTCCCATGAGTGAGTCAGAGATCTGAAGGCTTGTATTTATATTCACTCCTTTGGATTTCAAGGTGCTAAAAAGGAGGGACATTACTTCTATTGGTAGCATTCTGAGGTCACTTGATTAGGGAACCACTGCAACCTCCAGTATGATTGACACAGTGGTGGCCTCACCAAGAGTACTGAGTTGGAGTCAAACCAACAGTACGCTGGAGCCATCTCAGACCTGCTCAGAAGGGCAAACTATTAAATTTTCAGTGAGAACATTTATACTTTGGCAAGCAAATGCTACCAATCAGGGCTTGATTGATTGTTTTTATTGACTGTATAGACTTAAGAAATGGAGAAAATATTTACAATACAGATTAAATTTTGGTATTTCAGCTAAGCATAGGCTTTTTGTTGTTTTGTTTTGTTTTTTGGAAAGCCAGTTGTTAAATATTTACCAGCACCCAACTCAGCCAAACACTCACAAAACAACATACAGCTGGCCAGCCCATGATTCCTAGATAAAAATTAAACATTTGCAGCTCTTTTCAAATGGCACCTAGATACCATGCTGAAGATACCAAGGGTGAAATGGTAGAACAAATATAGGGGTGGTTCTACTGCTTTTATAATGGCTTGGAACTAGGTCTATACTAACCCTGTAGCTCTTAATAACCAAGAGCATTCTTTTTCTTTTATTTTTAATTTTTTAATTCAATTTTATTTTTATTTTCAATTCCAAATTATCTCCTTCCCTTCATACCCTCCCACATCCACTGAAAAGACAAGAAATACAATATCTATTACACATATAAAGTCATGCAAAACATATTTCCACATTAGCCATGTTCCAGAAAAAGAAAAGATAAAAGAATATGTTTCAATCTATGCTCTAAGTTCAGAAATTCTCTATCTGGAGGTAAATAGCATTTTCCATCATGAGTCCTCTGGAATTGTGGTGGATCTTTCACAGTTGATTATCTTTACATTATTGCTGTTACTGTGTAAATTTTCCTTCTGGTTCTGCTCATTTCACTGTGCATCAATTCATCCAAGTCCTCCCACATTTTTTTGAAACCACATCCTTCATCATTTCTTATAGCCCAATACTATTCCATTACATTCAGATACCATAATTTGTTTAGTTCCCCATACCTCAGTCGATTAGTAATAATATTCATTTTTAGCAACAAATATTTAGAGGCTTTCTGTCCTTTCTCTTGACCTCTCCCCTTCATCTGAAGATGATTTCATGTTTCGAGATCAGCTCCCAGACAGAAAAAGTTGTGCACTATCTCAGACCAATAATCCCTTAACGAATGTTGAGAGTAGTAACTTCATACCTATTTCTGTAACCAAAATCTGTTCAGGGAAAAGAGAGATCCACTTATGTAGGTGGCCAGTCTAACCACATGAATTATTGATTCTTATCATTAGGCTAAAAAGATTTTTAAATAGTGTCCATTCTAACTACCTGCCTGGTTTCTCCACATCAAACTCATTCCTTTTCAGAATGAAAAATGCCATATATAACATACCGAGGGGTTAAAAACAGCAAGCAGTCAATGAAGAGAAATAAGATACCATAATCGCATAATCACGTGACAGCTCATCTTCTCCCTCTTCAGTCTTGGTCCTACTTCCATAAGGAGACAATGTTTGAGGTACAGCTAATGAGCAAGTAAGCCATAACCCGCGCAGAGAATGGGTCTGCCATTTGGTTTCAAAAACTAAATTTGCGGTTATACTTTCAAGATGCATGTGGTTCGATTCATGCTGTGCACTCTAGTGATCTCACAGGAGGTTTCAGTCTGGCAATCCAAGAGCCATTAGCAACATATGAAAACCGGAACTAGGCATGGAAAATACAACAAGCCCTGATAATTCCCAGACCTTTATATAAAATGAATTCTTTGCTTCTTGGGGAATTGTTCCATTATATGTTTTTTTTT
>CM053622.1:163702970-163735518 GCA_028646595.1 Phalanger gymnotis | reverse complement strand
GAGGGCAATATTCACATATTCCCCCTCACCTTCTCTTCTCTTCCTACAGACCTGCTTTTTCTTGCCACTTTTATGTGAGATAATGTACCCCATTCTATCTCTCCCTATCTCCCTCTCTCAATATATTCCTCTCTCATCCCTTATTCATCTTCAACTCACCCTGTGCCTGCTTTCTCTCTCTCTCTCTCTATATATATATATATATACACATACATATATACATACATACACACTTACATACACATATACATACATAAACATATATATATACATATACATGCATATTCCCTTCATCTACCCTAATACCGTGGCTGAACCACAAACTCCCTGTCCCCAGCAGCTTTTCCCACTAACCTACTCTGTTGTCTTTGGTGTTTGTGGGTTGAGAAGTCTAGTAACTTCTGCAGCTCACTGATTCGAGGTGCTAGGGCACCTTCCGCCTGGCTCCTGGTCTTATTGGTCTGTGCCACCCATGCTGGGCTCTGCTCCGCTCAGCTCCGCTCCCATCCGTTCCCAGCTCTGTGCAGGATAGACCTTACCCAGAGACTGTCCAGGCTGTCCTGGGCTAGAGCCCTGCTTCCCCCTGCTACCCTGTGGGTTCTGCAGTTCTAGAACTGGTTCAAAGCCATTTTTTATAGGTTTTTGGAGGAACTTGGCGGGGAGTTCACGCTAGTCCCTGCTTTCCTGCCACCATCTTGGCTCTGCCCCCCTCACTCTGTTCCATTATTTGTTTACCAAGAACCTGGATATGTGTGATTAATCTCCCTCTAAAGCAATGTAATGGCTAGGTTACCAGACTTAGAAGCAGGATGACCTGAGTTCAAATCCGACCTTAGGTGCTTATTGTTTGTTGTTGTTCAGTGAGTGTCTGACTTTTCATGACCCTGTTGGAGGTTTTCTTGACAGAGATACTGGAGCGGTTTGCTATTTCCTTCTCCAGCTCATTTGACAGATGAGAAAACTGAGGCAAACAGGGTTAAGTGACTTGCCCAGGGTCACACAGCTAGTAAGTATCTGAGGCTAGATTTAAACTCAGGAAGATGAATCTTCTTGACTCCGGGCCAGGCAATCTATCCACTGTGCCACTTAGCTGCCCCAAATCTGGCCTTTGGCACTTAGTAGCCATGTAACCCTGGGTAGGGCACTTAATCTTTCTCAACCTCAGTTTATTCTTTCATAATATTTGGGATAATAATACCTTTAGCACATGCCTTGTTAGGTATTTAACTATAAGGATCAAATGAGATAATGTATTAACAGTGTCTGGCGATATTCAAGCCATTTATAAATGTGAATAGAGTAGTATATTTGGAACCAGGAGGACCTGAGTTCAAATGTGGCCTTAGGTACTTACTAGCTGTGTGACCCTGGGCCAGTCGCTTAACCTCTCTGCACCCCAGTTTCCTCATCTGTAGAATGGGGATAAGAGCACCCCTCTCCCAGGGCTGTTGTGAAGATAAAAGAGATCATATATGTAAAGTACTTTGCAAACCTCAGAGCAGTATATACATGCTAAGTATTATTATCACTAGTTTACTACACAGAGATGAACAATGAAAGAATATACTTCTAAAACATCAGCGGCATTTAAGAAACTGTGCTGACATTTAATGTGAAGAGGTTGGCCTCTGGTTGGAGCAGGCCCACAAGCCACATACACCCATGCTCCACATTCCAACTGTTAAGCCTGATTTAGGCCCCTTAAGCAAGAACATAAATTAAGCAACTCACTGCCTTAGGTCACTGAGGAGATAAATGTTCATTCAAGTAGCTCTAGGCCCAGTTCCAAGGCAGGTCTGTGGAGATCCCATCCAACCCAGGTATTTGAATGAGATTCTGGCCTAGGACAGTAGAGGTTAAGTGACACTATCAGTTCTGAGACACCCCTAGGGAGTTATCACCCTTAGCTCCCAAGATTCAGAAGGAGTCTCTGGCAATTCTGAGACCCAGCTAGAAGACTGAAATATCATCGGATCTTAGAGCTGCAGACAGCCCTATGGGCCAACTCTCATTACATAGATTAGGATACTAAGAACATCAGATGGGTAATCTGGTAGTGTGCTGGTAAACATTTTCAACAACTCTCTTGTTGAAAACAGATTTAAGCAAGACATACTTTTCACTTTAATCTGGATTATTAACATTTTTGTGTGTTACCACTGAAAATTTAAGAACTAAATTTAACAATCCAGAACTCCCCTGCCTCTTCCTGATAGCAAGGTAATAGATATAGCACTGGGCTTGGAGTCAGGAAGTCTTGAGTTCAAATCCAACCTCAGACACCTAGGAGCTGTGTGACACTAGGCAAGTCACCTAACTTCTGTTTGCCTCAGCTTCCTCACCTGTAAAACCCAAATAATAATAGCACCTATCTCATAGGGCTGTGAGGAGGATCAAGGGAAATGATAATTGTAAAAACATTTGCCCAATGCCTGGCACGTGGAAAGCATTATATAAACATTAGCTACTGTTGTTGCTATCAGAAGTCTATCCCAGCACAGATTAGAGGATCATAGATTTAGAAGATGAAAGAACCTTATGTGCCATCTAGTGTAACCCCCAACATGGAGAATTTAAATGCACTAGTTAAACAGGGAGCAACCCTAGGCCAGTGCTGGAGTGAAAATGAAATCCTCCAAAGGAGTGTCAACTGGTCTCCCTGAGGCCTTTAGGCCAGGAATAATTAGGATAAGACACCCAGGTCTGTTACCCATTAGAAGAGAGTACTCTCACCCCCAGGCCACTCTGGTGCAAGAGGACTGGTCAGTTTGTTTCAACACCTCATGGAATTCTAGATTTCCTAAATTACACCAGGAATGACACTTTAGTATCAACCTTGCTACTCCAAAGACCAGACAGAAAGTAAGGAGGATTGAGGTCAGAAACATAGCACAGATTTTAAAATTTAAAAAGAACCCTCGACATGAATGAAATGGATACACTCTCACTCTGAGGTACAACAGCATCTGGATACACATAGAGGAAAGAAGGTTTCTTGTCTTATCCCAGAAGATGGAACTAGGAGTCTGCCATTTACTAGCTTTGTGACCTTGTAAGAGTCACTTAACTTCCTTGTTTCCTCACCTGTAAAGTGAGGGGCTTGGACTAAATTACCTCTGTGATCCCTTTCCAGCTCCTAGCCTGAGGTCTGTAATCCAGGCTGGTGAGTTCCAGGCTGGGATCACCATTTCCTGAGGTGGGCTCAGTCATGTGGCTCTTTTCACTTTCTTACCCTCCAAAAGGCTTCCCCTCCTCCCTATCCAGCTCTCCCTTAAGTTTTTGTCTTCCTCTGTTAGAATGTATGTTCCATGAGAGTAAGAACCCTCTTGGGGTTTGGGACTTTCATTGGATATTTGTATTCCCAACACTGAGCAAAATGGCTGGTACTCAGTAAGCACTTCATAAATGCTTTATCAATCTAATTTTTTGATGCAAAGAGGAAAATTTAGGCTTAACAGAAGGAAAACCTTCCTTACCATAAGTACCTTTCAAAAATGAAAAGTGCCACCTTAGCCATTTCTACCTGGTAGAAAGGGGACTGAGAAGGATGGGATTTGGACCCAGAAGGAATGAGTTCAAATTTTTGCTTTGCTACTTACCATCTGTGTGTCCTTGAACAAGTCGTCTAACCTCTGTGGGCCTCAGTTTCCCCATCAGTAAAATGAGATGGTTGGGTTAAATGTTCTCTAAGGTCCTTTCTATGATCCTGTGATCTTTACTAGAGGCCTCCCACCAAGGATGTTTCAGCTAGAGGCTGCTGGTCCTTCCCAGTTCTGAATTCTGTGATTCGGCTATATCGATGCCTCAGTAATATTCTTGTTAGGAGGCCAAGGAAAAGACAAAGGTAGGAAGGGAAATCACCAAACAACAGACTTGTCTAGGCACTAAGAGGTCCAGTCATTTGCTATGTTTGGGGTTTTGTGGACAGGCAACACCTGTTATATTCTAGCAATCACACTTGGAATTTGCTACAAACTATTTCCCCAGGGCCCCCAGCCAGCCAGAAGCCTGAGAGTGCCTGACCAAACCAGATGATTCTCTGTTCCCTCTGCCTTGTCCTCTGTCACAATGCCTCCTGACCCATCATCAGGGCTAGCTCCTAGCAAGTTTATTGTGCGATAAACTGTCTTTCTTTAGTTTTCCCCCTACTATCCCTCAGGGCCACCTTCAGTGCCCCAACACCCTCTCCTTTTCCCTACTATCCAGTAAAATCTCTGCCTTTGGTTATTTTCACCCTAATATTTGCATGTAACCGGCTCCTGAATAAGGGATGAATGATCTTCCAGAGGTATGGCATTACCTCTCATATCTTTGTGTTCACTTTCACCCTGATCTCCAATTTTGAAATGCAAAAGATTCTGTCCAAAGGAATGTAAGGCCTCAGCAGGAGGTGGATGAGGCTTCTGAAGGACCTGGGGGGAGTACAGAAGGGGAAGAGAGAAATTTCCCTGGGCCCCTGAAGTCCTATTGTGCAAGCCACTGCTAGCCTTGCTTAACTCACCAAAGTCTTCTCCATCCCTGGCTCTATGGAAAGGTACCAGGAAGGAAAGGCACTGAGCTCCTGCCAGCTAGAGTGGTGAGAGTTAATTCTAGACCGGCCCCTTCCTGTACCACACTGCACCGCACCCCAGCCAACCAGCTAGCCTTGCTACTCCACAAAGGTGACTTTACTCCTCATTCATGGGCAAAAGCACAAAGCTGCCCCGATTCAGCTAGGATAAGACTCCCCAGAGGGCAGTACCAGGTACCACCAAGTCATGCTAAGCCCCAGACAACAGGGTAGACAGATATGTGTCCTTGCCTCAGGTCTTCAGGTTTCTGGTTTTGAAACTGTGAAACAGCAGTGACTTGGCTCTGGCTTGCTCTGTTTACTGCTATGTTTCTAGTCTCAGTGATGGTGTCCAATTTCCTAAGCTACTATTGTCACCAAGACGAGGCTGTGCCACCACCATTATACACAAAGAATAAGTTAACCTATCTATTCCTTGACCTCTCCCCTCCCCCAACCAGGCTACCATACCAACTCTCTACCTCCTTCAACTTATTTCCCCTTTATCCCATTTACAATGCAAGGTGCCACCTGCTCGGAAGGCCTTCATTCTAACCCAAGAAGAAATGTCAAAAAGCACAACCACTTGCTCAGATCTCCCCCCACCACCAACATTTTTCTCTCACTTTTAGGCTTCTGGCTGGAATAGCAGGCTTACCCAATTCCTTGATGTTATATTTAGCATGGAAATACACCTCCCCACCCCCCCATCCCCAGAAAGAAAAAGAGCCCCCTACCAGGCCCACCAGCTCCACAGGCAATCAAACTATATTTGGAGCTCTTTCTCAAAGGCATTTCCAAAGTCAGAAAACTCCAGGGACTCACAAGTGTAAAGTCAACAGCAGCCTTCAATATTGAGAACAGCAGCAAAAACCCAAAGGTGGTTTAGCATCCCCTCCTGTTCCCCATCCCATCCCTAACACACACACACACACACACACACACACACACACACACACACACACACACACTCCACATAAAAGTCCTGTCCAAACGCATCCTGATAAACTATTCTTATTTTTCTCACTTGTGGTGGGCCATTCTCAATTTCTCTTCCATTTGCCTTACAGCTCTCGCCTTCCCCCGCCCCCCCCTCACCCTTACCCTTGTCTTGGGAAATAAGAACTCCCCATTCTCTCTTCTTTCTCTCTCTGCCCTAAAGGCATTCTCCTGCCCTGGAAAGGGAATAGCCGACCTTGGCCACATCTGATCAGGAGAAAATAAGAGCGTTAAACTCAGGGATCCCAGAAAGGAAAGCAATGTTACTGAACTCTGACGTTAGGTATCATGAAGAGGAAAAGAGATAGAACTCAAAGCACACAACCATCACGCGGCTTTAGGCTCGGCCCCCACCTCGGCTCGGCTTTTGAGGCTGCTTCGCTTAGGTCTAAGCAAGACATCTTTAAAGTCCAGTTTGAGGTCTGCATCTACCCGGGGCATCTTGTGGGATCCGCAGGAAGGATTTCTCTCCCTCTTCCTTTCTGCACCTGGGAGGGCAGTCCCCTTCTTGCTGCAGGGGCAAGAGCGGCTCTGGGTGGCTGTCCTCTGGGGTCAGCTGCGGCCGAGCTCTCGGGGCGGCCCGCCGGGGCTGACGATCTGGGGCCCGAGAGTATTACCGAGAGGCCGGGCGCTCCATCGCTTTATTAGGAGAGGGCTGTTTTTAGAACCGGCTTCTGCAGAGCGCACGCCCCGCCGCTCTCGGTCTCCTGTTTCCTGCTCGGGCTCTCTCAGCTGCCGGCTCACTCTTCCTCCCTCCCTCAGTCCCTCCCTCCCTCTGTCCCTCCCTCCCTGTGTCCCTCCCTCCCTTCCTTCTTCTTTCTCCTCCCCCGCCCCCCTCTCGTCCCTTTTCCCTCCAAATGGAGCGGGGTGTGAGCCAAGGCCCTGCAGCAGAGTAATCGATAGCACCGAGTGTGTCTGGAGAATAGGGCTGGGCAAGGATGGTTAGCCTACAGGAAGCTCCAGGTTTAAGGACAAGCTGATAGTAAAAGAAAAATACATGAAAACAACTCTGGCTGCAACCCCGCCCCCCACCCCAGCAGACAACACCCCCTCCTCTCCCCAGTCTTTCTGTCTCTGGTTATCTCTGTTTCTCCGGCTCTGTTTCACTTTCCTCTCTTTCCCCCTCCCTATCTTGTTTTTCCTCTCTATTTCTGTCTCTTTGTCTCTGGCTATCTCTCCACGTCTCTCTCTGTGTCTGTCGGTTTCCCGTCTGTCTCGGTCTCGGTGTCTCTCTCACCTCTCTTTCTCCACCCCCATCCCCATCTCTATCTTTGCCTCTCTCTCTCTCTTGCTAACTTTCCGTGTCTTTCTGTCTCTGTCTTTCAATCTGTCTCTTTCTCACTTCCCTCTCTCCCCCCTCGCTGTCTCTGTCTTTCTCCCTTTCTACCTGTCTTTTTTTGTCTCCCTCCAAATATACATACATACATACATACGTATATGCACATACACACATATACAACACATATTTAGTTATAAATCGCATATACATATTTATCCGTATATAAGCACAAACTGTTACACAACATTCTCTCTCTTTCTCTCTCTCTCTCTCTCTCCCCCTCTCTCTTTCTCTCTCCCCCCCTTCCCTCCTCCGTGTCTCTCCCCATGTATATATGTATATATAACATAATAGTTATGATTGTGTATATATGTGGTTTTATATATATTTATCTGCACATATGCATGCATATATACACTCTCTAATATACCCTTCCTTATCTTTCTCATTTTGCTTCCTGTTTCAGTTTACCAGCATGACACTCTTATTGAACACTGGGACATACATATTTTAGCCTACATGCTGAATACAGTGTCACTATGTGTTGGATTTAAAGGTAAAGAAGCCTTCCGCCCTCTTGCCTATTTCTAAAGATTTACATCTAGTTCAATTTCTCAGCCAGTGGCTGAGCAGGGCCTCTCACCTGTGAGAAAAATCGAGTCCTAACACAGGGGTTCTTCACCTGGGGTCCATATCTGTGGATAGATTTGGGTGGGGGAGTGAAATTGGAAGGGAAAAATACATCTTTATTTCAGTATAATTGATTTTCTTTGCATTTTATTTCATGCATTTAAAAACATTCAGAGAAGGGATCCATGACACAAACAAGGTTAAGAACCACCACGGCCCTAAAGGGAGTCTGGAGGGAAGTAGGAGGGGGTTGAGGAATTCTCACTCCTCTAAGCAAATTAGTAAGGGAATTAAAAAAATTCCATTTTGTTAATGATTAATGGTTCTGCCAAAAAGAAATAAACAAAAGAATGAAGGAGAGTGGTGAATACAGATCCTGCCTATGAGGCTTTTCAATGATCCAAGTTTGGAATTTTCCAAGAACCTAGGGATTTTGTTGTTTTTCAGTCATGTGTGACTCCTTATGACCCCTTTTTGAGATTTTCTTGACAAAGATACTGGAGTAGTTTGTCATTTCCTCCTCTAGCTCATGTTACAGATGAGAAAACTGAGGCAAACAGGGTTAAGTGACTTGCACAGGGTCCCACAGCTTTATAGTCCCATTAATAGCCAGAAATACATTCAATAAAGTCTTCCTGACTACATAAAATACAACCAGTTCTCATCTATTAAATAAGGTTATTTGGCTAAATGTCCCTAAGCTTCCTTCTAACCCTACCTAGATTGATAATCCTATGACAGAGACACGCAATAGTAAATTGTGTAACTTTTAGTGTAAATGCTAATCAATAATATTATAGAGCTAACACAACCCACCTGACTTCATCTTCCCTGTTCCTCCTCCTCTCTTCCTCCTCAGCCAAGGGAAGCAAAGAACAACATCATTCTTACCAGTTTCCTGAATCCTTAAGAGTGTTTTCAAATTAACTGCCAAACATCTATCGATGTTGCCTTCAAGATAAAACAAACCTGTTGACTTTATAGAACTATGAGTTGGAAGGGATCTCAGACCTTACCTATTCAAACCCCAGTATTTTATAGATGGGGAAACACACTCATTCAATGATTTCCCCATGTTCACACAACTTGTAAATAGGAGAGATGGGAACTCTAACTCCAAAGCTAGTAAGTACTCTGACCACTGCATCAGGCCACCTCAGGGTTCTTTTTTGTTTTTAAATAACCCAATATTAATCTTCTTTACAATATTTTGCTCTAATAAGAAAGGCATAATACAACTACAGCCTAGTATGAATATTAAACCAACATAGCCCTCCAAAATACAGCAAATGGACCCTTGGGATTCCTCTATGCTAATGTCGCCCTTTTATGCTAAGATAAGCATTTGATACTCTGCCAATGAGACCTCTCTAAAATTTCTTAGTTCTCCCCTGTCCTTTTTTCCTTGTATCATATTTCTCATCTCAGTCACATCCACTCATTCTCTTCCTCCACCCCCTTCCACTACTACTCTGAAGTCTCATTGTGGCTTGGCAGTGACTATGGGTACTCAGCAGCTGTGCCAGCAGAGTACACATACTAGCAGGTTCTACCAAATGGGAAAAGGTTTAGTGTCAGGCTTGGAGAAGGACTAGGTATCTTCTGTGTGAGGACCAGACTGGCTGAATTTGGAGAAATCCATCATCAGAAAGCTGGCCACATTAAAAGAAAATTTTTAGCCACTGCAAGTGGAGTGAGGGCCAGAATAGATGGGAAAGGAAGGGGATGAACATTTTTAAGTACCTGGTTGGTTGTTGTCCTTTGTGCTTGAAGAGGACCAAAATGACATCACTATGTTGGGGTCAAGGTATGGGGGTCTAACTGGCTGATCAGACCAAAACAAGCTCAGAAGGCTCACAGGTTTGGCACAAATAGTCCATAAGAACATTGTGAATAGAGATGTCTCTAAATTTGTGTGTCTCTTGTTTCTTTTGAGCTACTGTAATTCTGCTTTGCTCATGGAGCACAGCACCTTCTTTGACGCATGCATACCACACTGGGTGTTCCTATGACAGTATCTCCAATTTCTTACAATTGATACCATAGCTCTTTAGAGAGACTGTGGAGAGTATCCTTGTATGGCTTTTTCTGAGCCTTCCATGAGCACTCGCCTTGTGTGAGTTCTCCATAAAAAAATAGTCTTTTAGGCAAACATAAGTTTGGCATTCAAACAATGTGGCCAGCCCATCAGAGCGGTGCTCTCTGCAGTAGAGTTTGAATCCTTGGCAGTTCAGCTCAAGGAAAAGGACCTCAGTGTCCAGGACCTTATCTTGCCAGGTGATCTTCAGAATCTTCCTAAGATAATTCAAATGGAAGCGATTCAGTTTCCTTGAGCGGCTCTGGTAGACTGTCCAGGTTTCACAGGTATACAACGAGGTCAACGTAATGGCTCCATAGACCTTCAGTTTAGTAGACAGCCTAATACATCTTCTCTCCCACTTTTCTTAGGAGCCTCCCAAATGCTGAGCCAGCCCTGGTAATGTGTGTTCAACCTCATCACAGAGTGCACATCCCTGGAAAGTATACTGCCAAGGTAAGTAAAGTTGTGATAACTCCCCTCTTAAAATTCCCCCAATGATATCACTAGATACAATAGAATAACCTGAGGACAGAACATGAGATGAGAGACTTTCCTGGAGAACTTCAGGGATTGACATACATAATGCGATGACACTAAGGTTAATGATGCAGGATGCGTTAGCTGCCAGAACTCCAACTTGGAGTCCTTGTGCTAAGGCAAATTCAGTTGAGGGTAGGGAGGGGATGTGGATGAGATGTTAGCAGGGCAAAGATGGTAGTCTGCTCCAGGTACAGTCACTCCAAGAAAGGGGGCAAACCATATCTTAGAGCAGTAAATTTGATTACCTACCCTAATACTGAATGACTTAAGCAACTTTCTCTAGCTTTTCTGTTCCCTGATTTTCTCTCATCTCCGAGTCATTATTTTGAGGGAAATTTAATCAAGCACCCTTGTACACACATGGCACCATGGTGTAATGAGAAGACTGGACATGAGAACAGGAAGGCCTTAGTGAGACTCCTGCCATAGATACTTATTAGTTGTGTGCCCCTGGACAGGTCATTAACCTCTCCAAGCCTCAATTTCCTTATCAGTAAAACTGGCAATAATAATGGTGTATTTCTTAACTGGATTATTATAAAGAGAAAATCAAAACTTTGCAAACTTTCTTCTTAAAATAAATTTTATTGATATCTTTTTTTTACACTGCCCGAATTTCTCCCTGAGTCTCTCCTTCTTTGTCTTCAAAAGATCTATATCTCTTATAACAAAGTTTTTTTTTCAAGTAAAGAAAAAGAAAAACCAGAAGAGAAAAAAAATCAGCAAAACCAATTAATACACAGAAAAAAATCTTGCAACATGCTTCACAAACCTTTTTAGCACTAAATAGTGTCTATCATTATTACTTTAAAAAAAATCATTGGGATAAAAATCATCCTATTTAGTCTGTTAATATTCCAGAACACATGCCCATAATGAACTATTTCCTCTTCTTCCCTCTACTCACTTAGGACTTCATCTCCTTTCACTGCCCTCCGTTTTGATCATTTTAACCGTACAGATGCCTTTATTTACCAAAAAATATATTCATAACTCCCCTCAAACACTGACCTCTATGAAAAAAGTAAAGCAGCTAGGTGGTGCAGTGGATAGTGCTGAACCTGGAGTCAAGAAGATCTGAGCTCAAACCTCAGTCACTTACCAACTGTGTGACCCTGGACAGGTCATTTGACCTCTGACTGCCTTGGTTTCCTCATCTGTAAAACAGGGATAATGATAGCACTACTTTCCACAGTTGTTGTGAGGATAAAAATTATATAGTATTTGTAAAGTGCTTTGCAGACTTTAAAATGCTATATAAATGATAGCCGTTATTATGTTTAAAAAGAAAGAAAAGTAAAAAATGTAGGAAGAGCGAACAATATCTCCATTTAGGAAAAGGATATAGATAGACTAATCAATAGATAAATAGGCAGACCAGTAGATATAAATCTATAGATAGATAGGTGTATAGATCACTAGATAGGCAGATTGATGTAAAGATAGATAGATAGATGGATGGATGGATAGATAGACAGACAGACCAATCGATTGATAAATAGGCAGACCGGTAGATATATGTCTATAGATAGGCCTATATATCTATAGATAGATAGATCTATTGGTAGATAGATGTATAGATCACTAGACAGATCTAGAGACAGAAAGACAGACAAATAGACAGACAGACAGTCAGTCAGACAGACAGACAGACAGACAGACAGACAGACAGACAGACAGATAGATAGATAGATAGATAGATAGATAGATAGATAGATAGATAGATAGATAGACAGATAGACAGACTGACAGATAAATGCTTACTATGTTCTAGTCCCAGGGCTAAATGCTGAGGATGCAAATATAAGAAAACAAGTAATCCTAATAAAAGGAGACAAAATATAATAGGGAGCCGGAAACCCAGGAGTGTGGGGTTGGGGACGGTGCCCACTCCTGGTGGGTGAGGAGGTGCCCACTCCTGGTGAGGAGATTGATCAATCTGGATAAAGCTAGGAGTGAAGGGAAGCAATGTATCTGGGGCCTCTCATGAAATGGCTTTCCTGGCTAGGGATTCGCCCACTGCCTCAGTTAGATTTGGCCTGTTTTGCATTCTTAGAGGACTACATAGACGTAATTGACAAAATTATTGTCAATAAAGCTCTTTGAGGGTGGAGAGTTACTATACGAGTGGCATATGCCATGGTCTTGAAACTGACAGGCAGCTGACAGTTACAGAAGGTTTAAAAAATGTTATCTTGGAAAGTCATCAAAGAGGGGGAACAAAAAAGCCCTAGTGATTAAACAGCCCAAGTTTTAATGGCCATCATTTTTTTTTTGGAACAGACAAGACAGGCTGCAGTTTGGGCCTATCTTAGATCCCTTGTGGGCAGATAGGCTATCAATGTGATGTGTTTAAGCTGTTAACAAGTGGGGAGCTGTGTGCCAGTATTTCCAGTCTTCTAGCACCGTGTTCCAGCCTGTCTTCCCTCTCTAAATTCCTGTGGCTGTGTGATGACAAAGACATTTTCTCCTGATGCTATTTACAGGCCACTGTAATGCTAGGTCCATCTCTGCTGGTGAGCTAAGTGGCAGCTCAGAATAGTATTTTATCTGTGAAGTCTTGTCTTTCAAGCACACAGTTATCATTCCAACTGATACATTGTATCCAAGGATACATTGAAGAGGTTAGGTGGGTCATGTCTTTACTAGGTTCAATTTAACTCAACTACCCAATTTCCATTAATGATAGATGGTGTGCAGAGCACTATATGAGGCACTGGTGGGGAGGGAGATGCAAAATTTAGATAGCACTGTGGCCCGGGCCCGCATGGGCCCGCATGGGCCCACATGGGCCCACACGCATAAATAACTAGAATACATAACATATTATGAGTCCAAAACAAAGTACTATGTGGGCTTAGAGGGTGAAGGTTAATACAAATAGGGAGATCAAGGAAGATTTTCTGGCAGAAGTAGGATTTTAGTTGGTCAGCATGGCAGAATAGATTGAGAGGAAGCCTCAAAGTCAGAAAAATAGGTTTCAGTCCTGCCTCTGACATCTACTGACTAGGTGACTCCAGGTGACCTCTTGGTAGCTCTAGGAAACTCTTTTTTTAAAAAAAAATTATTTTAGACTCAAACACCAGAACACAAATACAGAAAACAAAAACATATCATAAACTTAAATATTGGAACATAAATAGAAAGTAAGAAAGAAAAAAAACATGTTATGTGCATAGCAGAACATAAGAGAGGATTCAAAATACGTAACAATAAATTTTCATTTCAAGAAAGCCTGTATGATAAACACTATACATTATATTGAGAGATGTCCATCTTTTCTTTGCTTCCTTAAAAGTTTTCTTTTGTTCTCTGCTGTGCACTTTTTACTTTGTTCTTTTCTCCCCCTCCCTTTACATTTCCCCCTCCCCAGAAACCTACAATTAAGTGCGAATATATTTCTCTATAGCTATAGACACATACATACATATGCATATACTTATATAAATACATACATAGGTATATACTTTCCCAAACATACTTTACTCCTGATCTTTGTTTTTATGTTTGTGCATATCTCGTTTCCTATCCCTCCTATCCCTCCTGCCTCTTCTACATTATTTCTACCTTGCCCTGCTATTACTCCTACTTCCCATAAATCTAAACACCCTTCTATAGCTCCCTATAACCTATTCCCTCACCCTCCCCTCTACCTTATCCTCCCATTCCCACTTATCTAAACACTGTTCTATACCCCCCTTTTACCTATTCCCTTACCCTCCCCTCTAAAGATCCCTCGCTTGTCCTCTCCCCACTCCATATCCCTTTAGCATTTCATTTCTTCTGAATTTAGAAGACTTTTATACTCTTCCAAATATGTATGTGTGTGCGTGTGTGTGTGTATGTATATATGTATTGTTCCCTCTTGAACCCATTCCCAGTGAAAGTAGGTTACCAGAACTACCAGTCCTCCTCCCTCATCTAATTTCTCTGTATTGATTCTTCCTCTTGGACTTCATTTGTATAGAATAATTGCTCTTTTTAGCTGTTCCTAAATGGTTTTACTTTTTAAATTCATATCATACCCAAGTTTACCCCAATCTTTCTTATGAGCTAACCTATTATTAATAGGAATCTTAGACATACATTTTGCACTTTACATCTATAAAAAGTAGGTGGTCTATTCTTACTGAATCCCTTGTAATCAGTCTTTGGTACGTACCTTATGTTTCTCTTGACTCTTGTATGTCAAGTCTTCTATTAAGTTCAGGTTTTTTTTTAACAAAGTCTTGAAAGTTCGATAGTTGATCAAATGTCCATTTTTTTTTCATTCAGGATTATGCTTAACTTTGCTGGGTATGATATTTTTGGCTGGAGCCCCAGTTCTTTTGCTCTTCGATATATAGTGTTCCAAGACCTGCAGTTCTTTAATGTCTCTGCTGCTAGATCCTGTGTGATTCTAATTGTGGCACCATCATATTTAAATTGTTTTATTTTTGTTGCTTTTCATATTTTATCCTGGAGCCGGGGGGTTTGGAATTTGGCTATAATATTACCGTGAGTTTTCCTCATAGGATCTCTTTTAAGTGGTGTTCGATGGATTATTTCTATTTCTACTCCCCCCCCCCCTTGTTCTAATGCTTCAGGATAATTTTCTTTAATTGTTTCTTGTATTATTGTATCAATATTATTTTTTTGATCATAGCTTTCAGTTAGTCTTACTATTTTTATGTTTTCTCTTCTTGATCTATTCTCCAGATCTGTTGTTTTTCTTATATTTCATTTTCCTTTACATTTTTTCTTTATTCATATTTTGTTTATTTCTTGATCTCTTATAATTTTGCTGGCTTCACTTTGCCCAATTCTAACTTTCAAGGTGTTATTTTTCTCCTTAAGATTCTGGATCTTCTTTTCTAATTAGGGTTGACTTTCCTTTCATAATCTTCTTGGGTTTTTTTTTTGGATTATTCTTATTTTTTTAGGCTTTCTTCTCTATGTGTTATTAGATTTTTTAAAGTCTTTTTTAAAGATCTTCTATGGATTCTTTTTGGGCAGGTGACCATTCGACCTTACTCTTTAGGGATTTCTTTACTTCAATATCCTCCTCTGAAGATGAACCCCAGTCTTCTCTATTCCCACAATAGCTTTCTATGGTTAGATTCTTTCTCCTTTGCCTGTGCATTTTTGTGGTAATAGCTTAATTTTTGTAATCACCTCTAGCCCTGGAGTATGGGAGATGGTGCCTCTTTCCCCAGATCTTCAGTTCTCCCCTCTAGCATGGAACCAAAGCCAAACCTCCAGCCTCCTACAAGTGAACACAGCTGGGGCTTTCTGCCCCACTGCTTCTGCACTTGCCAGGCTGTACTCTTTCCCTCTGGCCCCCACCACTCTTCACGGCTTAGCTGGGTCTGACATTCCATGTCAGCAGAGGTTCCCTTGATCTGATCTTCCAGGTCTCAGATGCCCAACTCCCCCTCACTATCCTCGGGGTAAAAGTTCCTGTGGCTGGGGGCCAGGTAGCCCCTCAAGCCAACTAACCCCAGGGCTTGCTGCTTGTTGTTACAGTGGACCCTAGCCTGGAGGTGTTTACTCTTTACAGAGACCAAACATTGTCCTGGGATTTTTATTCTGATCTTCTCAAATTGTCCGAGGAAGACCCCTGTTGTGCCTCTATTCTTGTTTATTTTTACTAGCACTTTGCCCTACTGTGCTATTTTATTTCTTTTGTGGGGGAAAATCTTGAGAGCTTGGAATTTTCTGACCTACTCCACCATCTTTCCAGAATCCTCTCCCTAGGAAACTTTCTAAGACTAAAGTGCAGAGAAAGAACCAACCTGAATTAGTAGGTAGAGTTTCTTCATAAGGGGGTTCCCTATATAGTTCCTCTTCCCTTTTAAAAATAATTAAGAATTTGTAATGGCAAGAAAGTGGGACTTTTCACTGTTTTTTCTTTTGGAGTGCTTCTCAGCACTAAGGCAACCAAGTGCCTTTGATTGAGCCTTGCCTTCAATTGAATCAAGAGTCTTTGATGACCTGCTTAAGTCACAAGAAAGCCTAAGTCACATGGGTTTGAGTCACATGGTTGTGACTCCCTCTGACCCTGAAGAAGTATACATATACTTTGAAGTTAGTATTGGGGCTCACTCATTGGAAGGGTGTTTGTGTGATTTGGCCAGACTGAGACTCTGGGTAGCCATTAAGGAGCCCCCCCCAGCTTTGAAAACCCAGATGTTGGTGATTCTCTCTCTAGTAACTATGTATGTATTGCTATGGACAGACAGTTAGAAGCCCTGTCTATTGATTTGTGTTATTTGCTCTGTTTATATAATTTCTGCTTGTGTTTTCTCTGAAGTTCAGGGTGCTGACTTTTCTCCTTAAACTAAGTGAATGATATATGTATGTTTAATTAAAGTGAGATTGTAAACCCCTTAAAGTTGCTTTCCTTGGAAAAGCAGATCAAAGAATCTGTGCTAGCAGCCCTCCTGTGTGTTGATGTTATTGGCCTTACACCTCCATAGTAGCTGCAAGCAGCATTGTTGCTGCAGAATTCATTACTGGAGAAGAAGGAAGACAATCAGAACACAAGGAAGAATGTGAATAAAGGCACAAAGGCACATTTGGGAGACAGCAGATAACAAAACCAAGTTCCAGAGAGTTCAAGTGATTTGCTCATAGATAAGCTGAGATTCCACTGCCTCATGTAGGAGCAGCTAAAAATTATATTTAAATTATTATTAAAAGTTATAATTAAAAATTATAAAGTGGGCCAGTTTGTCTGGGACATATAGTTTGTAGAGGGGTGGAATAAGAAAGATAAGAGATTACTATATTGTGGAAGGCCTTGAATGCCGACAAAAGACTTTGAGTTTTATCTGTAAGGCAGTAGGAAGCTATTGAAGACTTTTGAGCAAAACATTGACTTGATCTGATCCTAACTAGATTTTCTGTAAGGTTCCTGCCAACCCTAAATCCGATGATGCTGTGTTTGAAGGACAGAGGGTCTGGAAGCAGTGTGACTGGGTAGAATGGAATAGGGAAGGAGTAGAGACCAAAAGCCGGTTATGAGGTAACAAGGTGAATTGTTACTTTAATGGTAAGGATAGACCTAGAACTAAATACAGTAATAGCTAAAATAAGAATCACAATACTAGTATAGTAATCCCTTTTACATCACAACTTTCCCTGTTGCAGTTTTGATATATCACAGGTCAGCATAAAAGATTAAGTGGGAATTTTGGGGAGAGTTTTGCAGAAGCCATAGGCAACACAGAAAAAGTTTAGAAACTTAAAAATATATAAAATATAAGTGTAGTATTGTATAATATCAATATATTTTATCTTTTAATACCAAACTAATTCAGACTTCTTCTCTGGTATGAAGAGAAGACCAAAAAAATTTTATGGAGATTTTCCAGATGGTGGGGAGGCAGGGTGGGATGGGGTGGGGGTGAGGAGTATGCCATATTCCTTAATACCCACACCCCCCCCAGATTGTGGAAGGGATAACTGTAATTCAAAATCCTTAACTTTGTAAAGATCATAAAGCACTTTCTTCTCTAATATAGGGTTATGTGTGAAAAATATTGAGTTCTTTTTATAGCCAAGGGTATAGATCTTTGGCCTTCTGGCTATTCCCTATTTATGTGCCTAGGTGCGTAACTGTATGTCATAAAAAAGTAGACCTTGAAACTTTCACTGATAAAGCTACAAGCTAGTAGAGTCACCTCCCACTCCTCCTCTTCCTGGTATGTTCCATGTCATTGGTTTGTCAGAATTCCCATTCTGGAGGGAGAGCAAAGCCACCCACCCCAGCTACTCTCACAGACCGCACCACCACCTGCTGAGGGACTGGACTATTAGATAGCCCCTAAAAATCTTTTAGGCACTTTATGGCCTACCCCTCCTACCCCTGATTAACTTAAGGTGTTGGATAAATTGAAAAGTCAGGTCTTATCCCCAAAAGATTGAGAACCTCTAATGGAGTGTCTAGGTTTTTGAATAAGGGCAGTTTATAGCAAGAAACAATATAGTGCAAGAAATACTATATTTTAGTTACTCTTTAACCCAAGATGAATCAGAGGAGAAACTAGTAGAGCATGTCTTTTACAAAAATTCACTCAGTTATTTGCACAAAGGGATATTTTAAAGAAGTCTAGAGGCAACCAGGTAGCCTAGGGGAAAATAACAATGATTTTGTTGTTGTTGTTCAGTTGGGTCTGAATCTTCGTGACCCTATTTTTGGTTTGGTTTTTTTTGGCAAAGACACTGGAGCGGCTTGCCATTTCCTTCTCCAGCTCATTTTACTGATGATGAAACTGAAGTGCCTTGGCCAGAGTCACACAGCTAGTGAGTGTCTGAGGTTGGATTTGAACTCAGGAATGAGTCTTCCTGACTCTAGGTCCATCACTCCGTGTGCTACACCATGTAGCCCCCGTTAATAATGGTAGCTAGCATGTATATGGTACTTACAGTTTTGCAAAGCACTTGAAAATATTATCTAGTGTGGTCCTTACAACAACTCTGGCACATAGGTGCTATTATATCCATTTTACAGATGAGGAAACTGAGACAAACAGAGGTTAAGTGACTTTCCCAAGGTCACTGAGCGGTGAGGGACTGAGGCCAGGTGTGAATTATGTCTTCCTGACTCCGGGTCAAGCAGTCTATATACACACTGCCTCTGTTATAAATAAAGCATTGGAAGAGAGGGTAGGTGAAAGGGAATGAGTGAATCTTGCTCTCATCAGATTTAACTTAAGGAGGGAATAACATATATACTCAGTTGGGTATCTTACCCTACAGGAAAGTAGGGGGGAAGAAAATAAGGGGGTGGGGTGGGGAATGATAGGAGAAAGGGCAGATTGGGGGAGGAGGTAGTCAAAAGCAAACACTTTTTAAAAGGGACAGGGTCAAAGGAGAAAGTTGAATAAAAGGGGACAAGATAGGATGGAGGGAAATATAGTTAGTCTTACACAACATGACTATTATAGAAGTTACATGTATAACCTATATTGAATTGCTTGCCTTCTCAAGGAAGGTGGGTGGGGAGGGAAGAAGGGAGAGAATTTGGAACTCAAAGTTCTAAAAACAAATGCTAAAAATTGTTTTTACATGTAACTAGGAAATAAAATATACAGGCAGTGGGGCATAGAAATCTATCTTGCCCTACAAGAAAGTAGGGGGAAAGAGGACAGGGGAGTGGGGTGATAGAAGGGAGGGCAGGCTGGTGAAAGGGACAATCAGAATAAATGACATCTTGGGGGGTGGGCAGAGATGGGAAGGAAATTTATAACTCAAAATCTTGTGGAAATGAATGTTGAAAACTAAAAATAAATTTAAAAAAATAAAAAAAAATCACCAAAACCCTCTGTAGAGGGTCCAGGTTCTCACTGCTGAGACGTGTGTAGAGAAGCTGAGGTATCTAACACCCACATAAGACCACCAGGGCCTCAGATTTAAAATCCTTTGCATTAAGGATATGAACAGGCAGTTTTCAGACAAGTCAAAGCTATCTATAATCATATAAAATGCTCTAAATCACTCTTGATTAGAGAAATACAAATTGAAACAACTCTGAAATACCACCCCACACCAATCAGATTGGCTAATGACAAAAATGGAAAATGATGAATGTTAGAGGGCATGCGGGAAATCTGGGCCATGAATGCACTATTGGTGGAGCTGTGAGCTGATCCAACCATTCTGGAGAGTAATTTGGAACTATGCCTAAAGGGCTATAAAACTGCATATTCTTTGCTGCAGCACTATGACCACTAGGTCTATACTCTAAAGATACCCAGAAAAGGGAAAAAGGACCTATTTGTACAAAAATATTAATAGCAGCTCTTTTTGTGATAGCAAAGAATTGGAAATTGAAGGGATGCCTGTCAATTAGGAAATGGTTAAACAAGCTGTGGTATATGAATATGATAAAATATTTTTGTGCTATAAGAAATGATGAACTATACGATTTCAGAAAAACCTGGAAAGACTTACATGAACTGATGCAAAGTGAAGTGAACAGAACTAGAACATTGTATGCAGGAATAGCAAGATTGTTTGATGAAGAACTGTGAATGACTTAGCTGTTCTCAGCAATGCAATGATCCACGACAATTCCAAATGACTTATGTTGTAGCATACTACCCACTTCCAAACAAAGAACTGATGTTGCTTGAATACAGACTAAAGCATGCTACTTTTCACTTTCTTTCTTTCTTTCATTCTTTTTTCTTTTATTCAAGTCTTCTTATATAAAATTGCTAATACAAAAATTTTTTATATGATTGCACATGTAAGAAAGAAAGAAAGCCTTGGACCTGAAATCAGGAAGACCTGGTTTCAAATTTGGCCTCAGACTCTTATGTGATCCTAAACAAGATACTTAACCTCTCAGCCTCAGTTTCCTCATTTATAAAATCACTATAATTGCCATCAACAATAAACATTAATTAAGCATCTTCTGGAGGCTAAATGGCATAGTAGTTAGAGTGCTGGGCCTTAAGTCAGGAAAAGGAGTCTTCCTGAGTTCAAATCTGGCCTCAAATACTTACTAGCTCTATGACCCTGGACAAGTCACTTAACTCTGTTTGCCTCAGTTTCCTCATCTGTAAGGTTGCTGTTTGTCCTTTGTTCTAGAAGAGGACCATGACATCAGGGAGGTGATGACATGACATGCAAGTGAATTAGATTTAAGTGATGGAGGGCTGTGCAAAGTCACCAGCCTCACTTTCTTCCAGAGCCATCTGGGTCCAATGGCCTGATATAGATCGGGACAACTGGAGATGGCCCAGGATGCAGTGGGAGACCTTCACCTTTTCAAGCTAAGGTCTTTAACAGGTCTCAGTTTGAATGAGGCAACTCATTCAGTGACTAAGGCTTAATTTAAAAATGAGGCAAAGAATGGCCTCTTAAAAAATAGATCCGGCAGAGGAAGATCCTCAGAGTTTCTAGCAAAAAGAGAAACAATTATTATTTACACTCATTCTGAACCAATCAGGGCCCAAACAGTGACCAAGTAGGGCTTGGTCTGGGACCAGAGAGATTTGAGATTAAGGCTAGTCTTTAAGAGAAAACAAAACAAAACAAAAGTTTGAAAGATTAAAATTAACTTTCCCTTTGAGCAGAGCACCAGGCAGGTAAGGGAGTAATACTTTATGTGGAGAAGGAAGAAAGAGGAGAGAGAGAGAAAGAAAGAGAGAGAGGGGAGGGAGGGAGGGAAGGAGAAAGAGAAAGAAAGAAAGGAAGGAAGGAAGAAAGAAAGAAAGAAAGAAAGAAAGAAAGAAAGAAAGAAAGAAAGAAAGAAAGAAAGAAAGAAAGAAGAGAAAGAAAGGAAGGGAGAACAGAGAAAGAAAAAAAAGGAAGAAAGAAAGCCATGTTGCCCAACTGCAGAAGTTGCTCTTTGCCCTTCATTCTCAAAGAGGACCATGACATCAAAAAGGTGACTTTGCACAGCCCTCCCTCGCTTAAATCCAATTGGAGAAGGTAATCGCAAACCACTCCAGTATATTTCCCATGTAAACCCCAAAAGGGGTCATGAAGAGTCAGACATGACTGAAAAATGACTGAACAAAAATCATCTTCTGTGTGCTAGATATTGTGCTAATTATTGAGGGTACAAAGAAATACGAAAACAAAAAAAATACAGTCCCTGTTCTCTAGGAACTCACATTATAATGAGGGAGATAATATGTAAACAACTATGAACAAACAAGATATATAAATGGGAAGAATGGAGAAAATTGTAGAAGTTTCTTCCCAAAGTGTCGGGGATCAAATGAGATAATGTACGTAAATTGCTTTGCAAATCTTAAACACCTTCGAACCTAAAAGTGTTAGCCGTTATTATTCTGCCTCTTTGCATCTCCCACAGAGCTGTGCATAAATATTCTTCATGGATACATCACAGGATCTCGAGCTGGAAGAGCCATTGGAGATCACTTAGTCCAACCCCTTCTTATACGGATGGGAAACTAAGGCCCAGAAAGGGGTGGCAGCTCTGACTCTCAGAAGCAGGCTAACTGATTGCATAAAGAGGTATTCTGGGAAAGGCCTGTATCTATTAAATAAACAGAAAGGAACCTATGTATTCTAACATGTTTATAGCAGCTCTCTTTGTGGTGGCAAAGAAATGGACGTTGCAGGGGTGTCCATCCATTGAGCAATGACTGAACAAGTTGTGGTATGTGATTGGAATGGAATAGTTGTTGTCCTTTGTTCTCAAAGAGGACCAAAATGTCACACTGTGTTAGAGTCAAGTTTCAGTATGTCCAACTGTGACTGATCAGACCAATACGAGCTCGGAATGTTCTATCACAGGTCGGGCACAAGTAGTCCTTGTAAACGTTGTCTAAATTTGTACGCCTCATGTTTCTTTTGAGCTACTTCAATTATGCTTTGCTCATGGAGCACAACGCCTTCTTTGAAGCGGGCATGCCACGCTGGGTGGCCCAAAGTTCTTAAGAAAGACCTTGAGAATGTCCTTCTTCTGACCACCACGTGAGCACTTGCCTTGTGTGAGTTCTCCACAAAACAGTCTTTTTAGCAAGCATATGTTTTGCCTTCAAACAACATGGCCAGCCCATAGGAGTTGTGCTCTTTGCAGTAGAGTTTGAATGCCTTGCAGTTTAGTTCTAGAAAGGACCTCAGTGTCTGGTATCTTATCCTGCCAGGTGATCTTCAGAATCTTCCCAAGACAATTCATATACTGCGCTATAGGAAATGATGAGCTCGGCGATCTTAGAAAAACATGGAAAGACTTGCAGGAAATAATGAAGAGTGGAATGAGCAGACCCAAGAAAGAGAACATTGTACACAGTGTCAGTAATATTGTTTTAAGAACAAGTTTGAGGGAATAAGTCATTTTAACTATTATAAATACCCAAATTAACTTTAAATGACATATGAAGATGCTATCTGAACCTGGAGAAAGCACTGATAAATAGATGTATAGAATTATATATATATATATATTTGTGTCTAGTGGTAGCCATCTCTAGGGTGGAGTTAGGGGAAGAGAAAAAGGGAAAACATTTACATGATAACTTTATTATATATTTAAAAGGAACAGCAAGTTGTACACAATAGATTTGCAGTTTCATATGCAATCATCTTTTTTATTATACTGTGTTATGGAAATGCTTATTTTATTCCAAAAATTTAAAAATTAATTAAGAAATAACTATAATATATTCATGCATGGGAAGTAGATACGAATGCCATTAAGATAGTATTTTTTATTTTAGGCTTTACCCAGTAAACCTGCCTGGGCCTGGTTTTTGTTAAGTCTGTTTGTAAAAGCTTGCCTAATATTAACACTAAGAACCAGCCAAAAGTGGAATGGGCCACCACAGGAGGAATGGATTTCCCCCTCACTGGGGTTCTTAAAGAAAATTTGAATGACTACTCATTGGGTGTGTGTAGTAGACAGGTTTCTGTTTCAGGTATGAGATGGACTAAATGGCCATCATGACCCTTTCAGCTCTGGGGCTCTGTGATGCTGTCACACAGTCATTTTTGCATCTACCATATTGCCTTGCCCTTAATAGGCCCACGAAAAAAAATATTTATTGAAAATAAAGAGAATAGTCAACTCTCCTTCAGGTTTTCCCTGTGTTCCCATTATAAATCAAGTTTTGTCCCCCAGCAGAAATAACTGCCAGGAAAAGTTTGCCCTCAGATAAATTTTCATTGCTGCATAAAATGCAGCAGTATTACTGGGAGGGACTACATGGAAGCCCAGAGTTGTTCAGATTACAGTGAGAGAAAAAAAGAGTCACCAAATCGGTAATACTGAAGCTTATGGACTAGGATTGAATTTCAATTCAAGTCAAGAAGCATTTATTAAGCATCTACTATGTCCAGGCATTGAGTTAAGTGCTGAATGAATGAGGGATTGGGCAGTGGTGTGCAATTTGAAAAAAGGTCGTTTTTGACTAAAAAAAAAAGTGAAGGCGTACCCCAAATTAATTGGAGAGGTTCCTTGGATTATGAATGAACCCTGACTTCTTTTCTTAATGGAAAACAATGAGATATATTTTTCCCAAGATTAATTTCTCTTAAAATAAGGGTTAAGGATTAGGTCAGCTCTGAGAGCATGAAGGGTGGAGGGAGTGGCTGCTAACTGTTGACCCTGTCGTTTTATTGGAAAAAGGCCCAAGTAAGCAATGGAAAAATATCGAGGAAAAGTGTAGACACACACATCCCCAAACCCTATGTAAAAGAGTATGAGCGAGAAATTTATATGGAAAGGTACTTGTCAGTAAAATAAGGTAAGAAATGGACATTATAACCATTTCAATTCATGCCATGTTTTCAATTATTCCTTTTTTTTGGTGGGGGGTGGAGATGTGGATAGTCAACCTTTTCCACTATCCAACAGATTCCCTTTTCTCATAATTCCCACTTCGCAATTACCAAAACAATAGGCTATTTACAAGATCAAACTGAAGGCTCTTCCTTCCTTCACAAATAGATGTTCCCTTATGGGCTTGCCAATATTGAGAGGTTTGTTGTTGTTCATTCTTTGTTTTTGAAGGGGACTGATGACATTATAAGGGTGATGTTTTGACTTACTTGTGAATTGGATTCTAGTGCACAGAGTCCTTAGCCTCACTCTTTTCTCCAGAGTCATTCAAGTCCAGTGGCAAGAGAAAAGTCAAGCAGACCGGTGATGGCCCAGGATGCAGTGGATGACCTTGGCCTCTCTAAATTGAGATCTTTCCCAGGGCTTACTTTGTCTGAACTACTGCCCATTCCATGACTAAGGTCTAGGTAAGAACTGAGACAAAAGGTGGCCTAATTTAACAGCACAAAAAGTGGTGTTAAGTAACCACCACCACCTTGGGAGTTAGAAAATCTCAGCTTCTTTAAGGAAATCTGGGTTCTAGTCCCAATTAAACTGTTAACAATCTGTATAACTTGGAAGCAAATCTGTATAACCTCCCAATGGCTCAATTTTTTCCTACAAAAAGATGTGGCTGAAATAATACATCTCTGACATCCATTTCAGTTCTGACAGCATGTGATTCCTGGGTCCACACGGCAGGTGAGGCAAGCCCTCTAAGGCTGGGCCACTGAACGAAGTCTCCAGCCTCTTCATTCTAAAACTGCCTCCAGTTTATAAGTTGTATGTTACCTTATGAAACCTTGAATAGAGGCCTAATTCCTTCCCAGGGTGGACCCAACCTGAATGAATCTGAGAGCATTGATCTTAATCCTGTGAGAAACATGCTCAGGGAAAGAATAAGACATTAACTGATAGATACAGGAAGGCATTTATTCTTACAAGAGAGGGTAACCTAAATTACATAGGCACCTCTGTTTAAGGCAAATACACAATCCTTTATACCCTGTCCCCATTTGCATTTCCCTCCCCTGCTCTCATTGGCCAGGAGTTTCAGGGTTCACAGTCTATCTAAAGATGCCTAAAATCCACTCATGTGGTCTCCACCTCTGATTACATTTCACATTTCTGAAATACACACACTCTATTCTCATTTCTTTCGATTTTGACAAGTCATAAACTTTTTTAAAGGAATTTCCTCAACTGATGTTCCTAGGCTGTGGAAGTTTCCTTCATCCTTACCATAAGAAGAGTCCCAATATACAAGGTAAGGTTGGGGAATGAAGTTTTCCTCCAGTCTTTGGGGTTGTAGACACATAAGAGACAATTCCTGGATTTTCATTCAAAGTGTTCAAAGGAAGGAGACGTACACCCTTAGATATGTTGATGAACAGGCCCCACATCCTGTGGAGTGAAGTATAAATCAACATTCCTCCTCTAACCTATCTTCCTGCATTCCACAGCAAACACAGGTATTACATATATTACACATCTTGCAATCCTGAGTGATATATCTGAATCACCCTTATTTAGAGACCACAAAAAAGTAGATTTAGAGACAAGCTTTGTTTATCATTTACTTTATAAGAAAAAGAATTTTTAACTGTAAGCAGAAGGAGAAATATTTCTCTCCCTCAAGGCAGTTTGTGTCTCTCCTAGGTATTTCAGGAAGTGATCTTGAGTAATTGGCATAATATGACCTGGACGCCCCAGGGAGAATGACAATTGGAGAGAGGTTGGCGTGCTTTTCTAAATCTCTAGTCCTGTGGAAGGTACCGATAAAGAAAGGAAGAATATCTCTAAAGTACTGAAGCATTTATTGTTTAGTTGTGTCCAATTCTTTGTGACCCCAAATGGTGCAACCAGGAAAGCAGTGAGGTGTAGAAGCATGTCTCGGGCTTATTTCCTGACCCTGCCTAGGGAATCCTGTAATCCCCACAGCTGTGTTAAGGGGCTATCAGGTGGGTCTTCCTCAGGGTCTGACCCTGCCTAGGAAGTTCTGTGATCCCCACAGACTAAGGGGATATCACTTGGGTCTTCCTCAGGGTTTGACCCTATCTAGGGAGTCTTGTGATCCCCATAGTCATGTTAAGGGGCCATCACGTGGGTCTTCCCAAGGGTCTGACCCTGTCTAAGGAGTCCTGTGATCCCCACAATCGTATCAAGGGGTAACATGTAGATCCTCCTCAGTGTATGACCCTGCCTAGGAAGTTCTGTGATCCCCACGGCTGTGTTTCTCACAGAAGGATGTTATTAACTGATGGAATCTGAAATGAACGACAAGATTCATGGATTCTAGGCAGAGTAATACAGACTTGGGGTCAAAGATCCTGGGTTTGAATACTGACTCCACCACTTATCACTATGACCTTGAGAAAGGTATTTAACTTCCTTGAGTCTCAATTTCCTCATGCATAAAAATGAGATCAGTCTAGATGACTTCCAAGATGCCCCCAGCTCTGGATCTGTGGCTCTTGGTTACTGATTGATATGTGTGTTTCCTTTCCTTAAAAAATCAAAGGATATGATAAAAGGCTCATTCCTAAAATATATAGAGAACTGAGTCAATTTATAAGAATACAAATCATTCCCTAATTGACAAATGGGCAAAGGATATGAACAGGCAATTTTCAGAGGTAGAAATTAAATATATCTATAGTCATATGAAAAAATGCTCTAACTCACTGTGAGAAACACGGCTGTGGGGATCACAGGACTCCCTAGGTGGGGTCAGACCCTTAGGAGGACCCATGTGATAGCCCCTTAACATGGCTATGGGGATCACTGGACTCCTTAAGCAGAGGCAGGAAGTAAGCCGGAAAAATGCTTCCACAGCTCATTGCTTTCCTGGTTGCATAACCTTAGGAAGATCCATGTGATAGCTCGCTCTCACCCAAAGGACTCAGAAACAGAGTGGACACTTCTTGTGAGAAAGCTGGTGTGGTGCTTACTAGAAACACCCACACTGATATAGAAGCAAGAGTGAGGTTAATCAGTTCTACCCTCCTTGTCTGAGTTAGGATTAGTTTACATTCTTCATTTCCCTACATTCCCTTCTTAATTTACACAGATTATACAGATTACATAGGCATGGTAGTGAGGATACTTGACTGGGGCATGACCCCTCAGGCTTGAACTGGTTGTCCTAGCCTACCTTTCTAGTCCTCCTGTTGCCACAATGGCCATTGTCTTAGTAAGTGAGCTGCCCCACAGCTATTGATTATCTCTCAATAACTTCTGTGGGAGCAAAACAAGATATTATATTATCTCTTCTTACATCACTATTGATTAGACAAATGCAAATCAAAATAACTCTTAGGTACCACATCACACCTGTCAGATTGGCTAACATGACAAAACAGGAAAATTATAAATGCTAGAGGAGATGTGGGAAATTTGGAACACTAATGCATTATTGGTGGAGTTGTGAAAGGATCAAACCATTTTGGAGAGCAATTTGGAACTATGCCCAAAGGGCTATAAAAATGTGTATACCCTTTGACCCAGCAATACTACTTCTAGTGCTGTATTTCAAAAAGATCATACAAATGGGAAAAGGACCTACATATACAAAAATATTTATAGCACCTCTTTTTGTGGTGGCAAAGAATTGGAAATTGAGGGGATGCCCATCAATTGGGGAATGGCTGAACAAGTTGTGGTAATATGAATGTAATAGAGTACTATTATATTATAAGAAATGGTGAGCAGGCAGACTTTAGAAAAACCTGGAAAGATTTATATGAACTGATGCTAAGTGAGGGAAGCAGAAATGGGAAAACCTTGTGCACAGTTACTGCCACATTGTGCAATGACTGACTTTGATAAACTTGGCTCTTCTCAGCAATGCAAGGTTCTAAGATAACTCCAAAAGGCTGATAATGGAAAATGCTATGCATATCCAGAGAAAGAATCACAGAGTCTGAATGCAGATCAAAGCATACTATTTACTCTCTCTTTTTTGTTTTGTTTCTTCTTTCTCATAATTCATTCCATTGGTTCTGATTCTTCTTCACAACACAACTAATGTGAAAATATATTTAATGTGAATATATATGTAGAGGCTATATCAGATTGCATGCTCTCTTGAGGAGGGGAGTAGGAAGAGGGGAGGGAGGGGAAGAAAATTTGGAACTCAAAAGCTTGTGGAACTGAATGTTGTAAACTAAAAATAAGTATTTTTTTAAAAATCAAAGGATAAATAGAAATTAGGAGTCAATTTAAAAAATGAATCTCACAAATGATGAATCAAAACTCACTAATACATAACAAAAATTGAATTGTTGATTAAACTGGCCTCAAAGATTTGGTTCAAGGGTCAGCTCCAAGATGGGAGGTTCATAGAGACCTCCAATGCTGAGGAAAGAGTGGATATGTTACACATACATCCCCTCAGTGAGTGACCTGTTTTCTCCTAAACAATTTTGGCTAATTGTTCCTATGCTGTAGAAGAATAATGTCTTAGGGTTCAGTATACTGAAGACATAACCTTGGCTCTGCCCATTTACCATGGGAAAATCTCATTAAGTGTGTGCAAGCTGCTACAACATACAACCTTCATTTTCAAAGAGGATCGATGATAGTACAGGTGATGTCTTGACCCATTCATGAATTGGATTTAAGTGAGGCAGAGTTGCACAAGCCATCAGCCTCACTGTCTCCTCCAGAGTCATTGAAGTCCAGTGGCAAGACAAAAATCAAGACAACTGGTGATGGCCTGGGATGCAGTGGATAACCTTGGCATTTTTGATGTTTGACTAAGCTCTAAGCACAACGAATTGTTCTTATCCACCCATTCTGAGGGAGGAAGTGTTCACATGCTTAGGATAGACATCCTCCTAACTCACTGATTGGTTTGAAGCCTGTCAGTTACCTTTAACTTGGTTTAGCCCATCTGCCAAGTTGGTTTTATCAGGCAGCTACAGCTTCTTGGAGCCACAGGTGAGACAACACACTAGTGAGTGAGTGACTAGTATACTTTTTCTTGGTGTTTGGCATCAGCGTTTTACTTTAAGGACTCTAGAATCCTTCCTTGCATAAGAAATGTTTTCATTTTCTCTAGTCCTGATCAATCTTAACAACAGAATAAGGGCACAACTCAAGGCTTCCCGTTCCCTTTTTCCTTGCGGTTCCCTACTCCCATTAAAGATTCATTTATGATGAAGACAATCTCATTTATTCATAATTTATTGATTCATAGAGCACCTTTCTCCAAAGAGCTCAAACAAACTTTAAACAATGAACGATTATTTTGATAGTCACTTCTAGGATGAGTCTTTGGAATCTTTAACAGGGCCTGGAGCATAGCAGAGCCATTTAAGACAGAGATGTGACATGGAAAAAGAAAGGAGGGCAATGTGTGGGCAGTGCTTTGTGCAATTTGAGTCAAATCTATAAAATACTTTAGTATCCTTTTGGCAAGTGTAAAATATTACAACACCATCTTCTGCATGGAGCCTTTCCAGATCCCCCCAGTTGCTATTACTCTCCCTTGTAAATTACCTTGTATTTAAATATTTTATATAATTTATATTTATTCACTTTTTATTATGCTATACATATTTATACATGTTCTTGTCAGCTGGGACAGTCAGCAACTGGATAGCTTGGTGAATAGAGCACTGGGCTCAGGGTCAGGAAAACCTGAGTTCAAATCTAGCCTCAGACACTTAATAGCTTTGTGACCCTGGGCAAGTCACTTAACTTTTCTACATCAGTTTTCTCATTTGGAGAGGTAACTAATAAGGATAGAAAATAGGGATAATCATAGTACTTACCTCCCAGGGTTGTTGTGAGGAAAAAAATGAGATTGTATTTGTAAATCACTTAGCAAAATGCCTGGCACAGAGCAGGTACTGTATAAATGCTTACTTCCTACCTTCCCTTTCTTTCCCCACCCCCTTAGATTGAGAGTAGAGATTGTTTTATTCTTTGTTTCATCTCCCCAAAGTAGGTGCGTAATGAGTAGTTGTTTATTCATTAATTATTTCATTCATTGATTAATTATTATTGTTATCATATAATTTTACAAAGAGGTATAGTAGATATAAATTCAGCCTGGGTTTAAGTTCTAGGTTCTGGGTTCCCATTGACTGTGATTAAAGCAAGAGAGTTAACCTCTCAGTGATGCTAGACAACTTAATAATACTACAATTGTACAATTGTCAGAGAGCTGCTCATTTGCATCTGTGGAGGGGCTTTCGAAAATAGAGAGTCCCTGACACTCATGAAATCAAAGCTCTAGACAACAAAAAAGCAATCTTTTGTGACATCTCAAATCCTTCCCCACAAGATGAGCACTGCCACATCTAAACCCCATGATGGTCATGGTAACTGGAGCTCCAGGAAGTCACATTGCTCTATTAGCTCAGCCATTCAAACAAACAAACAAAAAAAAACACAAGTTCTAAGAGTCACTGCGACAACTCCAGTCTTTGCTCATTGACCCCATTAACTTCCACCTCTGCTTCCCAGTGCTTCTGGTATATTTGTATATCTGTCAAATAACAAACACTCAAAATTCTGGCACCTGAAATCAAGGGTGGTTTCAAAATTCTTTCCGTTGCCCCACTTTCTCCCATCAATGTGAATTTGGACCTCTCTGAGGGCCATTGTAAAGTTCAGAACCAATTTTCTTTTTTTTAACCTTTGGGGTTATGGAAACTACAGAAAGGTGGGGGCAGGGGAAAGGAGGAGAGAAGAGAGAATGTTCTCTGAATCCTACTGCTGCTCCCCAGCCTGCTTTGGAATCAGGAAACTGTGGGAAAGCGCACAATCTGTATCCCCAGGCTCCCCATCTAGGGGCTCTTTCTCTTCTAGTACACTCTGGTCTCCTGGCCCTTCTGCTCCAGCCTGTGGGAACCTGGATAATTAGCTTCATTAAGCATCCCAAGCCAGCAGTCCATTTTTTTTTCTTCCTTCCCTTCCTCCCTTGACCCTGGCTCATTGTAATTGTTGTTGTTGCTAAACATAATGGAAATAGGTGGTGGTGGGGTTTGGGGAGAAGGAAGAGTACTTATAAAAACCTAAAAGTATCTTAGCTGAACAATAGCCCAGGGCCTGGGGATGCTGTATGTACCCATTGTGGTACCTAGTCATTTCTGCCTTGAAGCAAGGCTACCGGGTTAAGCATATGTCAGCTTAATCAGAGGGTTCAAATAGGATAGAAGTAATAAGGCACCAGCCCCACCTGTTCTTTCCATTTTGCTCACTCACCTCTGACACGACCTTTTCACCTGTCATCTTTATCTTCATCTGGCCTCATTCCCAAACTATCTGTCCCCTGTAACCATTATTGCTCTAATTTTTAAAAATCCACCCATTAAGCGTGATTCCGGGGAACTGGATATGTGCTGGAGAGAAAGCTTTCTTTCCTTTATAACTGAAATTAGCCATGTTTGTTCCTGCCTCCTGGATGGCTGATGGAGTTGATTTGAGCTCATCTGTGCAAAGAGGGGACCTCAATGTAGAATCTTTCCTTCCGGTCTTATCATTGTATGATCTTGTCCTGTCGGTTTCAGGAGAGGCACATATTTGTTTGCCACCCCCCCCCCCCACCTTTTCCAGTTTTCTTGCAAGGTAGCTAATTCAGAAAGCTCAAGTTTCTGATATCTTTCCAAGACAGAATTTGAATACTTCATCCTCAGTGGATTGGGGACTCAATCCAAACAACCTTAGAGTGAATCTGAGATGAGGCTCTGGACAATAGTCACTAGTATAGATGGACTTGTGGAAAAGCTGCAGTTTTTCTTTCTTCTCTCCTCACATGATTTGTTTCTAGCTTGAAGGTCAGCCCTACCCATAGACCATATAGATGGCAAACTACAAATTATGATTTTAGATAGATCTGTGAACTTTCTGTCTTCTGAATACTCTCTGAAATCCCTTTAATGGAGGATCAGGCCTTTAATTTTTTAGTTGAAAATCAAACTTAAAATGCAAAAAAAACATGGAGGGGTGGCATTCAACCCAAATTCACACTAACCTGTAAATGACTGATGTAAAATCCGTTTCCAAGAGCAGGTTTTTCCAGGAGGAGAAAAGAAAAAGTAAGGCATTGAACTTTTGGAAGAACAAACCACAAGGGGGCGAATGGGAGCAGAAAGTTGGGAAAGAGAATTTAAGATTTTAGCTGGGGGCCTAGTGCCTGGTGCATCAGATCATATAATTTGGTACAAAAGTTCTTAG
>CM053622.1:163677951-163702470 GCA_028646595.1 Phalanger gymnotis | reverse complement strand
TTATCACCCTACTATTCAATTTGGTACTAGAAACATTAGCTGTAGCAATAAGAGAAGAAAAAGAAATTGAAGGAATTAGAATAGGCAAAGAAGAAGCTAAATTATCATTTTTTGCAGATATGATGATTTACTTAGAGAATCCTAGAGAATCAAGTAAAAAACTACTTGAAATAATAAACAACTTTAGCAAAGTTGCAGGATGTAAAATAAACCCACATAAATCCAGCATTCCTATACATTACTAACAAAGTCCAACAGCAAGAGACAGAAAGAGAAATTCCATTCAAAGTTACTGTAGATACTATAAAATATTTGGGAGTCTTTACTCTGGAGCCTGACATCTCCTGAATAGGATTTTAGTTCAAGACATCAGACTCCTGACTTCTCTCTGGAATTATTGCATTTGAATGCCTGATCCAGGTGCTTTCTCAAACTTGAGTCTGTGCTTTTCCAGCAGCAAGGTACTGAGCCCAGAAGGCTAAGATCTTTCTTTTTTACTACCTTTTTAAGCAGGGTTCATCCTTGGCTTTTACAATCTTAAAATCTCCTGTTTGCCCACTAACTGAGTGGACTGAGAAGTAATCTTTACCCTGGGGCAAGTCCATTGGTTGTTGCTGCCAGGAGCTTAGCCCCATTTTCTGATCCATTCATATGCAAAAAGATCCAAAGTCTACTAATATCCTTATGCAATATGAGTGGGCTAGAGTATAAACTTCAAAAAGGAAAATGCCTTATAATTTCATCAGGCGGTCTTCATTCCTCCTAAAAGAGAAAAGTAATGTTAACACTTTTTCATACTTATTTTACACAAATAATTGAAAGTTCTGTGTATAATAGAGACTGGATGACCATTTATTGGGACCACTTAGATAATTGCTCAGGTATGGCTCGAACTGGAGGCCTTCTCACAAACCCACTGAGATTCTGTGATTTTATGATTCAGAGAATATATTACAAAGAATAATGCAATAGCCACATTTAAGAGTGATTTCTGTGCACTCCAGGGCACCTAGGTTGAGTAGTGAATAAACTGCCAGGCCTGGAGTCAGGAAGACTCATCTTCCTGAGTCCAAATTTGGTCACAGATACTTACTAGCTGTATCACCCTGGACAAGTCACTTAACTATGTTAGCCTCAGTTTCCTCATCTGTAAATGAGCTAGAGAAGGAAATGATAAACCACTTTGATATCTTTGCCAAGAAAACCCCAAATGGGGGTCACAAAGAGTAAAAATGACTGAATAACTATGACTGAACCTGGACATTCTAGAACAGGAACTTTGTAAAAACTAACTGAATTTATTTATGATTTAAGATTTAAAACTTACAGTCATAAGTCATGATTTATTAGTGCAAATGAGTATATCCATTAGGATTTAATTTTTGCCTTGCTTCAGTGTTTCTTTTTTGAGTTTTCCCAGTAGTTACATAAGATGTTTGTAATATATTCTATATTCTCCTTAGAACTATATCCCCTAGAAGGTTGTGTGAGATTACCTCATGAGGATCATTAGACTGCAGAGAATACTTTGAAAGCCTTGGAAGAAGTCTTATGAAGGATGAGGTGTGGAGTTAGAAGACATAAATAGGGGAGAGAGAGGAAGATAATGGCATGTGTCCTGTGCTCTGATATCATTTCTAGCCTTTGATAAAGAGGTAGAGATGAGTGTGGGATTTTAAAAAGCACATTTCTTCTTGTGCTGAGAAGCCTATCAATGTATCCCCAGAACCACAGTGTATCTTAGAGCTACATAAAATTTCTCCAGAAGCTTTCCCACAGTGATTGATAGATTCCTCTCCCCTCCCCACCCACAAGTCAGTAGACCACAAAAAGGGGATAAGAGTTAGAGTTAAGTGGTATCAGGGAAACAATGGTTAATTGAGAGATGAGACTAGAGCTTCCCAAGAGAAACTCATAAGGATGGTGATCATTTTGAATGGGTGCCAGTTTATTTAGTACTTGATACAATTTCTTGTTATTCTGTTCCAGTTGAATATCTTTGTTTTGAATTCATGAATTCATGTATTCATTTGGCTTGGTTGATAAAAGAAGAAGCATGATCTTTTACCAAAAGATCATGAGGGTATCATGAGTGAGTTTAAAAGACATGTAAGTGGACAGAGCTAAGATGGCAGAGAAAAAGAGATTTGCCTGAGTTTTCCCCAAACCCCCTCCAAAAAGCTTTAAAGAATGCCTCTAAATAAATCCTGGAGCAGGAGAATGCACAAAAGGTTGGGGTGACACAATTTTCCAGCCCAAGACAACTTAGAAGGTTAGTAGGAAAGGTCTATTGCAAGAGGGTGAGAATGGAGCACAGTCCAGTGCAGGCAGCACCCCAGCAAACTAGCAATAGGGAGCAACTGAATCAGTGGTAGCAGTGGCAATTTCCAGACCTGTCAGTCTACACACAGTAAGGGGGTCAGACAAATGGTCAGAAAAAGATTACAAGGCTCCCTTTGTTTCCACCAGGGGCAGGACTTTGTTGTATTGCCCATACTTAGATCTGAGTCACAAGTCTCAGGGCAAGGAGGAGCACTAGAATACCAGAGCTGACAGCCACAAGAGAGCTGGGACTCTGGTCAGAGTTCCAGGGCAGAAAAAAGTGCTTCAGATCACTCATAAATCAGAACACAGGTCAGGAGAGTAGTAAATACACCTCTCCCTAGATCATGCCACCTTGGAAGAACTAAAAAACTTATAGGTCCCCAGAATTATCTCTGAAACAGTTACACAAAAACCCTGAAGCTTGGGACAGTGCCCTCTCCACTCCAGAAGCATGTTCTACTTTAGCATAGAGGTAAAAATCAAGAAATAGGCTAGAAAAATGAGCAAATGGCAGAAATAGATCCTGACTATACAAAGTTGTTATGGTAACAAGGAAGATCAAAATACAAACTCAGAAGAAGACAACAAAGTCAAAACTGCTACATCCAAAGCCTCAAAGAAAAATATGAATTGGATCATGGAAGAATTCAAAAAGGATTTTCAAAATCAAGTAAGAGAGGTAGAAGAAAAATTGGGAAGAGAAATAAGAGTCAACCATCTGTTAAAGGAGGCACAAAAATACCAAAGAAAATACCTTGTAATATACCTTGAAAATACTTGTAACCACCAACAATCCCCTGAGTTTGTAACCACCAGATGAACTGAACCAGGTTCCCTGCTGCTGTTCCTTACCATACTAACCATGGTTTTGTACCCCACTGAACAATCACAAGGCTCAATGACCCTAACAAGTTGGAGACTGTTTGTTTTGGTTCAGTCATGGACTTGGAGATTATTTACTCAAGACCCAAGAATGCCTGTGTTGTGATCCAGCCATTTGTGTTTTTCACACTTAAAAACCCTACCCCTGCCTTAAGCAGGTGACCCTCTCTTCTTAGGAAGGAGGACTTCACTTGCAAGCTGTTTCCCTCACTTTGAAATTAAACTTCTGTTTGATTCCTGATTCACCTGCCTCTAGCCTACTCTATTTGGTTTCAACCATCCACAGGTTAGCGTCAAGTTTGGTCTGGTCAACAGCAGTTTCTGCATTAAAGGATTAGAGGGCTTAGTATAATATATTCAAGAGGGCAAAAGAACTAGGATTAATAGCAAGAATCACTTACCCAGAAAAACTTAGTATAAGCCTTCAGGGGGGAGAAATGAACATTCAATGAAATAGAAGACTTTCAAGCATTCCTGATAAAAATATCAGAGCCGAATAGAAAATCTGATTTTCAAATACAAGACTCAAGAGAAGCATAAAAAGGTAAACAGGAAAGAGAAATCATAAGGAATTCAATAAAGTTAAACTGTTTACATTTTTACATGGGAAAATGGTACTTGCAACTCCTAAAAACTTTATCATTATTTTTTGTTTGTTTTTGGCAGGGCAATTGGGGTTAAGTGACTTGGTCACACAGCTAGTAAATGTGTCAAGTGTCTGAGGTCAGATTTGAACTCAAGTGCTCCTGACTCCAGGGCTGGTGCTCTACTCACTGAGCCACCTAGCTGCCTCAAACTTTATCATTTTTAGGGCAGTTAGAAGGAGTATACACAGAATGTGGATGTGAGTTGAATATGATGGGATAATTATCTAAAAAATAAAATTAATGCATGAGAAAAAAGAATGTATGGGGAGAAAGGAAAAGGGAGAAGTAGAATGGAGTAAATTATCTGACATAAAAGAGGCACAAAAAAAGACCTTTTACAGTGGGGAGGGGGAAGATAGACGAGGTGGGGGGAGAGTGCATGAACCTTACTTTGGAATTGTCTCAAAGAAAGAATAAAACACACATTCAGGTGGGTATAGAAATCTATCTTGCCATACAGGAAAGTAGGATGGGAAGCTAATAGTAGGGAGGGCAGATTGGGGGAGGTAAAAGTCAGAGGCCAAACACTTTTGAAAATGGATAGTGCAGCTGGGAAACAATTTTTACACCAGTGTTTCTGATAAAGGCCTCGTTTCTCAAATATATAGAGAATTGAGTCAAATTTATAAGAATACAAATCCCAATTGATAAATGGTCAAAGGAAACAAACAGGCAGTTTTCAGATGAAGAAATTAAAGCTATATATAGTCATATGAAAAAATGCTCTAAATCACTATTGATTAGAGAAATTAAAATTAAAACAACTCTGAGGTACCACTTCACACCTACCAGAATGGCTAATATGACAGAAAAGGAAAATGATAAATGTTGGAGGGGATGTGGGAAACTTGAGACACTAATGCATTGTTGGTGGAGTTGTGAACTGATCCAACCATCCTAGAGAGCAACTTGGAACTATGTCCAAAGGGCAATTAAACTGTGCATACACTTTGATCCAGTAATACCACTTCCAGGTCTGTATTCCAAAGAGGTCATAACAAAGGGAAAAGGGCATACATGTATAAAAACATTTTTAGCAGCTCTTTTTGTGTTGGCATAGAATTGGAAAATGAGGGAATGCCCATCTATTGAGGATTGACTGAACAAGTTGTGGTAAATGAATATAGTAGAATATTAATGTGCTATAAGAAATGATGAGCAGGCTGATTTCAGAAAAACCTGGAAAGACTTACATGAACTGATGCTGAGTAAAGTGAGCAGAACCAGGAGAACATTGTACACAGTAACAGTGATATTGCGTGATGATCAACTGTGAAAGACTCTTTTCAGCAATACAATAATCCAAGATAATTCCAAAAGATTCATGAGAGAAAATGCTATCCACATTTAGAGAAAGAACTGTGAAGTCTGAATACAGATTGAAGCATACTATTTTCACTTTTTGTGTATGATTTTCCCTTTTCTTCTATTTCTTCTTTCACAACATGATAATGTGGAAATACTTTTTTTAAAACATGATTGCACATGTATAAGCTATATCAGATTGCCTGCTGTCTTGGGGAGGAGGGATGGGAGGGTAGGAAGGAGAAAAATTTGGAGCTTAAAATCTTATAAAAAAGGAATGTTGAAAACTCTCTTTCCATGAAACTGGAAAAAATACTATTTCAAAAGAGAAAGAAAAAGAAAGAAAGAAAGAAAGGAAGAAAGAAAGAAAGAGAAAGAAAGAAAGAAAGAAAGAAAGAAGGGAGGAAAGGAAGGAGGGAGGGAAGGAGGGAGGGAAGGAAGGAAAGAAGGAAGGAAGGAAGGAAGGGAGGAAGGAAGGGAGGGAGGGAGGAAGAGAGGGAGGAAGGGAAGAAGGAAGAAAATCAACAGGGTAAAGGAGAGAAAGTAGGACAGACAAGGGTAAAATAGGATGGAGGGAAATACATAGTAATCATAACTGTGGAAAAATTTATAGTAAGTTTCTCTGATAAAGACCTCATTTCTCAAATTTATAGTGAACTGAATCAAATTTATAGAAATAAGAGCCATTCTTCAACTAATAAATGGTCAAAGGATATGAACAGGCAGTTTTCAGATGAAATAATCAAAGCTATATATAGTCATATAAAATGCTCTAAATCACTGTTGATTAGAGAAATGTTAAAACAACTCTGAGCTACTAACCCACACCTATCAGATTGGCTAATATGACAGAAAAGGAAAATGACAAATGTTGGCAGGGATGTGGGAAAATTGAGACACTGATGAATGATTTATGAAGTGGTATACTGATTCAACCATTCTGTAGAGCAATTTGGAACTGTGCCCAAAGGATTATAAAACTATGCATACACTTTGACCAAGCAACACCACTACTAGGTCTGTATCCCAAAGGGATAGAAAACAAAAAGGAAAAGGACTTATTTGTACAAAAATATTTATAGCAGGTCTTTTTGTGGTAGCAAAGAATTAGAAATTGAGGGGATTTCCATCAGTTGGAGAATGACTGAACAAGTTGTGGTATATGATTGTGATGAATATTATTCTGTTATAAGAAATGATGAACTAGATGCTCTCAGAAAAACCTGGAAAGACTTATATGAACTGATGCAAAGTGAAATGAACAGAACCAGGATAACACTGTATACAATAACAGTAATATTGTATGACGGTCATCTGTGAATGACTTAGCTATCCTCAATGATACAATGGTCTAAGACAATTCTGAAGGACTTATGATGAAAAATGCTATCCATCTCCAGAGAAAAACTGATGGAGTCAGAATGCAGATCAAAGCATACTTTTTCTTTACTTTATTTTTCTTGTTTATTTTTTGTCTGTGTTTTATTTCACAACATAATTAACTTAAAACTATGTTTTGCATGACTACACATGTATAACATATCAAATTGCTTGCCTTCTCAATGAAGGAGGGAGGGAATTTGGAACTCAAAAAGTTTTTGAATGAATTTTAAAATTGTTTTTATGTGTAATTAGAGAAAAATAAAATATTAAATTATAAATAAACACAAATTCCAATAGTTTCGTGGACCTAAGTAGAGCAGAGAGAGTGTTATGATGAGGTCATTGGGAACTACAGCTCCAATGGATCCCTTGTTCCCAGGGATTTAAGTAGTTTGGTACATGTTTGCATGGAAAATCTCATAGAACCTAATCCGGGACCTCCCTAGAGAAGGAATTAAGTAAGCAGTTGTCTTTGAGGGCAAACATTCAGAAAACAGATGTTTCTCAAAAAAATCCAGTATTCAGTCCTTGACCCAAAGAATGAAACCTTTCCTATTCCTAGAACTGGACAAGTTGACTGAATAAGAGCACCATGTATTAAGGCAGACAGGAAGAAACTTTTCTTTTAAGATCTTGAAAATATAGACAATCCCTAGTCATTCATACTAACAGGTCCCCTGTACTCAAAATTCTTATGTCTTATGAAAGCTTAATTTTAGTTAGTGGCCTCAGTCTCTTCCCCACTATTGCCTCTATCCACTGCATACCTAAAATACATTGACTCAAAGGCAGCCAGCAGGAAAAAGCAGGAGAAGAAGCATCTACATAACCTATGAAGTAGATAGAGAATCAACCATGAATTCTCCAAAGTTGAATGTATCATTATTAGGTACATATGAATCAAATCCACAAAGTTTGAACCTAAAGAAGTCATTCTTATAGCTAGCTATGAGATTTCTTTGCATTGAAACTTCCTCTTTTCCTAGTGAATTTTGGGCTGACATTAGGTGGGCCAGCTCTTTTTAAGTTACCACCTCCTCTGAAATTCGAAATACTATCTAGAAATACAAGATTATGGACCCACAGATCATCTAGACTGAGGTGTCAGACAAATGCAATACAACATAGATAACGTTAATTTGTGGTTTTCTAAGTCAATATGTAATTTCTTTGACATCACTCAATTCTAGAATATGGGTCAGCAAACTACAGCCCATGGGCCAAATCTAGCCTGACAACTGTTTTTATATGGCCCAGAAGCTTAGAATTTTTTAAAATAAATTTTTGTTGTATTTAAAAGTATAAAACCCATTTTTAGCTTGTGAGCAGTATAAATATAGGCTAGATTTGATGAGCAGGCCTTAGTTCGTTGAACCCTATTCTAGAAGAACAGTGTTTGAGTCGTGTTAAATGACAGGGACCCATTCAGTCATACTCTTAAGCACCATCCCTCACTAAGCTCTGGATTCCTCTAACTCCACCCTGGGCATTCCCTTTTCCCTTACAAGAACCACTAGGATCTCAGATCTAAGCCATATATCTACATTTATCTAGGCTTGGTCATCACAGGCCCTTGAATAATGACATTGATCGATCTGTGATGTTTGGCACTGGGTCCCATTGTGGATTCAATCTCAGGACTCAAAACACCAGTAGAACCAGACCAGACTCCACATTGGCTCAGGACCAACTCTATTTGTGGTCCCAAGCCCTCCTGGAATTAATTCCAAATGCCTATAATTCCCCCTCAAATATCTCGTCATCTGCACCTGAAAAACAACTCCATTCACCCCTCTCATCTAGAGCAGTAACTAGGCTGAGATGACCTGGGCTTTGCCTCGGGTGAGGAAATACAAAGTCCCTGAAAATTTAAAGAGTGCAAAGATTTAATACACGTACGCGTTCAGCAAAGTAGAAAGAAGTGAGGGGAGTGGGAGGACAGGAGCTGGTCTTGGGTTACTAAAGAATAGGTTCAGGCTCTGGCCATCACAGATTATACCGTTTCTGCTCCCCCAATCCCATCAAGAAATCCTTAGTTCATCCTACTCTATACCTGCCAACAGATTTCCCCTTCCTTCCTTCCTTCCTTCCTTCCTTCCTTCCTTCCTTCCTTCCTTCCTTCCTTCCTTCCTTCCTTCCTTCCTTCCTTCCTTCCTTCCTTCCTTCCTTTCCAGGTGTTCTGGTCTCTTTCCCACCCTTCTTCCAGAAGCAAGAAGTGACATTTGCTCTCAGTAAGGTTGCATTATAGTTCCAATGTTACTTTCCTTCTTTAATTCTGTGTGCTAGGGAGCCTTCTACTCTCTTGTGGAGTAAAAAGAGCCTGGAACCCCAAATCCTATGTGTTGGACTAGATGACTGCTATATACCTTTCCAGCTCTGTGATTTGAATCTGTAATTGACTTTAGTAATGAATATTCCTTCCCACTCAACTGAATTTATCACGATCACTGTATTATTTTCACATTATAAATTACAAAGCTAACTTGAGGGCACATTCCTTGTTATATGTCCTAGTTGGTGCTGCTCACTCCAAGCAAAGGTTCTCCTGGGGTCCAGAGATTGGTCTGCTTATACCCTATTGATGATGCTCTGACTTGAGTTCTCTCCCATGTACCAACATGGATTAACTAACTCACTAATCACTTTCTCTGCTTTCACACACTCAAACTCTGTTTGTAAAAAGCTCTGTGACAAATACTGAGCTATCACATCACCTGCTCCGTGGATTATCAGAATAAGGAGAAAGACTGAAACTCTCTTATATCCAAAGGGATAACTTCCAACTATGGGCAGCTGAACAGATCTTTTAGTTTTCACAAACAGGTATCTGTTCTTTAGGGCCTGTTCTTAGAGTCTAATATTCAAACGTGCATAATAATTGACATCCAAGATGTAATACCTGTTAAAGGGGAAGCTAGGTGGTACAGCGGATAGAGCACTAGGCCTGGAGTCAGGAAGACGTGAGTTCAAATCTGGTCTCAGACTTATTAGCTGTGTAACCCTGGGCAAGTCACTTAATCCTGTCTCTCGGTTTCCTCATCTGTAAAATGGACTGGAGAAGGAAATGGCAAACCACTCCAGTATCTTTGCCAAGAAAACCCCAAATGGCGTCATGAAGAGTTGGACACAGCAACAAAATACCCATTAAAAGGTCTACATAAAGTGAACTTGAGAGTTGAACCCGGACAGTGCAGGCAGTTAGGAAACATAATTCAAATGAAAAAGTCAGTTTTGTTACCTCAATTTTCTAGATTGGCTCTCTACACTTTTCCTGATTTATCATAACAAATTTAACCTTCTGACTTTATACAACACCTTTAGATGTGACTCTTGAATAGACTATTCATATAATTGTAGCCAGATGAGAGAAAGCCCCATGTGTGCACTTGAGGCTTCAAGTGTTGGGAGGCCTCCCAGTGGCAATGAAGGGCTGTCCTTGTGTGGCTCAAAGGTAGGCAGAATAGACATGTCTAGCATCTTCTCCTCCTACCCTTCTCCAAGAGACACTTTCATTCCTGCCAGGAAGAGAAGCAGGAGGTTGGGGTCCGCAGCCACTGCTCTCCTCAGAGGGAGAGGAGGTACCAGAACAGAATTTTATCTATCTGCTTCCTTAAATTTTGTTTGTCTAAGGGATATAGTCAGGTTTGAGTTAACTTTTTGTTGTTTTGTCATTTGGGGAAGACAAGGAAGACCCTCAGCTCTATATAAAAAGACTTGACCCCTTTCCCACCAAATATCAGTTCCACAATAAACACACGTAGAAAATAACAAAGACATCCATTTATCCAAATTACAGCAAAATAGAAATCATAAAATATTAACATAGCAGAATATAGTATGTATTCCATTCTTTGGTTAGACTGTAAATTCCATAAGGGCAAGGATCAAGTTTACTTTGTGTTACCTAGCACACAGTAGGTATTTAGGGCAGTTATGTAGTGTGGCGGACAGAGCACTGGCCCTGGAGTCAGGAGCACCTGAGTTTAAATCCAGCTTCAGTTTCTTAGCTGTGTAACCCTGGACAAGACACTTAACTCTGTTTGCCTCAGCTCCTAATCTATAAAATGAGCTGGAAAAGGAAACCACTCTAGTATATTTGCCAAGAAAGCCCCAAATGGGGTCACAGAGAGTTGGACATGACTAGCATGACTTAACAACAACAGTAGGTATTTAATAAATGGGAATGATTTCTCTTGGACTGTGCAGTCTGGCTTTAGAGATCAGCAACAAGCAGCTTAGATAATGAAATGAATAATGGATTCGGAGTTAAAAGACCCAGATTTGAGTCCAAATGCTACCACTTACCGTCTATGGGATCTGAGATGATATAGTCTCTTTAAACTTCTCATCTGTAAAATAGGACTAACAGTATTCCAAATTCCATTTTAAAATGAGTGAAGTAAGCAAGTAAGACCGATGCACTCCTTATAGAGAGGGGAGAGGAGAATATGTACATAGGAAAAGCTAGAATGGCCAATGCCTCTGTTGATGCAGCCTCTGAATTTTAAAAGAATTTGTTTAGATCCGATATGATTAAATTAGAAGACATTCCCTCTGCCAATGCAGATTTGCCACTGCTCTGCAATTTGTAGTCTTTAAGAACTGTGTAGAGGACAAGCTTCTGAGGCACTGCAGGAGGTGGACGTGCCCTTGGGCCCTCCCCACCTGAGGCCTGGTCTACCCTGAGAAAGCTACCCCAGGTGCAGACTATATAACAATAATGGCCCTTGATGGTACTACCAGAGTTGGAAGAAGCTAGAAAAATTTGTAGTCAAGATTGTTGCCCTGTACTGGACCTTACATTATAGTGGACATCTCCATCAGACCTCCCCCTCCTGACAACCTGCCATGGGGCATAGTATGGCAAGGCTGCCCCTTTCCCCCCTCCCATCATGCTATTTGACCCAGAAGAAGCTTCCATAAGCCTATCTGTGGAAGCCTTTCTTCCATATGAAGGTAAGCCCCATTCAGAGAGGACTATGGCTTTAGTGACTAGACTGAAAATCTGTGATGCTGCAATAATTTAATAAAATTGTTATAGAGATTACCTCTAAAAAAGAAAAAAAAGAACTACCTAGAGTATTGAGAGGTTGAATGACTTGCCCAGGGTCACAGCCTATATGTATCAGAGAGAGAATCAGAACCCAGATCTTCCTAGCTTTGAGGCTAGTTCATTTTTCAGAGTATCAATAAAGTCCAGAGCTAAGTGAGTAGGGAGCTATAGAATCTGAAACAGGATTAGTGGGACGGCTAGAGAAAGCAAAGGCTGTTTTGTTTGGAATAGGAGACTGAAGATGTTTGTAGACAGATGGGAAGCTAGTGTGGAGAAATGCGTAAGAGAAAGAAAGAAGAATGGTTGCTGTAGTCATGTATAGAAGAGACAGAAAATGAAAATGCCAAGCATGCAGGTAGAAGAGATTAGCCTAAGCAGTAAGTAGGACCTTTCTTTATGACCTAAGCAAAGGAGGAAGGAATGAGGGAAGATGCCAGGAAGTTTTCAGGCGTAGAAGCTGAGGGAGCCACCTCACGATTCTGATCACCTCAATCTTCTCCTGACTTAAAAGGCTAAATCATGTGCTATAAAGCTGGGGAATGGGCATACCTTGAAAGCTTGAGGAGAAGGAAAGATTTCCTCCTTCCACACTGCCCTGTGTGAATGGAATTATTATTTTTCCAAGGGAACAATTATTCATCCAAGAAGTTTTGACCTACATCCTAGGCATCCTTAAATTTTCTCTTTAAATATTGATTACCTGATTTGCTGAACTACTAGAACATTGCAATAATGAATATTTACCCACTTCCCCTGTTGCCATTCATCTCTCCTTTACTCTCACTTGCGCCTTTTATTTCTAATCCAGACCCAAATCTAAACTAATCTTCTTTCTTTCAGCTAATGCATTCCTCCACTAAAGTCCTACTTATTGTGATGTGGAGGTGACTCTGGGTCACTGAAGGCTATGCCAGTGAAATGTAAGCTCTAGAAGCTTCCATCATGTGAGGAAGGCTTGGAGCATGATCTCAGGAACAGATTACCTCCTCATTCTGAACCCTGGATGGAGGTCCTTCACCAATAGGATGGCCACTTGGAGACAAATTATTTGTCCTTATGAAGCCAATTACAGACTAGCCTTTAGTCCTTGGTAAAGGCAATATTCTCTTTCTGCATTGACTGGCTCTGGGTGGAAAGGAGGCAGAGGGTTCTCAAAACGACACTGTTTTTAGATTTTCAATAAACATGAACTAATTATTACTTTAAATTTAAGATCCTTGTCCAGGGAACACCAAACAGATGGACATACTATGGGAGGCCCAAATTATCTGAATCTTGACCTTCTTACTGTAAATTAAACTGGAAGGAAGAAGTTGCAGCTAAATGGAAAGATAGTTTAAAGGTTTTCCTCAGAAAAGCAAAAAAATAAAGGGAATCAAGAAATATCATTTCTTGGACATTTGGTCATCTCTTATTACAGCACTCAGTGTTTCATTTGTTTATTTTTTCATCCAGAATTGTGTTTTTGTTGCTCTAGAGAACTCCTTCTGAGAGAATTCCTCTACCAATTTAGATCAGTGGCTACTCAGCAACTTATAAAGTTATATAGTTGCCTGGAGAACTACACATGGTTATCTAATCAGTCTTCCCTACACAAAGGTCAGCTCTCCACTATCTTCTCCTGTCTTCTGTTCCATGATAAGTATTTGCAAAAGGACTACTCTGTTTGATGCACCAATTTCTGTTTCCAAGGGTGAAGAGGTAAAGAAATTCACTGCTGAACTCATGAAGACTGTCCAAGTCAAAATGATGATAAGCAATATGGCAGAGGGGGTGGAGGGACAGTCTCAGAATCAAATAGACCTGGGTTGAACTCTTACTTATAACACATAATAGCCACATGACCCTGAAATAAGTCACTAAATCCCTCAGAGTCTCACACAACTCTGAGACTCCATTGGGAGGGAAGTTGCTTATCTTCTCTGGTAGAGAGTCTCTTCTACACCAAACAACAAATCTGGACCAAAGATCTGAATTTATATATCTATTAATATTTAGTGATTTCAGTGCAAAGGGTGGTAGTAGGGGAGGCTGGTACAAACGACATTGAAAATACTATTCAGTGGAAGAGTGTGAGCAATGAACTGTGGATGCCTGCCTTCAAGGATTAGTCTGGTTAAAGTAAAATAAGCTTATCGCTCAAAGGCTGGCCACCAGCTGATGATTTCTTTTTTTTTTTAAGTCACAGTAACTATGGCTTATTCTACTAAGTAGAGGGGTTATGATCATATATATGTAACCATGTTTGTTTAGCCATTCCCCAATTCATGGCCATCTAACTTTGTTCCTAATCCTTAGCTATCACAAAAGGCACTGCTATAAATATTTTAGAGTACGTAGAAACTTTTTAAAAAATCAGTGAATCTCTTAGGGGAAAGCCCAGTAAATGGAATCTCTGCTTCAAAAATTGTTCAAAAGAACAATTTAGTCACCTTATTTGCATAATTCCAAATTGCTTTCCAAAATGGTTATTTCATTTCATATCGTATCAATGTACATATACGTAACACAGTGTAGCTTTTACAAAGTAATTATTTACTTCAGGTCTAATCACAAATCTACATACTCTCCTCCAAAATATAGGAAGCATATTCTTTCTCTCCCCCTGCACTTCTCAGTCTCTATGGAGGGAAGTGTTGATTAATCATGTCATTAAGACAGTTCAGCTTGGTTCCCATAATGCACAGTACCAGGTTGGGGCCTCAGGCACCTTGACATCTCAAGGCTTACATGTGTCTGGCTGCTGCACCTTAGCCCCAAGGCTACCATGGCCCAAACTCTAGGTCCTGTAAAAATAACCTCTAGCATCCTGGCCTGAGGACAAAAACCATAGCATAGAAACAAACACCTCCAGGTCCATTTTGCAGAGGTGGTAGGCAGAGGAAGACAAGTCCTTTCCCTCTTACTCGTTGGTTTCATGACATCCACACTAGGAATTATGAAAGAGAACAGCCAAAAAGATGGCAGAAAAAAGGATACAATTTAATTTTACAAAAACTTGACCCGGAGCACACATGATCTTTCAAGAGCTCAGCTGTATCATGAACCAAAATAAATGACATCTGTACAACCAGCATTTCTGGGCTTCTTTAATAGCATTTATAGAATCAGAGATGTCAGGTTAGAAGGAACCCTTGAATTCAATTAGCCTACTCAACTTCCCTTTTTTCCAGATGAGGAAACTGAGGACCAGAGAATCGAAGTTTTTGATTTGCCCAAAATGATATAGGGAGTAAGTGGCAGAGTCTGGATTTGAACTCAGGTCCTATGCGTAAAATGTTAGAGTTGAAGGGTACCTTCTAGTCCACCCCTTTCATTTTATAGGTGAGGAAACTGAAGCCTGAGAAATGATTAAGCTCATGGAGCTAGTTAGCTAGAACCCAGGCCTTTTGATTCCCAGGTGATACTCTCTCTGTTGTCTCACACTGACCCTGACTGATATTGGTTCAACGTGGAAGGGCTGTGTTCTTAAAGAGCAAGTCCCCTAACACTTGGAGATATGTATTGGCTTCCTGGTTCTGGCTGCAGGTGATACCATCTGGGCACTTTGATCAGAAAATCCCCAATTCTGAAAAAGAAACTGCCCTTTTGTTCAAAGAATTTTTTTGCAAAGCTTTACTTGGTCACCGAGGAAAGTTGGCTGTTGGTCACCAAAGAAAAGAACAAATTTGTGGAGAACGAAGGCTCTCTCCTGACATTATAAAACAACACATGTGCCCTTTTTGTTGTATTGGGTTTTTTTCAGTTGTGTTCAACTTTTCATAACCCTTTTGGGGTTTTCTTGGAAAAGATAACAAAATTGTTTGTCATTTCTTTCTCTAGCTAATTCTACAAATGAGGAAACTGGTACAAGCAGAGTTAAGTGACCGGTCCAGGGTCCCGTAGCTAGTAAGTGGCTGAGGCTGGATTTGAACTCAGGAAGATGAGACTTTCTGACTCCAGGTCTGCCACTGTATTCTCTGTGCCACTTAGCTGCCTTTAATACACCTTTAGCCATCCCAAATAGGGTAGATTGTTCCTAGTTGAACAACATATCCAAAAGTATGATTTATCTTGAGCCAACAGAAAAGAAATGGACAGCCAAATATCACACAGTGCAGCCAGCATACTTCACTTTACTGAACAAGGCTCAAATATTTTTATCTCTACTTTTTAGTATTCAGGCAGATTTTTTAAAAACAGACTTTTACACATACACACACACACACACACACACACACACACACACACACACACACATACACAAGCAAGGTTGCAGAAACTCTGAGGCAGTCCCAACAGGCATAGGGGGAGCTGGCAGGCAAGCTGAAAGCAGGATTCAAAAAGCACCATCAATGCTACCCAAATCATTTCACCTACCTACCCGTTGCAAAGGTGCTTTGTTAATTGCATTGCCCAATTTTACCACTAGAGGGCACTTTGACACTTGATTTTGAAAGATAGCTTTAGTCTTCAGCTCTTAAACTAGGGTTTAAGGTCATTATCATGAGTGAGTAACATATATCTATTATCAAAGAGCCCATGAACCAACTCGAGTTTCTTCCGGTTCTGATGAAATGCATTAATTTGGACAAGACTGGCGCTCTCTGAACCCTCACCACCAACCATAAATATTGATTTATGATACTGATGAAAGATGCCTTAGTGCCTTCCTACATAGTCATTAGTCATCCTCAAGAAAATGGGGTAAATATAGGTGAATATAGGAGAAGATGGAAACTGGAATTACTGTGCAGTTCATATATTAGGAAGGGCACTGATAATTTGGAGAGTGTCTTGGAGGAGTATTAGTATTTACTTCCAACCACCTGGTATATGTTCCTACCATAGCAGTCTAAACAGAAAAAGCCATTCATGAATTACTGGGCTGGTGGCCCCTCCGGTGAAATACCCAGAAATACTAATACTTAGTAATTAATTGGATATTAACTTACACCAAGCAGGCAGAATGTAAATCCTTCATTGTCAGTGAAACCTGAGAAATCTGGTAAACCTAGACTTTGAAGCCACGACAGCAGCTAGACAGAAAGTCAGTGGTGGGCCTGGAGTCAGGAAGACCTGAGTTCAAATCCAGCCTCAGACATTACTTATGTGGCCCTGGGTAAGTCATTTAACTTCTACTTTGCAGAGTTATTATGAAGATCATATGAGGTAATTTCCTCTGCTGTTCCCAGTTGGTTTGGTCTGGTGCCCTTGCGTTTGCCTGGGGTTGGAGGCCTCGGGGCTAGCTGCTCCTGCAGCCGCAGACTCTGCCTTCCAACAGACTCCCCTTTTGTGAGGTAATTTTAAAAAAAAACCTTAGCATAGTGCCTTGCTATATAAATACTTATTCCCTTCCCTTCCCCCAATGTCATTAAAAAAGCTAAGGAGCTACAAGAAGACGGATGGTAGGCACACATTTTACCCAGCAGCACAATTTCCTGAGTATGGGAGCCATGCAGTCATGGCAGAGAATTGCCTTGTGAGATCTCTGCAAGAAGAAAGTCTAAATGGGGACTGACCTGGGAAAATGGCCCTTGGCTCACCTTCAGAGAGATGAGATTCTAGGAGAGTCCTCCTCTGATGCGCTTATGATGGAGATTCTGGATTCTTACAGGTTATGCCAGTGGTGGTCAGGGTGTTTGTTGGCCTTAGAGTTAAGGAAGCCTGGGTTCAAGCCCATTTGCTAGCTTCACACTGTTGAGTGAATCACCAAACTTCTCTGGATTCAAGGGTTCTTTTTGTAAAATGAGGGAATAAACCATCTCTCAGGTCCCTTCCAGCACTAACACACCAGGAATCTACATAGATGGGTAGCATTCAAAAACCTCCAGAATGACAAGAGACTATGTGTCTGTTATCATAAGACCAGCCTAGCTAAGCTCAGAAAGGCCTATAGACAGAAAGGTGATGCATTATCACTGGTCATACAACCTATGATGTGGACAAAAAAACAAAATTATTGCTGGTGACAAGTCATAAAATGCTAATTACAATAATACTTGGAATAAATGGTGCTCAGAAGCTTTCTGCATTGGTGAGAAAAACAAACAAAATTAGAATATAGATTGCTAAAGGAATAAAAAAAAACCCTACAAAGGCAACTGTGAGACTCTTCATTTAACCGACAAATTTAAGGACCTTAGAATAGGAAGGCTAAGGAAAAATGGGTAAATCCCATAAAAATGTAACAAGAATGTTAAATTATCCGGGGTTAAAATGATTGGGAGAGGTTGAGAGAAATGGGTCTTTTAATTCTTTGAGGGGTTGGTGGGAGACAATATATTCTGAACAGTTTAGGGTGTTCATAACCACGGATTGCTTGAGCCCCAAGATCACTTACACAAGTTCAATCAGGAGAATATAAAAAGGCTCAAAAGGTATTGTCGAAGATGCAACTGTGACCCATTCTGTGGAAATCATCACTGCTTATCCCCTTTTAAATGCCTAAAAACCTCAGGAAGCTCATAGCATAGTCCCAGGCACAATATCTTCCTCTAGGTCTAGGACCCAAAATGGCAAATGCAATCACAATGGCAAAAGCAAACACACCAAGGTATTAAGACTTCCCAGAGCTACCCTTCTTTACCCCATTGTTCTTTCTCCTTCCCATGCAATCAGCTTAGAGGCAGCTAGGTGGTGCAATGGATAGCATGTTGGGCCTGAAGTCAGGAAGATTCATCTTCCTGAAATTCAAATCCAGCCTCAGATGCCAGCTATAGGACCCTGGGGAAGTCACTTAACCCTGTTTGCCTCAGTTTCCTCATCTATAAAATGAGATAGGGACAAGAAGAATTGGGCACAACCAATCATCCACAAAAATAAAATATCACTGCGGCCTCTTTGATTGTTATTTGTTAATTGTACTCCCTATCCCCAATTCGGATGCCTAAATTTTGACAGCGTCAAACCCTGAAATAAATGAGCCACAGAGGTTATGCACCAACTGTTAACTCCGAAAATATCAAAGAGCTCATCGAGGTTATACACTAACTGTTAACTCTGAAAAAATAAAATAAAACCAAAGACCTCATCCATTGGAGGAGAGAAACTATATACACATGCCAGGGTCTCCTCTATTTTGTGGCTAGACAAAGAACGAAGCAGTGAAGTGTAACCTCAGCATTGAGATGTAACAGCAATTTTGACTCCAGAATTTTACATGCCATTCTGAATTTGACTGTTGGATTAAGACAGAAGCATTTAGACTTTTAAATGTTTGACTCTTGTGCCTCAAAACTGACTCCCACTTTTCACTCCCAGTCTTGAATTTTGACTCTCGGACCTGAAAGTTGACTTAGGGATTTTGACTCACTGTTATGAATGATGGCTCTCTGACCTGAGCTCTCAGTCTGGAATTGACTCTTGAACCTGGCCTCTCAACCCTTAATTTTGACTCCCTGACTTTGATCCTCAGATTTGGACTTCCAGTCCTGAACTTTGACTCCTGAATTTTGACTCATGTTTGGATGCCCAGTATTGAATTTTGACACCAGAATTTTTACTCTCAGGTTTTACCTTTCGAATTTGGACTCCTGCAATTGGACTCTCACCCCCAATTGTGAGAGTTGTGAATTTTGACTCCCTGTCCCAGATTTTAACTCCTGAATCTTTACTTCTGGCTGGATCCCAGATTTTACTTTTGACTTTTGTTGCTCAGACCTGAATGTTGACATCACTGTGTTGTTGAGTCACTGTCACCATATCACCTTTTCACCAGTTATGTCACATCATGATGTCCCTGTGTCACCATCACTGTGGGCCAATATCACTGTTACTGTGTAACTGTCACCATCACCATGTTATTGTGTCAATAATACTGTTCCCTGATGTCACTGTTGGGTGTCACTATCTTCATGGCGCATAGTAACCATCACCCTGCCATCATCACCATCTCATACTCACTGTATGTAATGTTGTCATTGTAATGTCAATGTAATATTGTCATTATCACTGGAGTAACTACCATTGTGTTGCCATTACTGTGTTAACTTTTCACCTTCACCACATCACCATCACCATATTACTGTAGCATCATTCCCATTTCCCCATGGCACCTTGTCATTGTCACCATGTCACCTTCATAGAGTCTTCTAGTCATGGCGACTGCTTTCATATGCTAGCTATAAGCAGCATCAGAGTGGGAGAGAGGGTCATGTCCTCCTTGAGGATATTGGGGACAGCTGATGTTTTCCTTCCCTTTTAGCTCAATGTTTTACCCTCCCTCACCTTGGCAACACAGCATGGATGGCAGTGAGTCCTAAAAAATAGTCAAGAGTTTAGTATCCTGAAAACAAAGGTGAATCTGAGGAAGTATCAAAATGTGCATTATGTCTTCAAGTATTTAACATGTGAAATAGTAAAGATTAGGAATTCAAACTGTAAATCTATTTAATTATCCACCACAAGGGCCACATAGGTCCACAAAGGGAATTAATGGAAAATGACATTATCATTTTCGGAATGCTGAAATGCTCTTATTACTTAACATAACCACCTCTAAAGAGAATAGACTCTGCCCCCAACAGCTTATAAACCTTCTTTTAAGTTTTAGCTAGAGTCACCTCCTTGTGAAGTTGTCACCAAATAACCCCTGTATCAGCAAGGCAATAATCACAATATAGATGATAACTGTAGTTTTGTATTGCAAAATATAAGAGACTCTCCATTTATCTAGACACCAGAGAACCAGATCCCCAAACCAATAAGTCCAATCCATCATGGCAGTAAAGAATTCAATAGACAATATCACAGTAGAGAACCACTTCCTCCCAAAGCCATCTGCCCCCTTGCTGGGGCCTTCCCACAAACACACTCACAGCACAGCACAGTGCATATCTGCTCTTTCCCTCAGCTCTAACTGCTCTCATGCATTTCCTGTGACACACTTTCCTTTTCCTCTCAGCAAGCTCCTCCCACTACATGTGACTTAGGCTTCCTGCAACATAAGCAAGTCACATGGCCTATTAATGGGTAGAAAAGATCTTCAAATCTAAATTGTTATTACAACCCCCTAACTTCATGTTTGCCCCTCTTTAAATTTTCCTCATGTACTTTTTCTGGTTTTTTTTTTTGAAGGGGGAAGGCAGGGCAATTGGGGTTAAGTGACTTGCCCAAGGTCACACAGCTAGTAAATGTCTCAAGTGTCTGAGGCTGGATTTGAACTCAGGTCCTCTTGACTCTAGGGCCAGTGCTCTACTCACTGCGCCACCTAGCTGCCCTTTGTGTACGTTTTCTGAATCTCATCTTGGTCCCTATCACTCTCTAATTCTTAATGTATGTCAAAGGATCATAGACTTAGGGTTACAATGGACCTTAGAGGTCACCTAGTTCAACCTCCCCATTTTATAGCCAAAGGGTTCAGGTAAGAATCATAGACAAAATTCAAACCTTGGCGCTGGCACTCTTTGTCTGTATGCATGCCATACCTCCCAACCTTTGTTCCTGAGTAGAAGAGGCTACTTAGAGGTCAGCAACTCTCATTTTAAAATTCTTTGTCTCCCCATTAGATATTTAATAGATCATTGTTGAATGAAGTTGATTTGAAAGATCTACACAGAGTATAAACAAAGCATAGATTCAAAGAGCCCCACATAGACCCCATAACTGATGAGTGCATTACAACGCTCCCCAATAATGGTGTTTTGTGATCCTCATGGAGAGACAGAAAAGAAAGGTAGAATAGAAAGATTAAAAAAAAATAAAGATTATTGCCTACTGAAAATAAAACAAAGTACCAAGCATGAAAAACAACCTCCTAAGATAGATCTTTATCCGCTTAGATTGTTTGTCATTCATCCCAATGATTGGGAAACGTAAAAGGTCAAGTTCACTCTTGTACTCCCCTCCCCCTTTCCCTAGATGATTAGTTTGTCTATGGTGTTCGTGTTGGGTTGTCTTTCTCTGTCCTGAGTCATATGCTATGGATACCTCATTGTGCATTGGAGAGGGGAGGGAAAGGGAGGGGAGGAAGATAGGAAAAGAAAGAAGGAAGGGAAGAAGGAAGGAAACAAGCACCTATTATGTGCCAGGTACCATATTAAGTGCTTTACAAATATTATCTCATTTGATCACCACAACAATCCTGGGAGGTAGATATTATTATCCCCATTTTACAGTTGAGGAAACTGAGGCAGGCAGAGGTAAGGTGGTTGCCTAGAGTTACACAGCTAATAGCTGTCTGAGTCTGGATTTGACATCTTCTGAAGTCAGATCTCCTTGGCTGCAGGTCTAGCACTCTGTCTACTGTGCCTCCTAGCTGCCAATTAGAAGTGAAAGGCAGTGTAGAAGAGATGCCAGGAGGTGGGAGAAGGGCCCACTTAGGGCTGACTTTGCTTCTCTCCCCTTGTCAAAAGAACACTGGGCTGAAAATGAGAAGACTAAAGTCCTAGTCCTGTCTTTGCCACTAGCTGAGCATTGCAAGGCTCTTGGAGCAGAGCACAAGTTTTGGTAGGTCCTGCTGAATAAGAAATTCTTTGAGGTAGCTTTTGGTGATGAGATATTGTAATATCAATTAAGTTGGGATTTTTTTTTTACTGTTTTAGAATGATAAATTAATTAGGTGTCTTTGATTGAGCCTTATTAGGTGCAAAGTCCCAGGTCCAAACCCCCATCTACTAGATGCTAAGCCTATGTGGGAGTGAAGCCCTCAGGGTCCTAAGGGGAGTTGCTAAGACCAGAGCCAAAAATAGGAGCCTAAGTTCTCCTCACTCAGATGATGTCTGATGATGGCTAAAGAGTGTATAAAAAGAGAGAACAGAGCTATTTGAGGGGGGGCTCTCACTCTTGGAGGAGTGCTGATGTGGAAACTCTGGGCAACTGTAGTCAAGAGCCCTCCAGCTTATGAACCCAGACGTTGATGCCTTCTTGGTAACTATGAGTTGTATTTGGTCTGTTTATAATGTATGTTTGTAATTTGTTTGTATTTGCTCTGAAGTTTAGGGTGCTAGCTTTTTCCCCTGAACTAAGTGAATGAAATTTGCATGTTGGATTGAAATAAGATTGTTAATCCCTTAACATTGCTTTCCTTAGTAAAGCAAATCAAAAGAACCTGTACTGGCAGCATTCTTGTTGTTGGGCTTGTGTTGGTCTTTCACCCCCAAAGCAGATGCCAGCTGAATTGTTGCAACAGATATGTATTTGGCATCCAAGGACCAGCCTAGTTAAATTCAGAGAAGCCAGAAGATTGGCTTTAAGGTGATTTCATTTTTGTTATAGCAACTCATGAATATCATAGGCTAAGAAGGTATGATCTAAATCAGTCAGACAATAAACATTTACTAAATGCCTGCTATATGTCAGCCACTGGGCTAAGCAATGTGAATAAAAAAAAAAGATGAAAAAGAAAGACAATGCCTGTCTTCAGGAGCTTAATATCAATTCAGGGAAAACAACACACAAAAAGAAGTTGAAAAGAGAGAAGGAGGAATGGGTCAGGGGCATGATGATGAACTCCTAAGGAGTGCCCTAAGCACCCTCCTTAAAATGAGGTACTAGGAAGAGCTCTCCATCTCTGCCCTCTCTAATCAAAGGGAGGGGCCCCAGGGACATGGGGAACTGATGGGGTATGAGTTCCAGGGCTGAAATGATCTTATAGGATTTCCAGTTTCCTGAGGCATGATCATGAAGTCCAAAGGAATGAAACCATTAGGGAAGTAGCCACACAGTGAAGATCATGGCTCTCTGAATAACTGAAGTTACTATATTCATAGCAATATATTCCTCCAAATTTTGTTAAAGGGGTTGAAAGTTTGTTTTTTTTTCTTTCTTTTTGTTTTACAAACAGAAAAGAAGACAAAAAGAAGTTACAGTGAAATCAAGATGGCTAAAGGGTTCATCATGGAGAAGCAAATAAAAGAGCTGGAAGAGTTTCACATGTCAAAAAAAAAATAAGAATCATGATTGCATGGGAAATATCTCACCTTGCAGTATGCATAACGAGCATTTGCAGGAAGACCATCATGATTATAAGTGCAGCTCACATAATCAACATCTATTGCAGAGGATTAAAAAATTAGAGAAATCTCAAGAAAAACTTGATTACACCCTCTAAATTAAATAAAAATATATCTTAATACTCAGTTACTTTGATTCAAAGGTAGGGGAGGATGTTGGAAAATATATCTCCAGATTTAGAATCAAGAGGCAAGAGGCTGATTGGAAGGTGCTAGACCTGATGAGCCTCAAATAAAATCACTGAAATGAAATTGACTATTTCCTAACATATAGGAATTCAATTTTGTCCAACCTGGGAATCATTTCCAAATCAGTTATCTATGTAATCAGTCTATTGTCTTATTAGAGGAAAGATCAAAATAAATATCCAATTTGAAGAAAGAATAAAAAAAAGAGAAGTTATGGTGTTCAAATAAAACAATTCCAATTTGACTATTTGGATACAATTATTGAAGTTAAAAATTAGGAAATGGATAAAAGAACAAACATTAACATAGACTTTCATTATTCCCTAAGGAAGTTCAACCAATGTAAATCAATTACTGCAATAAGAAAATGAAAAAAAACAATAAAGTCTAGAAATCACCTTATCCATTCCAATCCAATCAATATTTATCAAGTGCCTACTGTATGCTAGGCTCTATGGATACAATTAATAAAAATAAAGATAAAATAAATAAAATAAATAAATAAATAAATAAATAAAAATAAAAGCCCTCCAGGAGCTTGCAATCTAATGGGAGAGGAGACAACACGGAAAAAGAAAAGGAGAAGGGGAGCATCTTATTTAGTAGAGTTGAAACCATAGAGAAAAGCAGTTGCAAAATGGAAGTGAGTCCAGTTTCTGCCCTCTGTAGAGGAAGGCATTGGGAGGAATTTGGTATGCTGTCCAGCCGTCCAGTCAGAGGAGACAGTTGGTTGAGGGAAGTGGGGTCAGTTAAGGATAGAGTTAGCATCATAGTAAGGAGATTAGAAGTGATGACATTGGGG
>CM053622.1:163656748-163677451 GCA_028646595.1 Phalanger gymnotis | reverse complement strand
TGCTACTTGTTGTTCCTTACACACAACACTCCATTTCCTGATTCAATGCCTTTGCATTGGCCGTCTCCTATGTCTGGAATACTCTCTGTCCTTACCTCTGCCGCTTGTAATCTGTTGTTTCCTTAAAAACTCAAATACCACCCTATGATGGCCTCTCCTGATTATTCCATCTACTAGTATCCTCCTCCACCAACTACATTGTATTTATTTTGTATATATTCTACATATAATTATATAAGTACATGTTCTCTCCCCCTTTTTTGTCTTTTTAATCACAGCATTTAGTTCCATGTGCCTAGCACATAGTAGGGACTTAAATACTTGTTTATTGATTGACTGGGCATTTCGTACATAGATAAATCAAAGATATAGTTCCTCCCCCCCAAAAAAAAATTCCAGTGATGCCATATGAGTGCAAACAATGGGAAACCACAATATTTTTTATCCAAAGAATTAAAATTGGAGGCCACCCAAAGGGCAAATGAGAGGTACCAGGTAGTAGTGAGTTGTCTGCAAAGTATTACCAATGGAAAAAATGCACAGGAGTGTGCAAAGGATATTATAAATTAAGTCACGATACACACAAGAATGATACAAGTCTTAGCTAAAATCCCACCTTCTGCAAAATGCCTTCCTTGTTCTCCTTAATGCTAAGCTTTCTCTCTGTTGATTATCTCCAATTTTTTATGTATATATCTTGCTTGTGCATACTGGCTTACATATTGTCTCCCTTCATTAGACTGTGAGTTACTTGTAAGCAGGGATGGCCTTTTACTTTTCTTTGTATCCTCAGAATTTAACATAGTGCCTGACACACACAGGCATTTGATAAATGCTTGTTGCCTGACTGACAGGAGATGTCACAAGGTAATCTATTGTTCAGTGCAAAATTATTCTAACACAGGTCCCATAGCAGAGCATTCACTCTTCGAGGACAAGGCAGGGAGTTCGGTCAATATATTCAGATATGCAGCTCTCACAATGAACCTGAGAGATAATTTGTTCTCTCCTAATTCCCCCTTTGAGAATGATGTGTCTGTTTTCTGGAAGAGCATAATCACACAATCATTGGTCACTTAGACGTATAAGGAAAACAAACACAGACCACATGTGCTTTCAACTAATTCTTCCAGGGAACCATTATCAAGTTACATGCACAACACATAAAGAAAGGGGCAATATTCAGGAGCTCCAGACTACATTGATCATGTCACCAGACCTCCCTAATGAGCATCACCACCCCTGCACTCTCTCCATATAGCTCTTTTTGCAAGCTACTCTAGATGGTCAGTTTAAAGAGTATTTGGATACTGTTTTTCAGGGCTTCCCTTGTTTAAATGCCCTTCCGAATACAACCCAAATAAAACTTCTGGATTCGTTATTTTTCACTAGTGTGATGGTATGGTAGTGATATTCGGTGCTATATGTCCATAGGAGTAAATCACTGTCAGCTCAGAGAAAGATCAAAGAATACATCATGGTGGATGGGGGTGAGCTAGACATTAAAGAAGTGATAGGATGTGGGCATCTGGGAGGGAGGAGGAAGGTCATGTCAGGTAGCAGGAAGTCAATGGGCGAAGGCAGAAATCTATGGTGATATGTTTAGGGGACACTAAGTAGACTGATCTGGATGCGGTGCCAAGTTTCTGTTGTGGAGTACTGAAAAAACATAGTTGGGCTCACAGCTTCAGAAGGGAAATTTTTAGTAAGATTTAAATACAGCTTCTAACAATGGCTAAATGTTGCTTAAAGACTGCTTAGCTCACCACCTGCTATCAATTTACTTGTTAGATGGAATGCTGGGAACCTCACTTATTACAGCTAGGGTGTCAATGCTGAAGAAATTAAACCCAAGCCAATACTTCCCTATACTAGACAAGTCAGATCCAAATAGATAAGCAGGAGAAGGGAGGGAATTTTCAGTTTTCTTTTAGTTCCAGTCTAGTGATTGAATACAAAATACAATTAGGTTCCTGGTGAAAATAAAAAGAAGTGGGTATATTTAGGATGCGAGTGGACTTCTGCAGTCTCTCTGCTCTAAGTCTCAAGAATATTCTGAGAAGATGGCAGAGTAGGTCAGAAATATCAGGCTCTCCAAATTTTCTCCACACAAAAAGACAGGACATCTCCTCAGAGTGAACTTAGAGCAACAGAAATAAACAAAAGTCAGGGTAAAGCAGTTGTCCTCCTAAGACAGCTTGAGAAGACCCCAGGAAAGACTTGACCTTGAGGTGGAGGTTTGGCTGGAGTGAAGTGGAAAACATCTCCAGCCTACACTGTGAAATCAACAAACAGCAAGCCCTGGGGACAGCCGGGTTGGGAGGCAGCCTCAGCCTCAGGAACTTTCACCTCCTGGACAGGGTGGGTGTTGGATGGTTGAGTAAGGGAAGACTGAAGGAGATTCCATTGTTGAGAGACTCCAAACACAGCTGTGCTGACCAGACATGGTCTGGGGCTGTGGCTGCAAAGGAGAAGGATCTAGCACATGCCTGGTGAGTGTGGTAGCAGAGGCTCAGAGACCCTGCTGGCATTGGGCACTTGTAAGGGAACAGAGTCCCTGGTTTCTAGGTCAGAAAGAACAGTGAAAGTGTACACCCACCAGAAGGACCACAGGGAGCAAGAGCATTTGCTGGGCAGCATGGCTGTGAGCCATAGCCATGGCTTAGGAGTGAAGAAGAATGGCCAAGGTTGGGCCTTGGGACAGAACTCAAAAAATAACAAGAAGGACCTAAGGCCTGGGGCTTTATTCCCCTCACCTTGGAACTGGAACCAAAGTATAATAATAAGCTGCTAAAAATAAAATAAAACAAAATAAAAATAAAAAATTAGTGATAAGGAAGGAAACTACATCTTGCTAAAAGGTACCATAGATAATGAAGCAACCAAACTAGAAGAGCAAGGAATAGTCTACCTGCCACATCTATGGGGAGAGGAAGAATTCATCACCAAACAAGAGATAGAGAGCATTGCAAAATGTAGAATAGATAATTTTGATCATATTAAATTGAAAAGTTTGAATTGAATTGAGAATACAATCAAGATTAGAAGGAAAGCCTAAAGCTGGGAAGCCATCTTTATAGAAAATATCCCTGATAAAGGTTTCGTTTCTCAAATATATAGAGAACTGAGTCAAATTTATGAGAATATAAGTCATTCTCCAATGGATAAATGGTCAAAGGATATGAATAGATAGTTTTCAGATGAAGAAATCAAAGCTACCTGTAGGCATATGAAGAAGTGCTCTGAATCAGTTTTGATTAGAGAAATGTGAAATAAAATAACTCTGAAATGCCATCTCGCACCAATCAGATTGGCTAGTATGACAAAAAAGGAAAATGATAAATGTTGGAGAGGATATGGGAAAATTGGTATACTAATGCACTGTCTGTGGAGTTGAGAACTGACCAACCATTCTGGAGAACAATTGGGAACTAGGCCCAAAAGGGAACCAAACTGTACATACCCTTTGGTCCAGCAATATCACTGCTAGGTCTGTATTGCAAAGAGGTCATAAAAAAAAAGGGGAAAGGACATGCCTGTGCAAAAATATTTATAGCAGCCCTATTCATGGTGGCAAAATATTGGAAACTGAGGAGATGCCCATCAATTAGGGAATGGCTGAACAAGCTGTGGTATAGGAATGTAATGGAATACTATTGTGCAATAAGAAATGATGAACAAGCACGTTTCAGGAAAGCCTGGAAAGACATGTACAAACTGATACAAAGTGAAATGAGCAGAACCAGCAAAATACTGTACATAGTATCAAGAACATCATGTAATGATCAACTAAGGATGGCTCAGCTTTCCTCAGCAACACAATGATCTGAGACAAGTACAAAGGATTCATGAAGGACAATGCTATCCACATCTAGATAAAGAACTGATGGACTCTGAATGTGAACTAAAGCATATTTTTTTCACTTACTTTACTCTTTTTTGTGTTTTTTTCTTTTGATCTGTTTCTTCTTCTACAACTGTGATGAATATGGAATTATATTTTACATAACAGCATATGTATAAATTATATCAAACTGCTTAACATTTTTAGAAGAGGGGAGGTAAGGGAGGGAAGGGGAAAACTTTAGAACTCGCATCTAGTAAAAATGAATGCTAAAAATTGTCTTGACATGTAGTTGTGAGGAAAAAATAAAATACTATTTAAAGTTTAAAAAAAATGAGTAAACAAAGGAGAAAGAACCCGACCATAGATAGTTATTATGGGGATAGAGGAAAATAGTGGAGCTAAAAATGCCACTCCTTTTTCAATGAGAAATGTCAAATGGTCACAAACCCAAAGAGTTCTTAGAAGAACTTTTAAAACTACTTTAAAAATCAAATAAAAGAACTTGAAGAAAAATTAGGGAAAAAAGTAAGAGTAACCCAAGAAAATCATGAAAAGAAACTCAATCAACTGGAAAAAGAGAGTCAAAAACTTAAGGAAGAAATAACTCCTTGAAAATTAGAATTGGGCCAGGGGAAGCTAATGACATTATAAAACACCAAGAAATAATAAAGCAAAATCAAAAGAATGAAAAAATTGAAGAGAATGCGAAACATCTCATCAGTAAGACAACTGATCTAGAGAACAAATCGAGGAGAGGCAATATAAATATTGTTGGGCTAACTGAAAGTTGTGATCAAAAAGAAGATCTTGATACAATATTACAAGAAGCTATTAAGGAAAATTGCCCTACAGTTTTAGAACAAGGTAGAGCAGAAATAGAAAAAATCATGTCTATTGAAATTCTTCCCCTTATTTAAGGCTTAGTTCAGGTGCCACTTGCTTTGTTAAACCTCTGATTCCTGCAGCAAAAAATAATATTCTCCTTCCTTTAATTTTCCTAGAACATGTCATCTAGATCCCTTGTTTGTCCCATAATATCCTAACTTCTACTATAAGTATTTGTATACATTTTATATCTGTCCCAGCAGACAGTCTGTCCTTGAGGACAGACATCCTCTTGTTTTTCATCTTCATATACCCATCATCTAATACAGTACCTTTCACACAGTAAGCACTTAAATTATTTGGTGACATTATCATCTGAATTATGAAATTTGGTGCTCATTATTACAGCATTCTATCATACGGGGAAGTCTTGAATCAGGGAAGGGTTATTTAATGCCTTCCCAACAGGTCAGTTACAACCTACCAATAGATCTTGACTTAAAAGACTAGACTAGGTCACTTGTCAAACATAGCCATCACCTCACCCCATCCTCATTATCTCTTTGCAATGTCACCCTTGCTCATCACCTTTTTAGCCCTTGAAAAAATATAAAATCCCAGGTTAAGAGTTTGGAGGTTTTTTGGCCTTTCTTTGTGTCCCCAGCACTTAGCACAGTGTTTAGCATACAACAGATGCTTAATAAATGCTTACTGACTTGACCTAAGAAGTCCTGATCTACTCTGATCCATTCTTTCCACAAATGAAGACGCTAAAGCTCATAAAGGTTAAATAATTTTCCCAAGGTTACCTTGGTACAAGAGCCAGGATTTGCCTCCAGATACAGTATACTTTCTACCATATCATCTTTCCTCTCATTACTATTTCCTACTGAAATGTAATTTGGGGGAGGAAAAAAAAGACAACTTGTCTAGGCTCTTGAAATACTGGGTGGGGTCTGTTAGTCCTTTCTTATGTTTGCTTTTATAATCTCCTGAAAGTTATAGCTTGGCTGACTTTTTATATGTTATGCAGGGACCTCTGTTGCTTGTAGTTCAACAGACTCTGAATTGGCACAGTTCACTGTAGTCCTGGGGCCATTAGGGTTGGGATCAGGGAGTGTGGGGGTGGGGAGAGGGTGGAGATGCATTTCAGAAATGTCAGGAGCCAATGACAAAGCTTGTGGGTTTTTGACTGAGCCAACACGGCCAATGAATGGCCTCAGTTCCAGATCTGGTTGCCCAGGCCCTGGTTCTGGCTAGCAACGGTACACACAGTACATCTGGTAACACTGTGCTTCTCTGTGTTAGCTTATTTTAGACTTCACGGATATTACACACAGTCAGAAGTCAGGCCTTTCATTGGTGGAGACAAGCCTAAACCTCCAACCACAGGCATATTTTTCTCTGGGGCATAGGGCAAATGTGATTACATCTGTGACCAATTTGCACAGCTGGGAATGTAGCCTTCTGACAGAAACATTTATTTGAGATTTGATTCTCCAGGGTGCTGGAGATCCATACAGGAAGTAGGATTCAGAAAGTATTAGTTGTCTCCACGTGAAAGTAAGAGGGAGCTTAATACAAATGTTGTTTATTAGTGCCTTTGCAAGCTACCAATGAGGGTCTGCCTTCTCCTCAACCCCAGGCAGTTTTCTAAAAAAAGAAATCACAAACACAGATAAACAAAGAGATATTGCTGCCATTGGCCCAAATAAAATGCTTACACAAAGTAGTAGTGGAGAGAATGCTGGCCTGGGGCTTGGAGGACTGGGTACAGGCCCAGCTCTGCCGCCTTAATCCCTGAGTAATATCAGGTAAATCTCTTTGGTCTTTCTGGTCCTCAGTTTACTCATCTGTAAAATGTCAGGGTCATGCTAGGTGACCCCCAGATTCTCTGATGCTCTTGAAGTCATTGGGTAATGTCAGCAGGTGTTATAGCTGAGTAAGATTTCTTAATAATATTGGACAACCCAAAGGGCAAGGTAGGGCAGAAAGGTTCAGCATGTTCTAAAGGGCTGGAGCAGTCTGGGTGTGTTTGTGTGCTACTCAGTTGTGGTTAGAATGAAAGAAGATGTTCTATAGATATTTTGGATAAGCATCATGGTTACTCAGGACTAACTTCTAAAACGAGTGCTGGAATCTGGGAATAAAAAGGAATTAAACCCAATTCCTGCCCTCAAAAGGCTTACAACCTAGTTGGAGAGACAAGGCATGAGCATAAATGGGTAAATAATATGTGGTTCCTATTTCCCATGCAGACTTCGATAAACTACTTTTCTTAATATTTTATTGATATCTTATTTTTACATCATCTTCACTTCTAAATATGTCTTTTCTTCCTGTCATCCTTTGTAACAAAGGATTAAAAAAGAGAGAGGAAAAAAAACAATTCAACGAAACTAACCAAGACACTATCCAAGGCTGAGAGTACATGAAATGTTCCATGTCTTTAGTCTACCAGTCAAAAGCATTTATTAAGGCCTTACTACATGTCAAGCACTGAGGGGACAAATCCGAGCAAAAAGGACATTCCCTGCCCTCAAGGAGTTTACATCCTTATAAGGGAAGCTGAAAAGGGGAGAAGCATGGTGGCCAAAGTCAGGAGAATGAAGGATGGCTGGCCTGGGTCCTCTTTCCTAATGGAAATCTTGGAAGTAACTCACAAATGAGAAGAAACAGAAGGCAACTACTTCATAACAGAGGCTCAATGCACTTTTTTCCTCTATTTTAAAAAGTCAAATATCAACAAACATGAACATTTTCATATACAAAGAATGGAAAATATTACACAGGAAACCACATATGTGTATACATACATGTGTATGTATATACATACATGTGCATGTGTGTATACATACACATGTATGTATATGCATATACACGTGTAATATATACATACATATGCCCTTACACATACACACATATGTATATGTGTATAGGTATGTGTGGGTGGGTGTGTATATGTGCATGTGTACATATGTTAACATATATTAACCCAAGCTATACATATATATGTGTGTGTATATGTATGTATACAGCTTGGGTTTTTAAAAGTAGGCCCTGTATGTTTTCTGAATGAACTTTTACTCCCATTTCTTGTAAATGTTTTATTGATATACTTTCCTTTTGAAAAAATTATATTTATATTAATATTTTTATTTATGGTATAAAACAATCATTTCCATAACGCAGTATAATGATTATTTTTTAATCTTTATCAATAATCCCCACAATTCTCCTCTTCAAATCAATGCATTTTTAAAATATCAGCTCAAAGATATTAGATATTAGAGCCAAAAGACTAGAGTTACAGCTAAGTTCTCTGAATCTCAATTTCCTCATCTCTAAGACGTGGCTACTAATACTATCCCTAGCTACTTCCTGGGGTTGTTTTGGATATCATGAGATTGTGTACCTAAAGTATGTAAATTGGTATAAACTATGATTATGGGTATAAGGTAAGGAGTCTGCAAAAGAATTAGCTCTCTTAGGGGAAGGGTTCAATGATCCCCAGATGTCCTACCTTTTCTCTTTCCATATTCTTCCTTCCTTCTCAGGCCCAGTTCTGGGACTTACTGTGGCTTCCACCACGGGGTAGCCTGGATGCCCCCTCCAATCCAAGGCAGAAAAATAACTTGTACTATGAAGCTGAGGAAAACAAAGCACAACAAAAGCCAGGAAAGCCTATAAATGAATAGATAAACAGAGGGCAGATTTTTCACCTTAAAATAAAAAAATCATCATTTTAAAATCCTTCAATATTGAGTCTCATCACAACAGGATTTTCCCATTTTCACTGTGCTCAGCAATTTACAAAAATATTTTCATCTCTATATATGGAATATGTAAATAAACTATAATATAAATCTCAAATAAATTGTACATAAGGATCCCTACCGAGCCACATACTGACTCAGAAAACCACATATTAACATTATTTATATTCTGTTGTATTTTTATTTGGTTAAATATTTCCCAATTACATTTTAATCCGTTTTAGTTGCACTCAAGAATTGTTGCAATGTGTCCTGTATGAGGTGTTGACACCTATGTTGTGGACTAGCGATTTTCAAATGTGGTCTGGGGTCCCTTGGGGTCCTCAAGACCCTTTCTGGGAGTCCTCAAGGTCAAAACTATTTTAAAATAATTTCCAATATGATAAATATCAATAGCTATAACTGACAGAAGCAAAAGCTCTTTGTGGGAGAGGAGGTCCTCAATAGCTTTTAAGAGTGTAGAGGGGTCCTGAGATCAAAAAGTTTGAGACCCAATGTTGGAGATGTATCCTAGGCGTCAACTCCTTCTGACCTGGCCCAATTCCTTCCAAAATCATATTTAGAGTGAAAGGTAGAGGCAGGCAAAGAAAATGAGATCATGTCCAGTCATCCACAGTGACAGCACCACCATTTCCCCTAAATAAATAGGTCAAGTTCCCTACAAAGAGAGAGAAAGTTGTGGAAAGGATCATGGATCTAGAGTTGGACTTCAGAGACAATCTGGTCCAACTTGTCATTGTACAGATAAGCAAAGTGAAGGCAAGAAGTTAATTGACTGGTCCAAAGTACACAGAGAGTCATGGACAGAAACAGGATTTAAATCTAGCTCATCTGACTCCAGAGCCAGGGCTTTTTCCACTATACCAAGCCTGGAGTTCAAAGACTAGTTTTGGAAGCTGTATGACCTTGGGCCAATCATTTAATTGCTCTGAACCTCAGTTTCCTCATCCATTAACTGGGGGTAATGATATTTGCTGTATCTACCTCAAAGGTGAGGGAAAGCTCTTTGCAAAGGTTATATAACACTATTTAAACGTCAGCCATTATTACAAGTTTTATTTACCAACATTTTCCACTGTGGGTTGAATAAGATGCATGGTTTTTGTCAGACCACCCAGAACCAGCTGCACCCTGGAGTTTACAAAACATTTTCTGGGACATATCTCAAAGATTGGCTTGGGTGGTTTGGGCCCCCATCTTTTCAGGAAGAAAGCTCCCAGTTAGGTATCTTTGTAGGCTCCTTAAAATCATTCTGGGCTGTGGCCTCTACGATTTCTTCTCTGGCCTTCCCAGGAAAGGGTCTCAGGATGTCTTGAAGTTTGGATACATTTGCCATGATCTTCCATTGTTAGACAGAAATGGCCATGATCCTGTATCTGGGAACAACATCGAGTGGTACCAACAACTTCAGAAACCAGATAAATAAGCATTCTGGGGCATAGACAGACTGAGCAAAGGGGGCTTTTGTGCTTGAGTCTAAAAAGGTGAGAGGGCCATTCAAAGGCTGCCAGCAGTCAAAACAGGCTGGCCCTGGCGAGGCTGGTGGATAGGATCCAGTCCTTAGCAAACATCCATTCCCAAACTCCCTGAAGTGCACCATTGACAAAACGCCTGGAAAAGAGGGTAGATGACACAGGGAACAACACTGATAGAATGGCTTTAATGAGCCAAAAAATGTGGTTTCAAGAACCCGTAGCTTCAAATGCTGGGGCTCAGCTCTCTGCCAGCCAATGTGGAAATTTATTTTCATTGAAGGGAACACCCAGGCCTGGGAGGAGGCTCTTGTCAGCTCCACATTCAGCTCCTTGTGAGAAAAGACTTGTCTGAGCTGAAAGAGGATTGTTGAGAGGCCTGAGCAGGGAACGGGGTTTTAGGGGCCCAGGGAAATCTTAGCTGAGATCCTGAAGTTGTTTGGTCTGGGTCTTATAGAGGGGCTCTGGAGGTAGAGGGTGTTTATTATACAGTGAAGTATTGGTTATTCAGTGGGCTGGGTTGTTGTTGTTGTCTTCAGATTAACTGGCTTTTGATTTCTCCTCCCATTCCTCCTTTAGCGTTTCCTGCCCTTTGACCCATTTACTGTTTAGCTCTCTAGTGAAGGGGAGGAAAGGAATCTGAAGAAAAATCCAAACCCACATCCAAATCCTAGTAGCAGTTCTGGTAAAAGGTCTGGTTTAGGAGGAGAGATGCCAGCTGTCAGAGCCCTACTTCAATTTTTTACTGTAGGAGTAGCTGAACTCCTTTGGCCTTAATGATTAACTTGCACAATTGCAGAGTGTGGTGATTGTAATTAGATCTCAACAACAACAAGGATCTATTAAATTCCCGCTATTAACCAGGCACTATATGAGGCTTTGGGGATACAAGGACAAACAATGAAAGTCTATCCTCTATCCGAAAGGATTTTCCATTCAAAGACAATGGTTTCCAACTTTTCTTTCTTTTTTTTTTGTTCTTCAAACCCCTTTCAACAATAACAACATAAAAATAAATGTGTTGTGAACCTGTAAGGTAACTTAAGATACTACTTACGATATTTACAATTATTTAGTATTTCATCATTGTGAAGCCCACTGAATGGGAACCACCGTTCTAAGATATAACGTATAACAACAAATAATTTCAGAAGGGAGGAAATACCAGAGGAATTGGGAAAGGCTTCCTGTTAGTAGGGGATAGTCTCAGAGCTAAGCCTTGAAGGAAGCTGAGGATTCCGAGAGAGATGTGAGGAGGGAGGGCATTCCAGGCATGGGGTACAAATCCATAGAAAAGCACAGAGATGGGGGCAGCTAGGCGGTGCATCGAGTAGAGCAAAGTTCAAATCCGGCCTCAGACACTTGACACACTTACTAGCTGTGTGACCTTGGGCAAGTCGCTTAATCCCAATCACCCTGCCTTTCCCCCTCAAAAGCACAGAGATGGGAGTTGATTATGCTGAGTTCTGAGAGCAGTCAGTATTCTAGTTTGGCTGGAACGGAGAGTGCATGAAGAAGAGCAACATGAAACGTCAGGAAAGGTAGGTGGAAGCCAGAGTGTGGAAGCCTCACATAATGTATTGCTTAGAAAAAGGACATCTTGGCACACCATCAATAATTCTGAACATGGAGAGAAGCAAGCTCCTACAGAGACCTCTGGAAAAGCAGACAGGACCTGGACCAACACTAAAAGCAATCTGGAAACATTCAGCTTGGAAGACTCTCCATCAGAAAAAGAAGCGTAGGCTGTTCCAGTAATTAAGATTCCTCCCACAGCTAGCTGCCTTCACCTCAGGGCCTCGAAGCACTTTCCTAGTAATGAATGTGTGACTTACTTCTGGTAGCCTCACCCAGGACCTGGCTTAGTGGCAAGCCTTAACTTGGAGACAGAGGAAACCTGCTCAGAGAGATGAAAGCATTTGTTGTAGGTTATATCATAGGTTAGAGCAGAAGAATTAAAGAAGAACAAAGGGGAAATATGCTAGATATATCACAGTAAAAAAAAAACTTTTATCCTATGTATCATAACCTTTCCTTCCCATTCCCATTTAGAATATAGAATTTTAAAGCTGAAAGAGACCTTAGAATCCAACTTGTCCAACTCACTTATTTCACAGATGAGGAAACTGAGACACATAGAGCTTAAGTAATTTGTCCGAGGTCACACTGCTAATTAATAGTAAAATCAAGCCTGACACCTAGGTTTTCCTAGAGCAATACTTCTCAATCTCCTTGGTTTTAAGACCCCTCTAACGCTTTTAAAAATTATTAAATAACAAAGAACTTTTGTTAATGTGGGTTATATCTATCCAGATGTATCATATCTGAAATGAAAACATCTTATTGTTACGAAAATAGTTTTGACTTCTTGGACTCCATCATACTTTGAGAACCTGGACCTATCTAAGACCAATCCAGCATCTTTCATGGTTAGTAGTGTCGGTTGTGAAAGTATTAACTCAGATCTCCCTCCACATAGTGCAAAGAGATTTAATGTACTAAACTAGAGATTAGGATACCTGGTCTCTTTTTTACTTGTTCTCCCTCACATAAGACTCTCCATCTTCTTTCCCCTGGCTATGTCTCATGCCTGGAATGCTCTGCCCCTCACCTTAGCCTCTTTTTCCTGACTTCCTTTGAGATTCAGCTCAAATCCATCCTTCTACAGGAAACCTTTTCCTTTGTACTTGATAGTCACAGAGACTATATGGGGGCAATTGGGCAGTGAGGTAGATACAGCACTGGACCTGGAGTCAGGAAGAAGAGATCAGATTCTACCTTAGGTGTTTACTAGCTGTATGACCTTGGGCAAGTCATTTAACCTCTGTCTTACTCAGTTTCCTCAATTGCAAAATGAGGTTGGTAATAATAACAACAATAATAATAATAACACCTTGCAGGGTTGTTGTGAGGACCGAATGAGATGATAGTTTGTAAAGTGTGCCGTACAGCACCCGGCCCATAATCAGTGCTTAATGCTTGTTTCCTTCCTTACATATTTGGATTGAGGACTTGCCTGTATTCATGCAAGTAGTGTCAGAGGGAGCAACATGAAATAAGATTACTTCCCAACTTCAAGACTCATTTTCTACCCTCTCTAACAAAATACTTTGTGTGATACTTATGAGTTACTATTTACATTTTTGTGATAGGTATTATAGCTGATGGCAATGAAACTCCTTTCATTTAAACATTTTATAATTATAATTTATTTAATTCCCAGATGGCATGGTTAGTCACTGTCCTTGTTTTTTTCACAAGGAAGGCTGAGGAGCTAGGCTGGTATTGCAAGCTCACGCTGGCAATTATATGGGTCCATCCCCATTGGCAGAAGTGCCAATCTTTCTATGATTCTGAGAGAGTGAACCCTCTATCCTCCACCTCCACCTCTTTTTGTAGGTCAGCTTCGATTTGCTATCTTGGGGAACATTTCTAATGGATTTATGTAATCTGAATCAGCTTGAGCCCTTGCCTCTGGCAAACCCTAACTCTTGCCTGTCCTTGCAATATTTCACAGAGACCTAGTTTCATGTTCCTGGCATGATGGAGTTGGCTCCCAACATGAACAGACAAAATATGGTTAACTGCACACAGTGTTTTACTCTTGGGACAGAATCAATAAAAGCAAATAAACAATATATAATATTAAAACAATGTATAATAAAACCTTGACTGCTAGCCTCTTTCAAACACTGGTAGTTCCCAGAAAGACAGAAGTTATTCTGAACACAGTAGTCTCAGGAAATGCAGAGTCTGCTTGCTTAGTTCCCATGGGTGTTCCTTCTTCGAGTCAGCAAGAGATTTTAGCTAATCCAACTGGTTTGCAACTGATGCATAACTCATGCTTCCAATAGGGCTGGTCGTCAGGTGAAGACTCAAAAGTTCTAAGACTAAAAGCTCTGGACCTGGGAGCTCTCCCATTGTGGTGATTGAGGACTGGTGTAAAATAGAACTCTCGGAGGCTAGTGTTTTCAGGAACTGAAATCTCTGACTGATTCTCATCTTGGCTAGCTCATCATTTGAGGGTGTAATCAAGGAGAAGTATGAGCAACAGCAAGCCAAATAGGAAAGGATCTCTTTCTGCTTCATTTACCATCTTACCTCCTTGGTCCCTATTGTGTCTCTGATACTGAGACCTTCAATCCCAGTTTTCAGGGGCCAAAAGATTTATCCCATTACCTCTGTCCCTTTGGTTCTCCTAGCTTTTCAGTTTTATGGGCAGGGCCAATTATTATCAGAGGGTCACTGACATTTAACCATCTTGTTACATTTATTGTATCTTTAAAGATCATTTATAATTAAGACTTTGAAGCAAATGACTAATTTTTCCACCTATAGCTCTTCCCCATTCTATTCCCCTTTCTTCTCCTATTAATTTCTCCACTATACAGACTTGGTGAGGTATAACTGACTTTGGGGCTTAACAGACCAACAGCAGCCCTAACCCTTTTCATAGATTTTCATTCCCATTCTATTATTTTTCTGAACTAGCCAGACAGTCTCTAAAGTGAAGGGTAGTTCCCAGTTAAGCTGATTGCCATTAACAACTCCCTTTGCCCCTGAGGTTCTGCAAAGAAAAGCCAGTTTGGACATAAAATCGTGCTATTCAGGTCTCATCCTTCTTGGTAACTTAACCAAAGAAGGAAGCTGGAGTCTTCTTCCCATAATCAATCGATTAATTAATGAACATTTATTAAGTGCTTACTTTGTTCGGGGCACTGAGCTAAAGCTCTGCCAAAGAAAGGCAAAAGCCAGTCCCTTTCCTCAAGGAGCTTATGATCTAATGGGGAAGTAAAGTAAAGAAAAGAATTGAAGTGTTTCAGAAAAGATTGGAGGAGGAGAGTGAAAATGAGAGAGAAAAACAGGCAGGAACCATCAGTGAGGATGAGTGGAAAAGAAGTGAAAATGACTTGAGAAAAATAGGTGGGTCATTTGGGGAGTATGAAAGTCATTCATTGTTAGTAATCCCTAGTTTATTCTATATGCCTCAGGAAAATGCAGGATCAGCAAGGGAGATATCCAACTCCTTTTCTTTTGGGTAAAATTTCTTTTAGAACAGTGATACTTACTATCAACACTGCAAAACCAGTTTAAGGAGGGCAAAAACATCACTCAAGTCCTGGATAATGAATCTACACAGTCAGTGAAGGCCACATAAGAAAAGGAATAGTGACAGAATCAGGCATGACAAGGAGAAGCCATTTGGAGCTGCTGTCATCTCCAGACACAAATCTCTGAGGACATGTGAGTATGCCCTGGGGATGACATAGTCTGCCAATGGAGGAGGAAGCATATGTTCAAAGCAGGAATGAGAAGCTCTTTTGAGTGGATGATACGACTCAGGGTTTTCGTATATGCCTAGTAAGATAATAATAGACAACCTCACCTTTCCTATGTACCTCTAAGATAATATTAAGTAGAAAACCTAAATCCTGACTGGTTTTTGAATGCAAATTAATCAAATATGAGATAAGACTGTTTGCATCCTGGACACTGCGCCATGAACCAGCCAGTGTATTAAATAAGCTTGGTAAAATGGGCTTTTGGCTAAATGGTTTTCCAAGTCAAGCTGATCAGATTTACGTTGCTGCATTTGATACTTTATGCTTGCTGTAGTAGCAGCTAATAAATAAAGACCATGAATGGCCAGGACTGCCCCTAAGTGGAGCTGGCTGCTGTAGCAACAGAGAAAGCGGAATCATGGCACCATTAAGATGGAAAGCTCAGAATTAAACCATTGCAGAATGGATGTGGGATCACAAAGGCAAAAAGTAATCCTAGAATCTCAATTCTACCTCAGGGAGTATTTTGACAAGTAACTAACCTATTTCTCCTCTCTCCTCTACTCCTTCCCCCCAGAAAACCTTACAGTATATTAAGTTTTGTGTTGTTTTTTTAAAAGGCATTTCATAAACCTGTAACGCTTGAAGATTATTTCATGGTACCCTTAAAGAGTCTGTCAGTCAGTCAATAAACATTTATTAAACACCTACTACATGTCAGGCACTGTATTAAACTCTATAGATAAGAATACAAAAAAGAAAGATGGATCCCTGTCCTCAAGGAGCTTACAATCTAGTGGGAGAATACAACACATAAAAGGAAGCTAAAAGTGGGGAGGGGAAGAAGGGAAGATGCTCAGTTCAGGGATGTGATGGATAAGTCCATGTAGTAGGAAGGCTGAATTTATGATCTCAAATATAATCATATGTATATTTGAATGGTTCGAAATCGCAAGGTATGAGGGATTCTCTAAGTAGAAAGCATCAAAACATTTATTTAGGCCCCAGAGCAACAAATTAGGGAACCAGCCTCCCCATTCTGACATCTTGACCAAAAAAACCCAGGCCCAGTAGGCCCACCTCACAAGAGTAACCAGGAGGCCAAAGAGAAACAAGATAGTATTTAGCCAAATCGTATTTACTGCCTCAAGTCCTTGCTCGAACTCCTGGGTTCACACAGGTCTCCTGCTTTGGCTTTTTTTCAGCTTCAGCTGTAGTTGATCTCTTAGCTTGCCTCTTCCTCACAGCCAAGCCTCGGGCCTTCTCAAGCCCCGCCTCAACGACCAGAGACCAGAGACCATTGGTTCCAGAAATGGCTCCTCTTAAGTCATTAATCTAGGTCCACATAGGTTTCACACCTGATAGGGCTTTGAGCCTAGGGCTTAGCACTTAACAGCTGAAAGTACTTTTACTCAAGGTAAACAAAAGCCAAACTCCTCAAGGGCACCCCACAAACTAAGTGCTAAGGAGCCCATTTTACGTTATTGACACAGTCCAAAGGTGTACAGTTGACCGAAAAATTAATAGGGAATAGCAGTTTCATGTCCCCTTCAACCTACGGTCCACAGAGGCTCCTTTATTCCCAATCAGCGCCTCAACAATTTATATCCAGCACTGGTTCAGGAGCCTTCCCCATATTTCCCATGTTGACACCAAAAGTTTCAAGGATGAGTCAAAAGATTACTATGATTACACATAAGATCATAATTTTGGAGCTAGCGAGGACCTCTGAGGCTCTCTAGTCCAATCCCCTCATTATATAAATGAAGAAACTGAGATCCAAAGAGGTTAAGTCACTTACTTGTCCAAGGTCACACATGTAATAAGTGACAAAGGTAGGATTTGAACCCAGATCTTTCGGCTTGAGAACCACTGAATTTTTCTAATGCATCACATTGCCATGTAACAAGTCATGATACAGGTTGTTCTTTGTTCCTTCCTCACACCTCAGCACCTATCCCCTCTTTGCCCATACTATTGCTTTGAGTATAGAGAAGGATATAAAAAAGATATCTCTTGTCCTGCTTAGATACCAACAGCCTTATCCTCCTCTCCCTATCCCTCATTGTGGTCACCCAGGAACCTGATGCTGCCTAATAAATTGTCCAAATGAGTCCAGTGGCATATAATAGTCTAAAATGGTAGTTCTTAACCTGGAGTCCATAAGCTTTTAATAAATATTTTGATAATTATTTTTCAATATACTTGGTTTCCTTTCTAATCCTGTTTTTTTTTCTTTTATATACTTAAAGACATGATTCTGATATCTGAAAACATTTTAAAAAACATTTCGAAACACGATTCTTTGGTGTCGCCAGACTGTCAAAAGGGTCCATGATACAAAAATGTTTAATACTCCCTTGTCTAAAAAGGAAGGGAAGTTGGGGATCCATAAAAACAGCCTCCAGTTTAAGAGACCACTCATGTAAAAGAATTTGATATAATTATCATTATAGTTACTTAGATGATAATAACTTAGATAGTAATAATTACTTAATTGTAACTGACCCAGTAAATAGAGCAGGTTCGAAGTCTCAGCTCTAATCCTGTGGCAAACACCATGAGGAAGTTGCTCTAAATGCTAAATAAAGGGGTTGGTATTTTATCTCAGAGGCAATGGGCATTAGAAGGGTAGAACTATTAAAAATTGGTAAACCAAATGAAACAAATTAACCAACCAAAAAAATCTAATCTCACTAATTTTAATATAATTAGTGAAATGTTGTATTATATAAACTAATCAACTGATTTTTCTAATTCTCAAGGGATGACAGCAAAAGAAACAGTAGAATTCTATAATTCTATAATAAACATAATAGAATTTTTTGATGAATGCAGCTTTAACTCTGGAATTTAGCTTTGGACCAGGAAACTCTCACAGCCTTGATGGCTAAGAACATTTACCCTTGACTTTCTTCCTCACCAAAGATGGCTTTGACAGAAGAAACCATACATTGCACTACTCCCAAGTTACCTTCCTATTTCTCTTATGGCAAATTTTCAGGCCTAGAAAACAACTCACAGTGGTACTCTAACCCAAAGTATCAAGAGAATAAGGCAAAACCAGCTTCCATTGGTGGAAGGTATATGGAGGCAGGTCTGGGTTTCAGAATAAGAAAGAACTTCTGAAAATTAGAAATTCCATAGAATGGGTTTCCTCAAGAAGTGAGGAAGTTCCCCATCACCGTAGGTGTTTAAGCAGAGGTTTGGTAACCACTTGTAAGAAGGGATTTCTGCTCATGAATGAATTGGGTAGATGCTTTTTGAGATTCTCTCCACTTCTATGCATTCAGGGATCCTAAAGACGCTTTGATGAGGCACAAAATATTAGAAGATGAAGATAACAATATTAAATTATAAATTTAACCCAACTCATGGACATTCTCAGAACTTTAGTGGTCCAGCCTATCCTCATCAGATTTATAAGAGGCATCAAAATAATTTTGTAGTATGTCTTCATTTTATAGATAAGGAAGGTGAGGCTTAGAAAGGGGTAGTGAATTGCCTAGTGTCACACAAATAGTAAATAGCAGAGCTGCACTTCGAAAGGGAGTCTCCTTTCTTTAATACCTATGACTCAGAAGTCCTAATTGTGGCATTAGGAAATATAAATAAACCTTTTCTGGAATTTGTTGAGTGGCCTCAGGCCTCTAACTACAAGTACATATTTGCATTGCTATTGGTGTGTTCTGTTGGCCTGGTCCTGCTATCTGCCCTTATCTGCCAAGAAAGATAAAAGCTATAAGGAGCAAAAAAGTTCAATTTAGATGAAAAGCTTGGTAAAACACCAAGCATTCTGCTTTTATTTGATGAAGATTTATTCTGAGAAGCAAAATTATGTCCCTTGAAAATTCCCAAGTTCCCTTGATTATCTCCTGCCTCCCTGCCTCCCCAGATCACCTAAACCTGATTTCAGCACTCACACTGTCATTTGGGGCTTAATTAAGCAAGCCAAAGAAAAAGAGCAGCCAACCCCAAAGTTATTTTTTGCTTCTTGGAAGGCCATCTGCTGCCATGACCTATTTCACAATATGCAAATTCACCAGCAGAATGCAATTTCTATTCAATCAGTGGCCTAGCAAATATAATTACTGTACTAATTTTAAATTCCAAATGGTCAATGCAGGTTATAGTATGCCTACTCCATAAGCAAAATGTTACAATTAATTGAGAAAATACAAGGGTCCACACGCCAGGGTTCTGAGAGAAATGTTAGGGAACAAGTTTGTTTTCCTAAGCTTGGTATGTTCTTGGCACAAGTGAAGTAGTAGCACTTCCAAATATTTTCCTTTGCTTTTTTGATGTTGAAGATAGAGACTGAGGCCAGCAATGAGAGGATATGGGTATTTTTCCTAACAGACAGTCACCAAACCAAGTCATTTTTTAGAGCCATATTGATTTATTTGAAGAAGTAGAAGAAGGTGAAAGAGATTGTGTCAGCAACAACCCATACCAGAAACTGGCCCATAGGCAGATAGGCAAACCAATCTTCATATTTACTTTATCTTGGTTGAGGGGAGTGGAGAGAGAGGGAAAAGGAAAGATTATTCAATATCCCAAAAATTGTCAAAATACTTTGGAAAAACTGAAAAATGCGAAGTTTTTTACATTAAAGAAAAAATTAATATTTCTGTTTCAAGGGTTATATAGACATTCTCACAATGAGATATTCAGCATGGTTAGAGCAAAGGGAATGCTGTGAGCTTGGGCTACAAAAGCAGGCTAAGGCTAAATTTGTGGAGATCTTTGAGTGCCAAGATAAACAGTCTGACTTTTATTTGTGGAATCATATTGCTAAGAGATCATCCAATCTAAGATCTTCATTTTACATATAAAGAAACTGAGGAAGATGGCAGCTGGGAAGCAGTGACTGGCATGAGCTCCCCACCAAGTCCCTCCAAAAACCTATAAAAAATGGCTCTGAGCCAATTCTAGAGCTGCAGAACCCACAAAGTGGCAGAGGGAAGCAGGGCTCCAGCCTAGGACAGCCTGAATGGTCTCTGGGTAAGGTCTGTCCCACACGGAGCTCCCAGCCCCCAGCTGAGGGGAGCAGAGCTGAGCCCAGCGCCCACGGCGTGAACAGACCAGACTCGGACCTACCAGACCAGGAGACAAGCAGAGGGTGCCCTAGCATCCTGAATTACTGAGCTGTGGTATCCACCAGACCTCGCAACCCACAAAGAGCAAAGACAACAGAGAAGGTTAGTGGGAAAAGCTGTGGGACAGGACCGAGTTTGTGGTTTGGCCACCACCCCTGGGGCAGCGGAGGTGGGGCAGCTTTAGAACTACGGCTGCAGTTGCTTCTGGCCCCAGGCCCACCTAGTGGGAGGAATTAAGTGGCTGATTAGAGCAGGAGTGAAGAGCCTGCTGAAGATTTAAGCCCAGTCCGGGTAGGGGGTTCTTGGGGAAGGAGGAGTGCTGGTGAGGCAGCGCATCCACCCAAGCATGGAACATAGAACTCTTTAGTCTATAAGCAGCCATACTCCCCTGAAAAACTCAAG
>CM053622.1:163624147-163656248 GCA_028646595.1 Phalanger gymnotis | reverse complement strand
TGAGTTCTCTTTCTTGTTTACCTTTTCATGCTTCTCTTGATTCTTGTGTTTGAAAGTCAAATTTTCTATTCAGCTCTGGTCTTTTCACTGAAAAAGCTTGAAAGTCCTCTGTTTTATTGAAAATCCATATTTTGCCTTGGAGTATGATACTCAGTTTTGCTGGGTAGGTCATTCTTGGTTTTAATCCTAGCTCTATTGACCTCAGGAATATCATATTCCAAGCCCTTTGATCCCTTAATGCAGAAGCTGCTAGATCTTGTGTTGTCTTGATTGTGTTTCCAGAATACTCAAATTGTTTCTTTCTGGCTGCTTGCATTATTTTCTCCTTGACCTGGGAACTCTGGAATTTGGCGATAATATTCCTAGGAGATTTCTTTTGGGGATCTTTTTCAAGAGGTGATCAATGGATTCTTTCAATTTCTATATTACCCTCTGGTTGTAGAATATTAGGGCAGTTTTCCTTGATAATTTCTTGAAAGATGATATGTAGGTTCTTTTTTTGATCATGGCTTTCAGGTAGTCCAATAATTTTTAAATTAACTCTCCTGGATCTATTCTCCAGGTCAGTGGTTTTTCCAATAAGATATTTCACACTGTCTTCCATTTTTTCGTTCCTTTGGTTCTGTTTTATAGTATCGTGATTTCTCACAAAGTTAGTAGCTTCCACTTATTCCAATCTAATTTTTAAGGTGGTATTTTCTTCTGTGGTCTTTTGGACCTCTTTTTCCATTTGGCTAATTCTGCCTTTCAAGGCATTCATCTCTTCATTGGATTTTTGGAGCTCTTTTGCCATTTGGGTTAGTCTATTTTTAAGGTGTTATTTTCTTTAGTATTTTTTTGGGTCTCCTTTAGCGAGTTGTTGCCTTGTTTTTCATGATTTTCTTGCATCATTCTCATTTCTCTTCCCAATTTTTCCTCTACTTCTCTTACTTGCTTTTCCGAATCCTTTTTGAGCTCTTCCATGGCCTGAGACCAATTCATATTTTTCATGGAAGCTTTTGATGTATGTTTTTGATTTTGTTGACTTCTTCTGGCTGTATGCTTTGATCTTCTTTGTCGCCAAAAAAGATTCTAAAGTCTGAGTCTGAGTCTGTGTCCTTTTTTGCTGCCTGTTCATGTTTCCAGCCAACTACTTGACCTTTGAGCTTTTTGTCAGGGTATGACTGCTTGTAGAGTAGAGAGTGCTTTGTCCCAAGCTTTAGGGGCTGTATTGCTGTTTTCAGAACTACTTCTACTCCATTGTCATCGCAAGCTGTGCCACAGCAGCACTCCTCCTCCCTCAAGAACTGCCAACCAGGATCATGACCTAGATCCAAGCAGGGCACAGCAAGAGAACCTGTCTCTGCGCCAGCAAGTACTCCTTGCTCTCTTGCCCTGATCCGCCACTTGATTCTTCCCACTGTGTGAGCCAGGGACTCTGAAAGCAGTTGATGCTGGAGCTCTGGAATCAGCCACAGGAGCTTCCTGCTGCTGCCACCACCACTGCAGCACCATCTCCACCACCCCCAGGGCTGGGGCCACACTGCTCTCACTCTTGTCCAGCAGTTTTCCCTCTAATCTGCTCTGTGGTCTTTGGCATTTGTGGGTTGAGAAGCCTGGTAACTGCCACAGCTCAATGATTCATGGCCCTCAGGCTTACTCTGCCTGAGTCCTGGTCTGGTTGGTCCTGGCATGGCCCATGCTGGGCTGGGCTGCACTTTGCTCTCAACACTGTGCAATAGACCCTTCCCACCAACCATCCAGGCTCTCCTGAGCTGGAGACCTGCTTCCCTCTGCTATTTTGTGGTTTCTGCAGCTCTAGAATTTGTTCAGAGCCATTTTTACAGGTGGTTGGAGGGATTTGGGGGAGAGCTTTAGCAAGTCCCTCCTTTCCAGCCACCACCATCTTCACAGTATCTTATTTCAGTTCTGAAATCAGCCTAAAAATATTTCACTACATTAACATCAATCTGGTGATCATTTAATAAATAAAGGAATATATATATATATATATATATATATATATATATATATATATATATATACCTTTGTAAAAATAAGTTTGATATATTGAGGATTCCCAACAATGACCATAGTAGACCTGATTCCAAGGGTCACAAGGCATATTTTTTTAACAAATATTATTTTAAGCATGAATTTCAGCAAATAAGCTATATTGGCTATTATAAATACTTAGATTGACTATAAAGGACATAAGAAGAAAGACACTTTCTGCATCCAGAGAAAGAACTGATAAATAGAAATATGTATAGAATAATTTTACATATATAAGCACCCATACAAATACAATATATTCTCCTTAACCTGGGAGCTTCGAAACATGACTATGATATTCCTATAAGTTTTCTTCTTGAGATCTCTTTTAGGTGGTGATCAGTGGGCTTTTTCTCTAGGGTGGGGAGAGGGAAGAAAAAAAAAAGAAAAAAGGAATTTATATGATAATTTTGTTGTGTATTGCAGGAATAGCGTGTTGCGCATAGTAGATTTGCACTTTCATATACAATCATCTTTTTGTTGTACTGTTATAGAAATTCTTGTTTTATTCCATAAATTGAAAGCAAAATAAAAAAATTAAAAACCAAATGTCATCTAATTTGATTCTCACAACAAGCCTGTGAGGTATATGTTAGTAAGAGTTGGTAACATTTATTATGATATTATTGTCCTCATTTTACAGTTGAGGAAACTGCAGTTAAGTGACTTGCTCAAGGTCAGAGAGCTCATAAGTGTCTGAATCCCTATTTGAAAACAGGTCTTCCTGACTCTAGGCCCAGCACTCTATCCACTGTACCATCACCAGCCTCAAAATCTTCAGAGAAGATTTGGTAAATAAGGTTAGTAACCAGAGTGAAAGCAGAAAGCTAAAGGTAGAGCTGGATGGGTAGGGCTGGACCAAAGCTGCAGATTAGCCCAGATAGCTATTCCCTGAGACCAAGCCTAAAGAGCATCCCTGTTCTGGAGGAACCATTTTTATCAACAGTCTGACCCTCCCATGGCCACCCACAGGTAGTTGGGTTTTTACCCCAGCAAATCTTGTATTCTTATATTTAGCAAATCACAGATCTCATCTGACTGGTTGTAAGACCTCTTTTAGACACAGAAACTGAATCAACAGGGCCTGGCCAAGGTTTCACAGCAAACTAATTAGTGGAATGGAATTAGAACTCAGATCCTGGAGGATGGGGAGCTTTGATCCATCAGTAGCTGCACAGAAGCCTATATACCTTGCTCTAAGTTAATTGAAGAGATTCTTGGGCAAGGCAAAGATCAACCCTATTAGAGTCAATATAGATGGGCACCTCTTGAGGAAATGGAACTTGGTGCTAAGAATTGGAAACCCAGAGAATTAGCTTTAAAAAACCAGGAAGGAGAGTTCTGATCAGGTCAGGTTCTAGGGATTCTGAAAGTTTGAAGAGAAGGCCTTCTAGACAGTGGGATAGTGCAGATTTTTTCAAAAGGCAGATAAATTGGTTGGTTACTTAGCTCTAATGAAGTATTTGGAAAAAAGTTGATCCAGCCCTACCTTCCTCAGGTTTCATTTAGGTTCACCATGGTAAGTGGCACTATTTAATTCATTAAACAATAGTGGGCATGTATTAAATAAAAGTCATTGTGTTATGTATTGGTGTGGAGGATACACATGCACACACATATGATATATGTGTGTATAACATATATAACCTACCTTCAATAAATGAATGAAAAAAGCATTTGTGAAGCTCTTACTCTGCAAAAAACTGACTGTGCTTCAAGGAGCTTATGATCTAATAAGGCAGTTAAAGCCTATGCACACATGACTGTAAATGCAAATGGTTGATGATACATGCTATCTGAGAAGTACCCAAAACATTCTAGGAGTTCAGAGGAGAGTAGAGATCATTTGCATCTGTGATAATCGGAGAAATCTTCATGAAGGAGGTGGCTTACAATTGCTCATGACAGGTAGGATTTCAACAGGGAGAAGTCAGGAAGGCAAGGCAAAGGTGTCCCAGGTGGAGCAATGATGGGAGGTAGCCAAGGTTTGTTCAGGGAATGGCAAGTAGGTCCATGTGGCTAGAGCATGTGCTTTTAAAAGTCTCATGCCATGATTCTTAACATGAAACTTTCATTCTAGTGCTCCAGCCAATCAAGTGGGGTTCTAAAGCAGTGACTGATAGGTAAGAAAAGGTGTCGATATGGTTCTTCTACTCTCAGAATCCATATTTTGGGCATTTAATTGATAGAGTACAAAGGAGAGAAAAGAGGAAGTAGAGAGATAGCTTGATTTACTCCCTAATTATAAAGTTGGAGAGGCTTGTTCTCATAAAGATAGGAGTCTTTTCCATGGCCTTGGGCGGGCTTTAAAAAACAATTATCTGTAAGTCACCCAAAGCCATAAGTACAAATACACAATGGCATGGGTATGCCAACCCATCCAGGTATATCTGAAACATGGTCTCTGCATACATATGCTGAGAGCCCAGGGGTTCATCCTTTTTCACAGGTGACCATGAGCACATAAGAGGCTTCATGATACAATAAAGAACAAAGATGCCAGTAAGTTTTTTCCATGGCTTGCATTTCTGATTTAACTCAACTCTCCCAAACCAGCCTATAGACTCTAAAATATGCCACAGGCTCAATAAACCTAAACTATAATATTAGCTATACCCTAATATTTACTCAGGAGTTTTCGTTCATTACTTCCTATGCTGAGGGATCTTACATATATAGAATGGGACAGCAGGTAATTGCTCATTTATAAATGCATCCATACATTTCTTTTCTTGAAAATTTAATCTTAGTTTTATTGATGTCATTTGCTTTTTATATCTCCTTCATTCCTGCTATTTAAGCTTCTCCCTTGCCTTATAACAACCATTTTAAAAAAGAGAAAAAGAAGAGGAGGTCAGGAAAATGTCAGCCTCATCTGACAGTGTAGGCAATATTCCATACCTGGACCCTCCCCCCACCCCCTTCTGCAAAGAAAGGAGGGAGGCATATTTTTTCAACTCTTTTCCTAAGCCAATATTAATGAATACTGTTCCTTACAGGAAAATGTCCATTTGTTTACATTTACAAAAGGAGGGTGGAGCTTCCAGTTGTGTATATCTTAAATGGAAAACATGCCTGCATCCTGGCAGTATGGATAGGGAATTGGCCTATGAGAAAATAGGACATTATGTTCACGTCTCTTTTCTCTGCAAATTCACAGATTCACCCTAGACTGGTCACTTGCCCTCAAAGTGCCCCAGGCAATTCTCCAAGACTATACATTGTAGAGAAAGATGCTGATCTGTATTGGGAGAAGAAGTTTCATAATGAAAGCTCTTTAAACCAAAGAAATTGAAGTCTGGGTTAAAAAAACAAAACACTTCCAATGCATTATGGGAAAGCATGACAAAGGCATTTAGAAACCAGACATCATGGAATGAATTTTGGCAGTCAGAGTTTAGCAGGTCTTGCCACAAAGGCAATAATTCAATTACTTTGAAGTCCTCTGACTCCTACCCTCCACTCCCTGGCTTCTCTGGCACCCATTGGGGAAAGACGGTGGTGGCAACTGCCCAGGTCTACCTGTGAGACCCAGGAAAGAAATGAGTCTCAGGGAAGTCCAATAAAAGTTTGTTAGTGAAGCTGAAGAAGAAAAGACAACTAAATAAATGCTCATGATTCTTAAAATTCTGTGTTTCAGAGTAAGCTTGGCCTGTAGGGCCATCACTATAAACTCTGTTGGTCATTGGGCCAGTAACCATCACAAACATAAGGCTTCTATGTGAAACGATTGTGGTTCAGCTACAGTTTCATTCCCTCCTACCAGCTAGAAAGAGGAAAATATGAGAATATCAAAGCAGGTCCTTTATTTGTTTTCTTATTTAGTTGTTTGTTTATTTAGTTTTCATTGTCATCTAAACTAAAACACAGTTGTTCCTTTGGACTTTTGGAGTCTTCCAGGGTTTAGTAAATCCTCTGACAATTAAGCATGGCATCCTATTGCCTAATGGGGAAAGAGGCAGAGGAACGTGTCCCTCTTCTTCCTGCTGACATTTCAGACTTCCCAGATGGAAGCTCTTGTGGGCCTCAGGCATGATGGGTCTTCTCTTCAGTTGTGTCTAAAACTTTGTTTGTTTGCATTCAAATTGCTATTCTAGAGAAAGCAGTGAAATCTGCTCAAAGTCCCTAATGTTGGAACTCAAGCTTTTGTTTTGTGAACTCAGATGGTTTGTATTCCTCAAAATGATTTTGCCAGGAACCAAAAATGATCAGGCTGCTCTATAGCTCATGCACTGGCTTTCTAAAAGCACATTATTTTAAAACATTTCTCTCCTGAGTCCCTTTTCTGAAATCTTTTATTAAAATATAAATAATGCTCTCCCCTCCCTGAGGAAAAAGGCAAGTCACTAAATTTCAAACATGCCTTTTGTCCAAACCCGATGTGATTCCCTCTGCCATCTCCAGTAGCCCGTGTGGCTCCTGTCATATTTACAAAATGGTTTTATTTATACCTCATCCACACAGCTTCTAGACTAGAAAATCTTTTCTGAGAGCCCTTTGCCATACAAACATTAATCAACCATGGTAGTCCAAACTAAAGACCAATGGTGCTGGAAAAACATTGCAAACCATTCTGTCTGTTCTGATATCAACCAACCAGGCAGGTTAGGTAGGCCCTTAGAATATGACAAGAGGTCCATTCCCAGAAACTAAGTACTAGCTTTGTGACCGTGGGCCAATCACTTAACTTTCTGAATTTCAATTTCTTCCTTTTAAGATGAGGGAATTGACTAGATGACATCTAAAGTTCCTTCAGTTCTAAATCTAATATTCATTTGCAAGCACAGAAAATGGAATGGGATGGCTTAGCCTAAAATTGGGAGCACATTGAAAGATTTGTTCTCAGTTATTAATTTTTTAATTGGAAATATTTTAACAGTTTGTAATAGCTAGGTTAACACCTAAGAATTTAGAATGAAAGGCTGAGTAGTGAGAATATAATAATTTAAAAGTACTCATTAACATAGTGCTTTAAGGTTTACAGTATTATTTTCCTCACGATCTTATAAAGAAGGACATGCAAATTTTATTATCTCCATTTTATTGGTGTGGAAACTGAAACTCAGAGAGGTTAAATGACTTGCCCAGGGCCTTATAGCTGGGAAGTAGGTCTCAAATTTTAGGTCTTTTGAGACCAAGTTGAATGTTCTTTATGTTACCTCAAATTTTTTCTGAAAGAGTTAAGGTAATGCAGGAATTTAGTCTTTTCAAAAATTCAGGGATTTATAAACATAGGTTTGTTGGTTGCACAGCCAAGCACTAGCTCTTATCAGCTAATCCACATTCAATAACTAAGTCAGAGTGATCAGGGTTTTGTCTCAGGCACCAACATGGGGCAGGCGCAATTCTTTCCCACCCAAGCTCTAACATCTGATGCTCTTCTTTAGGCCCTGTACTGTGAGGTGCCCTGACTCTGTATTTCACAAAAATATTCTGTGCCTCTTCCATGACATAGCCATGACCCTCACTTGCTATTTCTTCCCATCTCTATCTTCTGCCTGTGGTCTTCCAATGTAAATAACAGTGCTGCCACATAACAGACTGCGGTAGATACCACTTTTTTGTCCTATTCTATGAACCACTTCTGACAAAAAAAAAATATGTGTTGTGAACTCCCAGGTAATTTAATATACTACTCATGATATTCTTTTAGATTTATTCAGTAAGTGCTTAAGATAACTACAGCAACAACTTTTGCCCCCAAAAGTACCAAATTAAAGTTTATATTATGTAATAATAGCTATAAAATATAGATCATGAGAACTAATTATAAAATGATAAAACTCTAATAACTATAAATATTTTATGTGGGACAATGTAAGAACTAAAAGAAAAAATTCAGCAAGATTTGCTATTATCTATAAAATTTCATATTTAATTTCCTCGCTATGCAAATTTTGTTAAATACAAATGATATTTTAATGAAATAAATACAACCTGGAAGATGCTTAAACATAATATCATAATAATATAGAAACTTGATTTTCATGTTGGACTTTTTTATTTGAACAAAGGTTTGCAATATTTGGCTCACCACTAAATTCAGTCAAATTTAGTTCTGCACCAGTTTATTTCTGTATTTTGATTTAAAACAAGAATAAAATGAAAATGCTCACTCACACAAATATAAGGTAGAAAATGGTAGGAGAGTTTTATATGCCTACTTGCTGAGAAATGGAAATTATTTTTTTTATTGTTAGCCCCCAAACCAATCAGTGAAAATGAGTATCTAGTTCTGATGTAAAATATTTACTTTTCTAATGGCTAATAACAAGCACCACATTAAAGGATAAAGTAGTTAAAAGTTCCATTGCATACATTGCTTCACTTTTAGCAACATTTTTATACAAACTATCCTTCGTAATGAAAGAATCCCTTCAGACAGGACTTTCTTCTCTTCTACCACTGGCACTCCAGCTACACTGTTACTTGAAAATCTGCCACATACAAAAATAGTAACCTAAGTATAAGATGAGTTTAAATGGGAAAATAGTCTTAGTCTCGCAATTGTAGACAATATAAAGTTTGTTTCTGCAAAGCATTTGTTACAGTCTATGATGGTTTCAAGATGGCTTATGATGCATGTGCTTGAAGATAATGATTTTGAATCAACTAACATTTGTGCTGCAAAAACTCAAACATTTGTCAGTCAATGAGTGTTAGTTAAGCACCTACTATATGCCAGGTACAGTGCTAAGCGGTAGGGATATGATTTTTTAAAAAAAAGATAGTTCTTGCCCTCCGGGAGCTTACAATCTAAAGAAGGAAGGCAATGTACAAAAGAAAGCTGAAAAATGTTGGGGGTGGGGGACAGGAGAAGAAGCCACCTGGCATAGGGGGCAGTGTGGAGTCCAATCCACTGAGTACAACTTGTAGGCAATGAAGAGTTGGCTTATGCATTAGTCCTCTTTCAATGGAAGCTTTGAGAGTTCTTTGCTCTGCCCTCCAGCCCTCAAGTCAGAGGGGTAAGGGGTTTTGAAGACACTGAAGAAGTAAAAACCATGCAATCTTGCAGTATCAATAATTTCCTGCTGAAAAGGTTTCTTGAGAGCGTGATGATGGTGGAGTCTAGTCCAAGGAGTGAAGCTAGAGGGAAACATTAGCTCTGTAACATCTTGATCATGTGATGACATTGCTAATAAGGTAAGATTACAAAATAACAGAAGAAAACAAGGAACTACTCTAGTGCATTGTACCTAACACAAAGGAGGGTATGTGCATGCATCTGATCATACACTGGGAATTGGTTAGCAATCAGATGTTCAATCATTGTGGTAGTTCAGAAACAATTTGATGACAGGTTAAGAAATTACAATAACATATTGTGCTTAATCAGAAGTGCTCAGAGTTTGATGTAATCACTGCATGAACACTAAAATTGTTGCGCATATATGATCAGGATGGTTTCAAGTTACTACAGAAAGAAACCTACAAAAGCACATGCTTTTTTGTCAAAGAAAAAATAATATATTTGTAACAGTTGTGCAAATTGTGACCAACCCCCAAGGGAATCAGCAAACCACTAATTAGGAAACACTGGGACAGTGAACAGAAAAGTGACCTTGAAGCCAGGTGTCCAGTCTCTAATACCTACTTAGTGGAGTGACTGCAAGAAAACTACTTCACTTCTTGGCGCCTTTCCCCACCTTGGTGCCTTATTACCAGCTAAGACTGAGTTGAAGAGCAGATGCTGATTTACATTGATAGAGAGCTCCTTCACTTGAAATTTCACACACAGATAAAATAACAAGCCTGGTTTCTGTAAAAGTACTAATGCCACTTACTTACTAAGGGCCGCATGGTCAAGTGCAAATACATTTATGAAAAAAGTATTTATTAAAGAGCTTACTATGTGCAAAGCATGGTGCCAAGTGCTAGGGATGCAAATAAAAAAGGAAAATAGTTCCTGTTCTCAACAAGCTGACATTCTAACAGGGGAGACAACACATATAGGCAGTTTCTATAGTGAATCAGATGGGAAGGCTCAGGGGTTCTTAGGGTGCATAAGGCTTGGAGTCACAAGACGTGAATTTGAGGTTTGCCTCCACCATTTACTAACTGTAACCCACCTCTGAGGTTAAAATGAGATAATACTGTAAAGCACTTCGCAAACGTTAAGTGCCATATAAATGCTATTATTATCTGTAAAATGAAGCTAAAAATACTTGTTCTATCTCCCTCACAAAATTATTTATTGTCAAGATCAAATGGGATAATGTGTTTTGTAAACTGTTGGTGTCATATGCCTGTAAACTATACCGTAAAACACTACGAGATCTTTAGGGGAAATAAAGCCCCTTCAAGTCTTCCATAGAAATGATAAATAGTGACTCCCATGGGCTTGATGTTTTATATCATGGCCTTCAACATTATAAGCTTCCAATGAATGTTTATAATCAATTTGTAATAATAGCTACCATCAATCACTGCTGTCACAGAAGGCCAAAAAGTCTATCTGGAACTCTAGGAAAGAAGTAGGTCTGTGTATAATGAAGTCCACGAGCCATTCTGCCATCAGCGACAGACAGGGATTAATATTCCCTTCCCCAAATCCCATAGGGTTTATCAAGCCCAGAAGAAATTGCTCTTCTGGAATCTTCCATTATGTGCTCCATCAAGGGGTAGGCATAAAGATCTTTAAGGAAAAACCCCTGAAAAATCATTTTCACAACTCAGTTTAAATGGGCTTACACTTTTTTTCCTACTAAAAATGCTTACAATGTTGTGGGTCTTTGGAGAGGACTAGAGCATTAAGGGCTGAATAAGAGGATAATATAAATATAGATGGCAGACAGTCACATGAACTTTAGGGGAGTCAGAATGGTGCAACACAGTCTGTTGCCATGTCAGGACAATCTGACCTTTGCAGTATTTCTAGCATATGCCCCCTTCTGTCCTCTGGCACTACCACTACTCTGGTGCAGGCCCTTAGCACCTCATACCTAGATTATGACAATAGCCTGGTAGATGGTCTGCCTACCTCCTGTCTTTCCCAGTCCATCTTCTATTCAACTGTCAAATTAATCTTCCTAAAGCACAGATCTGGTCATGTCATCTCCTTTGTTCAATAAACTCCAGGGACTCCCCATCACCTCCAGGATCACATACAAAACCCTATATGGCATTCAAAGCCCTTCACAATCCAGTCCCCTCTTACTTTTCCTAGTTTCTCATACATTACTCCTGCCCGTATATTCTGTGTTCCAACGATATTAGCCTCATTGCTGTTCCTTGCACAAGGCACTTCATCTCCAGACTTTGGACATTTTCAGTGACTGTCCCCCATGCCTGAAATCTTCTCCCTCCCATCTCCTGGCTTTCCTCACTTCCTTCAAGACCCACCTAAAATCCCACCTTCTACATAAAGCCTTCCTCACTTTTCGGGGCAGCTAGGTGGTACAGTGGATAAAGCACCAGGCTTGGAGTCAGGAAGACTCCTCGTCCTGAGTCCAAATCTGATCTCAGATACTTATTAGCTGTGTGATCCTGGGCAAGTCACTTAACCCTGTTTACCTTAGTTTTCCCATCTGTCAAATGAGCTAGAGAAGGAAATAGCAAACCACTCCAGTAACTTTGCCAAGGAAATCCCAAGTAGGGTCACAAAGGGTCAGACACAGCTCCCTCTTAATGCTGATGTCTTCCAGCTGTTGATCACCTCCAGTTTAACCCATCTGCAGAGTTGTTTTCATGTTGTCTGCAGCTGTCAACTCCAGGGATTAGATTATGAGATCCTGGAGAGGAGGAACTGTTTTTTTCCCCTTCCTTTGTATTCCCAATGCACAACACAGTGCCTGACACACAGTCGGTGATTAATAAATGCTTATTTACTGACTGACAATGGAAAGAGCACTAAACCTGAAGTCAGAGAACCTGAATTCAAATCCTGGTTCTACTATTTATTACCTGCATGACCTTGGACAAATCACTTAATCTCTGTGGGCCTCAATTTTCTCCTTTATAAAATAAGAGGATTGCATTTGATGACTTCTAAGATCCCTTCTCTCTTTAAAGCTTGAGAAATCTACAATACAGTCTAATTTTTCTCCCAAGGTTAGGGGCCAGAATCTTATGATACTATGAGATTATTAATCACAGTAAACTCACATTTTTAGGTAAGTGTGCAAATGGGTTTATAATCTTATCAATTTGAAAGAAAAGAAATAAGCACTTATGAAGTACCTACTGTTCACTATGCACTTTGCTAAGACTTTCTCATTTGGCCCTTACAACAATCCTATGAGATTGGTTCTATTACTTTACAGATCAAGGAAACGGAGAAGTTAAGTAACTTGCCCAGAGTTACATAGCTGAAAAGTGTTTGACCTCATGCTTGAACTTAGGTCCTCCTGACTCCAGGCCCAGCACTCTGTCCACTGACCTTTTAGAAGTGCCTTTAAATGATGCACATGGCCACCCATCCATGCCAGCCCATCTTGTGTGATTCTTGTCTGTGACCTCCCATAAGTTCATAACTCGGCATCTCCTGATGTGCTGGAGGACTTCTTTGCTTTTTTCTGTGACCTAGGGGATACCAGTGGGGCTCTCTGACTTCCTCCCTGTGTCTCCCTTGTCCTTGCCACATGTCCAGCCCATCTTCTCTTCTTATCATACATTACTTGATGGCACCTCTCACTCCCGTTCTTCAGAGTTCTTCATTGGAACATTCTCTGTCAGCCTGCTTACACTCACTACATACCTCTCATCTGTCCTCTGTATTACATTCATTTTGATTCTTTGAAGACTGCTTGAATTCCCGGGCTTGCAGCTGTACAACCACACCAATAGAATATTGCTTCCAAGGGAAGTTTAGGGTTATTAAAGAAACTGCTCCAAAGATGGGGCTTACCAACAAAAGTCTGAACTATCTAATTAAAAAGTCATCCTTGGCAATGGGTCCTCAAAGGCAAAACAAGTGATTCTAGGAGCAATCCTGACCCACATGTAAAAATGAATCTCTGGCTCCCACTATACGAGACCCAAGTGTGTTACACATCACCTCATCCCCAGGATTCTTCAGTATCCTTAAGGGGATTTGTAAGTGTTTTGTTGTCATTGTTGTTTAGTCATTTTCAGTTGTGTCTAACTCTTCATGACCCCATTTGGGGTTTTCTTGACAAAGATACTAGAATGGTTTGCCATTTCCTTCTCTAACTCATTTTACAAATGAGGAAACTGAGGCAAACAGGATTAAGCAACTTATCCAGGGCCATATAGCTAGTGAGTGTCTGAGGTCAGATTTGAACTCAAAAAGACAAGTCTTCCTAATTCCAAACCCGGTGCTCAATCCAGCCACTTAGCTGCCCAGTTGGAAGTGTCTAGCCTTTGAAATTGGCTTAAGCCCCCATTGATTGTGTTCAATGGGGGAGGGGCGGGGTTATACTCCAGTTCTATTTAACCTCTTAACAGATTAGCTTTTTCAAAGAAATATTTACTTCAAAAATATGGCAAGAATAAACATACCAACATTCTTTTTCAATACCTAGGGGACATAACTCTTCCCTTTACATCACCTCAGTCTCTAAGGATAGGAAGAGCATGGGGTTTACAGCTTATTTCAGTTCCTATATAGCACAGCCCCACCCCAGACCCTGCTTTTGGCTACCTTGCCAATGGCTTTGACCTTTTTCGGTTTATGGATTCAGAGTCTCAATAAATTGGAAGAGGCATCTGACATTTTCTAGCTGAATCCTCTTGACAATCAATCAGACAAGTGGTCACCTGGCACACTTCCATCAAGGACCCCACAGATATCTAAAGCTAGATCCTACAAGGAAGATAGTAATAAAAGAAAGTAACACCATGGGAAGAATAAAAAGGCATTTATCTTGAACCAGAAAAAGTGTTCTTGAACAAGCTTCCTACCGCTCTGGATGGCACAAGAGACTGGAGGTAACTGACCTGCAGAGGTGAGTCCCTTCCTATTCTGGCCTTCTACTCATTATGGCTTGCCTCCAGACTCTGCCCTGTTTTGATTCAGCCCTCACCCTTCTATGTTTGCCCAGCCGTCATTATTTACTTGCTCTACCTCCTGCCCACTCCAATCAAGCTCCACCTCTGTCCCAACTTGGAATTCCTGAACCACCTATCACCTAGCCTATCACTTAGATACTAAGAGCTGCCACTTCAGAAGTCAAACAGTTTACAGTACTATATACTATTACACCAGGTTGAAATTTAAAAACACAGAATGTGATTCCAGGAGTGCAGTTCTAAACTAAGTCAATGGGCACAGTATTAAACGAAACCCTAAGACTAACTCGTGATTTTTTTCTGATATGCTGAGACTCACTAAGGTAGGATTTCTTTCACATGTAACACATCCAAAGCTCCTTGTGCTGGCCTTATCGATAGAAAAGGACCTCTTAAGCATTTTCAGCTGGTACTTTCTGTTCCCAATGCCAAAGGGCGCCAATCTTTAGAGGCAGCCTCAGTCACTTGCATCTGAGGAGGTCTGAATAGTTTTCCTGGAAATGAAAGAAGGACAAATCCATTACTCTTGGCCTCAAGGAAGTTAACTGCTAGCAGAGTGTCTTGGTAAACTTTCCAGTCTTTATATTTCAAAGCAGAACATGAGGCTAATGAAGTTTTACTTTAGCTGAAAAAAGAAATGGTTTTAAATCTCTCAAGCCAACTCTGCCTCTGGCACATTATAAATAAGTGTGTTTCTACTCTACAGATGACTATTCAGTACTGTACCCAGTCTCTGAATCAAAATGGGCAACCTCTGCAAAAAACATCCATTTTCCAGTTAAGTGTGAATGGAAACCATCTGCAAGGGATTCATTTAGAAATTTTCCATTTGGAAGAAAGAAAGGGGTTCTTGAAGTTTGTTAATTTCTCTCTCTAAACCTCAAATTACATTGGATCCAGAGTAGCTGGCTCATTATACCACCCAGAAATAAACAGGGAGGCTGGAGGTCCACTCATATTTATTCTTTATATATTCCATGGGCATACATGCACATACACAAACCCACACAAGAGTTATTGTGAAGCTAGGTTCTTATCAGACTAGGCTGCTGCATGTGGTACCAGCTGGAGGCAGACAGATCACAGTGTAATAGTCTTAGTGCCCTGCAGGGGGCAGTGAATGTTCAGGTTGATGGACCAATGAGGCCCAAGCAGCAATAGGTAATTGGCATTAGAATACAAAGTATAATAGAGGTTCTTAAACGTGTGTGTGTGTGTGTGTGTGTGTGTGTGTGTGTGTGTGTGTGTCATAGATTTCCTTGGTAATCTGATAAGGCCTATGTACACCCTCCCAGAATAATATTTTTAAATGCATAAAATAAAATGCATAGGATTACAAAGGAAACTATTATATTGAACTACAATCATCAAAATATTCAAAGTCCACAGACCTCCTGAAATCTATCCAGTTTAAGAACCCCTGAATAGAGGGACTCTAGAAAAGGAAGGTGAAATTTTAGAGTTATTCTAGCATTTTCTGCCAACTATGGAAAAGTTCTTGGGAATCCATCCTGAATCTGGAGCCCCTGAAGCTTCTGCAGAAGGGACCCTGAACCAATATAATCCACCCCTATCTTAGAGTTCCTTAGAATGGAAGCCAAGCCAAACTTAGACTAGATTTGAGATAGCTTTAAATTCTCTATAGTCACATTAGTCATAATTGAAGCTTATGGTTGAGAAAATATTGATTTTTTTTACTTTGACATGAGAGTAATCTCACCAAATCAGCACATAGCACAGATACATTTTAATAGTCTCATACACACACACACACACACACACACACACACACACACACACCCCTAGACATTTAACATATTTTATTTTTCCCCAATTATGTGTTAAAAAGAATTTTAAACTTTTTTTTTGTTTTGAGTTCTAAATTCTATTCCTTCCTCCCTCTTTCCCCTCATCCTTCCCCTGAGACATAAGCAATGAGACATAGGTTATACATATGCAATCATGTAAAATATTTTATGCAATTATGTAAAATATTTAATACTGGAGATCTTATACTCTGTTTTTCACAGAAGAACCCCAGAGTTCTCTGAGACATCTCCAGAGGTTCTTGCAGGCGAGGGGTGGGGGGAATAGGAGGGTGGGGATGGGGAATGTGACCACAGGTAGAAGCGTTATGGCCACTCCCTGACCTACAGCCCCAGTCCCAACAATAAGCCAGGAGTTTGGGATATAGGAATGAAAAACAATGCAAAAGGATTCCCCTTTATACCTTAGAAAAAAATGAAACCTATCAGTTTCCAGCATAATAGCTCACAAGCTTTTTCTTCCCTAGTCAGTATTTGCTATTTTAAGTGCCTACTCAGGCTAGGCATAAAGAAACTAGTTATCCCTCCCATATCTCAACTTTCTCCATTGCAGTTTCAATATGTCACAATTCAGCATTAAATTAAATGGGATTTTGGAGTGAATTTTGCGGAATCCACAGATGACAATGTGAAGGCCAGTAGATGACACAGAGCCTATGACCAAATACTTAACCCAAATTTTACCATAAGGCACTGTAAACACCCCATAACAGAAAAAAGAAAAAAGAAAAAAATTCAGACTTCTTCTCTGGTATGAAGGGAGGACCAAAATGTTTTACTCAGATTTTCCAGGTCCTGGGGACAGTATGCACCTAACTCCCAAGATGTGGAAGGGATAACTATATAGACCCATTAGTCTACCTCAGGTGATAGCATGCTCTGGTCATATCAAATCTGGAGTGCCATGGTAAGTTTAAGGTGCTCCAATTTAGGAAGGATGGATAAGTAGGAGAATCTACATAGGAGAGTAGTCAGGATGGTTAAAACCTTGAGATGATCTTATTTAAAAATGGGTTGAAGGAACTAGGGATGTTTAGCCTTGAGAAGACAAGGCTTATGGGGAGGGACATGATAGCTTCAAGTATTCAAGTAGTGCCTTAGAGAAGAGGATTTAATTTTCTTATACTTGGTTCCAGAAGGCAGATCTAGGAGCAACAGGGAGATGTTGCAAATAAACAAATTAAGTCTTGAAATAAACAAAAACTCCCAACAATTAGAACTATCCAAAAGTGAAATATGCTTTCCACCATACTGTGTTCCCCCTCATTTGGAGGTCTTTAGGCAAGAGCTGGCTACCCCCGATGAACTCAGAAGTCATCTAGTCCACCCCCTAATCTTATAGATCAAGAAACTGAGGCTCAGAGAACTTAAGCATCTTGCCCAAGATCACAAAGATATTAAGTGGCAGAGCAAAGATTTGAATCACCTTCTTTTATATTAGAGCCAATATTCTTTCCGCTGCATTGTCCATCCCAACTCTGAAATTCTGTGACCTTAAATTGAATTCTAATGAATCTTTGCCACCACAAAGCCTTGTAGGATAAATTCAGAGCTAGAGCTAAGGTTGGGTAAGTAGGGCTTCCATTTTGTTCAGTTATTTTTCAATTGTGTTTGACTCTTGGTGACCCCATTTGGGGTTTTCTTGGCAAAGATACTGGAGTGGTTTGTCATTCCCTTCTCCAGATCATTTTACAGATGAGAAAACTAAGGCAAACAGAGTGAAGTGATTTGCCCAGGGTTACACAGGTAGTAGGTGTCCAAAGTTGGATTTGAACTAGTTAAGATGAATCTTCCTGACTCCAAGTCAGGCACTCTATCCACTGTACCACTTAGTTGCCTTAGGGCTGTTATAGGCAGCAAAATTTAGAGGTGTATCACTCCCCGCCCCCTCCTCAGCTGACTGGAGGTCACAGACTAGTTAGTTACTGACAATAAATGTTAAAGGGGTTAGAAAAAACATCTTTCTGTTCCTTAAACTACTAGTCCAAAGAGTATGATATTTCCTCATATTTGGTGCTTTTTCTGTTTTCAATACACTTTAAAATTTGTTATCCACTAATCTATTCTAATCTTACATGTCAACATCAACAAAAATCCCTGTTTATTCTAAAATGTTCCAATAAAGTTTTTTGGAAGCAAAGCTTCAGCAAATAATTGACATCTACACTGCAATCAGCTTGTAAAGGCTGCGTTGTAAAGTTACAACCACATTCACATATCAACTGGGCCTTTGGAGGGAACCTCTGAGATGTAAAAATAATTGTGATGAATAAGGCTCTTGGCCTTAGCTCCTAATAAACCCTAAGCAAGACACAGATGCTTCTATTAAGAAATAAAAACATTCCTTTACAAAAAGTAGATCTCCAGACTGTTTCAGAAAGCTTCAGTTTTAATCTGCTCAAGATACCTCAGCAAGAGGGTGGTTACCATAGGAACCTGGATGCAGGTCAATGGAGTTTGGAGCACACGGTGTGGGGAGGCAAGGAGGGGGGAAGGTGAGGATTCTACAGTCTTAGTGTATAAACTGAGGCCTCAATCTCCTAACTGTCCCAGCCCCTTACCTCCCCTGCCTCACCAGTCAGGCAACCAGGGTAATGACCCTCAGTCCCCTCCTCAGGGCCAGGCTGCTCTTTTGGGGCCAAGGGGTCTGCCACCCAGCCTGTCTGCTGTAAGTCCTTGGTATATCCGTGGGTCAAGTGAGATGATATCCAGGTGTTTCCTCTCTCTGAACGCTCAATACTCTCTGCTTAGGGAGAAAGAGGATTAAGAGTCCTCGAGGTTCATGGAACTCCACTGTGGAACAGGTCACACACCCTGGGAAGTCCTCCCCCACCACAACAACCAACAAACTATCAACAAGTGGTGGGTTAAGCCTCAGAAGTGGGATTCCATGGGATTCCAACATTCATTCTATGGTGAGTTCCTCCCTGGCCTGTCCATCCTACTCCCCTCTTACAGTTACAGTTTAGGCTCTGCCCACCCAGGGATGCCAGAAACTGTTGCGGTTTCTTGATGTGTTGTGGTCGAACCATTTCAAAGAATTCAGAGTCAGACCACCTCTAATCCAAGTATAGGCATTTATTGAGATTGACGCCTCTCATGAAGCAGACTAAGTTCCAAGAGGAGCCAGCAACTTCAGAGAATGCAAGATGGATTTTTATAGGGTCAAGATGCAATTACATAACAGAAATTATGAAGATTAAAAAGGCATGAGGGGTTTGTTAAGGAATTAGGTAATAGGGAAAAGGTCCCAGCCACAGTGGAACTGTGCGTGTGATTACCCACAACGCATACAGAAAAAAATCCATTGGGGGGTATATATGTATGATAATGATATTATAATAAGCCTCTCTGCATCATAAGTTCCCTCTAGATCCATTCTTTACTATTACTGCGCAGGTGCCTACTTAGGGAAAGTCCCTTCTATGCTTGGGCATCCTGGTGGTGCTGCTTTCTGATTTGGCTGAGTATTGTGAACCTGTCTAAGGCTAGTTGGATGTGGTTGTGATTGAGTGCATGGACACACCTGCTCTTTCTATGGGGAAATGTAAGGAATGGGTCTGGGGGCAGTGGCTAGCTAGAGGCAGTGGCTGGGATCCCATCACATGGATATGCCTGCTGTTCTGTGAGAAATATGAATTTATGGACACACATGTTGTTCTAGTAAGCAATGAGGCACATATGAAGAAATTAGGATATTGAGTGTATGTAGGGGGTGGCAAGTGGCTAGGTAGGAGCAGTGGGCCTGCTGATCAGTGGGGCTTATAAGGAAGTTAGAATATTGGGCTGGGGGCAGCTTTATTAGGATTCCATCATTGCAGCTGGCCTCTTGATCTCTCCCAAGGTTCATGCTCCCTGACTCCAGGTTCCAGAACCCCTACTTTCAGCCCTGATGAATTTCAAATGTAATAATGGTTAATACAACCTAAAAGAAGCAGTACAATATCTAGCCATGGAGTCAAAAAGGTCCAATTCAACTCTGACACATACTGGCTGTGTGACCCTGGGCAAGTTATTTAACTTAGCACATATGAAAATCAGTTGTCTATCTGCTTTGGTAGGGAAAGTTCCTCACCAGGAGCTCCCTACGCTGATTTTTTTAAATTACTGTATAAAACAGTCCTTTGACCTTCTGAGTGCATAGCAGTATATTCCAGGCCACCAGCTACCCCCACACCCACATACACTCCTGGGCCTTCTTTCATTTCTTTTATTCAACCTCTTCATCAAATCTCCCCAAGAGCAGGAAGTAGGTTGCAACACAGTCCCTTCTAGGGAGCTGGGCGTTATTGACTGTACCTACCCTCACTGTTGTTTTTGTCTTTGCAGTTTCTAAGGCTGGAGAAAGTGCTGGTCTTGTAGTTGACCTTTCTTCCTAGATGAACTGCCAGCTCCCTCTTCCAGCCTTCTTTAGGAAATTTTCCTTGTCCTCTGCCCTGCTCTGGATTAGGGGTGTGGAGAGGGGAGGGGCAGAAGGCTGTTTGGTACAGATGAAAGTTCATCTCTGACAGCAAATGGCCATTCCCAAAACATTTTATCCTGTCTGCAGTCTCATTCTGTGCCTTTTTAGTGGTGGTATAAGTTTAAACCAGCTTTTGTGCCAACATTATAAAAGCAAGTCTGCCCACAAAGAAGGTAAACAGCAGGGCCTCAGACAGTTACAAGGACTCACGAGAAGTTGACTCATTTCCTTGTGGTTTCAGTATCACTTGGGGCAAAGTGTCTGCATTTTTTCTCTTGATTCTCAGTAACCGGCAGGTCTTTCATTGCCAACAACAGCTCAAGCATAGGATTGAAAGCAGGGCTTAGAGAATGCTGATTTTGGTTTAGACTTTACCCAAGCCTTTAGCACGGAGCAAAATTGTAGCTAAATTCCAATCTCTTGCAATTTTAGCTTGTTTACAATGGGAAGGTATGTAGACATTAAATATCAGCAAGCAAATAGCATTTTGATAGGGAAACGAAGCAAACACTTGGATTAAATTTCTTTCAGACATGCACGAGGGTGTTTGTTTTTCATTTCAGAGGAAAACTGGACCCAGCCAAACCCCAACCTGTGGAAAAAGGAGTTTGCAAACAATCACATGAAGCAATTTCTGATCTCTAACTTGGATTTAGAAAGGAAATGGAAGTAAAGTCTGCAAAGGAATTTCCTTTGAATCTCTGTGTCAGAGATTCTCATGACCCAGGTACCCTTTGGGAGAGTTTTACTCCTCTGATTGTTATTGTCCAACCAGGAAACCTGGGAAAATATGTGCATGGCATCTCCTCAATATACTGAGACTAAATGCCCATCTGTAGTTTGCAACATTGCAAAATACAAATTTTTATTCCTATCTTTTATTTTTACATCATCTGCATTTTTCCAATAAATTCCTCTCCCTTCTCCCATCCAAAAAGCCATTACTTATAACAAAGAATTCTTTTTTAATGGGGGGCAGGGGGAAGTTCAGCAAAACTAACTAATAAAACAAAAAAGTCTGATATTATATATGTTAGGGAATTTCACAACCTATACTAAGACCCTCTGGAAGAGTAATTCCTCCCACCTTGGTCTCTCTGACTGGAGGTCAATAAATTAGGAGACAGGACTGGAAGAGACAAAGTTTAGTTAGCATCTGCTGATTGGCAGTTGTCAGCGGGATAGCAAAGGTCTGAACAAAGGAAGATGCCTACATAAAGGGTTTTACCCAATCTTTGGAACATACTACTGGTGAAGAAGAAAGTTGGGTCAGGCTATTTGACCACTTTCCTTATTTGAGAGGTTGAGGAATAGGGACAAAATACCAAGCAATTTAGGGGAGAATGTGTTAACCTTGAAGTCTTAGGAGTTGCCTATGACCGGGTCTGTTCTAGTGAGATAAAAGGTTTTTTTTTGTTCTTTTGTTTTTGTTTTTCTCTCCAGCTAGTCATATTAGAGTGTCATGTTTCGCCAATAAATCTCTAAGCCAGTGAAGGTTTCCTTTCAAGAGAGTATCAGTTCGGATTCATCCTATCCTTGCTAGACTGAGGGTCTCTCTTTACCCAACCCTGTAGTTCTGTTCCACTGGCCTCCAAGGTTACTCTTTCTAGGGATATTTTCTCCAAACTTGCAGCATATGAGTGCTTTCCCCCTCCCCACTTCTTCCACATATGCGATGTTGAATAACCATAATTTCCCATTAACATCTTTTACTAGGAAGAAAACAAAACAGATGTCTTTGAATGAGTTCTAAGACAAGAAAGATACCCTCCATGGAGCAACAATCTCACAATAATCTCATGGATAGGATTCAATCATTTACAGTCGGCACTGGGCAAGGCCATTAACTACTGGCAGCTAGGCGGTGCAGTGGATAGAGCACTGGCCTTGGAACCAGGAAGACTCATCTTGAGTTCAAATCTGGCATCAGACACTTATTAGCTGTGTGACTCTGGGCAAGTCATTTAACTCTGTTTGCCTCAGTTTCCTCATCTGTAAAATGAGCTGGAGCAGGAAATGGCAAACCGCTTCAGTCTTTTTGCCAAGAAAAGCCCAAATGGGGTGGCAAAGAGTTAGACCCAACTGAATAACAACAACCACCACCCTCCTGCAATGTCTTATTGGCTCAAGGAGCAAGTCAGGTCTTCTTCCCTATCACTTCCATTTCTGGAGTTTTGCATAACATCTAGCAGAAGGCACCAGGTGGAATAATACCTCGAGGGTCCTCCTGTAGGTCCAGATGACCTAGAATAGAAAATGCTTTGTCATAGTTCTTCTAAGCCCCATTCTAGGTCCATTCTGAAATTGCTCTCCATCAAAGTGGCACCAGTGTGATTGCCAGGCTCTATAATCAACATTCACCTGGAGTAAATTTCTGTTTTGGGACATAGAGGGAAGTTCCCCAGGGTGTTCCCCAACGGACAGGAAATGTGGTTGTCCTTGCATAACAAGTTTGGTACAGCAATGTTTGATGCAGGGAACTCCTGACATTGTCTCTCTTTTAACTGATGCCTGGTCTTACAAAACCATGTCCAGGAGTGGGGATATTGCCATTCTCAAGCTCTGAGTATCCCAGTCACCAACACCAGATTCAGAGAAAATAAATACAAATCCTAATGTCTTTTTCCCCCTTCAGGCACTTCCAAGGGTGTGCTGGGGCCAGCAGGAGTAGGCTAAGATGGGGTGGTTAAATTTTCGTTGTGAGCATTTATACCTGAGAAATCAACAAATGCTACAAATCAGGGCTTGATTTATGGTCTTGCTGATTGTCTAGTCTTAAAAAGGGATGAAAAAATGTTAATAATGCAGATTAAATTTAAAAGTGTGTCTTATACATCCTCCCCTCCTCTCCATAACAACCATAAGAGGATTGTTAAACATTTGCCAACACACCAATTGGCAATCTCAAAATGATGTTTCCCCACCTGAGTGAAACTTCTCCACCTGTTCAAGAGTTGACAGAGAACCCTACTTTCTCCCTAATTAGTTCTTTTAAGTTCCAAAGACTCACTAGGGCAATTGAGTAAGATTATTCAAATCTCCCAAGGCTAGAGGTTCTTTTTTAGATTTGTTTTATTTTCAATTTATGGAATAAAAGAAGCATTTCCATAACATAGTACAGCCAAAAAAAAAAGATGGTTGCACATGAAACTACAAATCCTTTATGTGCAACTTGCTATTCCTTTTAAATACATAATAAAGTTATCATGTAAATTTCTTTTTTTAAAAAGTCTTCCCTCTCCTCCTCCACCTTAAATATGTGTGTGTACATACATATACACACATATGTAAAATCATTCTATACATGCTTCTATTTATCAGTTCTTTCTCTGGATGCAAATAGTGTCTTTTTTCATATATCCCTTGTAATTAATTCAAAATGACTTATTCACTTAAAGTTGTGCTTAAAACAATATTGCTGTTACTATAGACAATGTTCTTGGTTCTGCTTATTTTGCTCTTCACTATTTCATGCAAGTCTATCCATGTTTTTGTAAGATTATCAAGCTCATCGTTTATTGTAGCACAGTAGTATTCCATCACAGTCATATGTCACAACAGAGATCCTTAACTTTTTTTGTGCCCTGGACCCCTTGGGCAATCTGTTGAAGCCCATGGAACCCTTCCCAGAATAATGTTTTTAAATGCATAAAACAGAATAAAAAGGATTACAATGAAGAAAATTATGTTGAAACAAAAATATGATTTTCCCTTCAATCAAGTTCAAGGATATCCTGAAATCTACTCAAAGACCCCAGATTAAGAATCCCTGACCTACCCCATAAAGCAGCCACATGATCAACATTTTTATTCCTTGGGGAAAAAGAAAGAAGAAACAGTTTTTATATCTAGCTACACTGACACCTATGAGAAGACCTGGAAACTTTGAGTACAGATTCCTTTATACTTTTAAAAATAATATTTCTGACCAGCCAAATAGTTGTAGAGGAATGGGCTGGACTGAGGGCAGGCAGATAGGACAAAGGAGAATAAAATGGTTATCTTTCCCTTAAACTCAGAATCAAGATTGAGACCTATGACTATTATAGGTTAGGGACAAGTCTAGGCAAGGGAGGATCGAGGCCCTTAGATTTCCTGTCCCCTTACTTTATCTAAGATATGAGGTACTTCTCCCCAGTATCATAATTGCCAAATTCCTGGAAAACTATCATAGTTATTTGGTCACTTTCCTATGTCTTTTTGTGGTTAGTGAGCTAAGCCAAAATGTAGTCAGTGCTCATTTCATGTGATCATAGATTTGGAACTTTAGAGGGAACCCTGATTATTTAGTTCAGTCCTTTCATTTTGCAGATGAGGAAAATGGGGGCCAGAGGATCCCAAAGTATTAAAGATCCCACAAGGCCCAAGATCACACTGACACTAAATAATGCACCCAGGAAACTCAGGTCTTTGGATGCCTATCGTTCTGCACAACGTCATGCTACGTCTTTACAATTAAAAGCAATTGCTGCAACCAAATGAACTGTGTGAAGGGTGATCTGTATTAACCATCAGAATGAATAAACATTAGGGTAAATAAATGGATCAGGGCATTCACCCATCAAATAATATTTATTGAGTGTTTCCCATGTGCAAGCCATAAAGCCATGTTGCCATCTTTATTCATGAATAGAGCAGTATTCCCCTAAGTGGGGGCCGGGTACAGCATAGAATAACCCCAAGGGGTCTGTAATCAACCAATAAGAGGTTTGGAAGTTGCATCATATTCCACCCTTCCCACAAGAACCATTCATTAGCTTGTCTCCAATGCAACTACACCATCCACTTTATTGTTCATGGTTCAACACTCCTCCTCCTCTGCTCCCTCCCACCGCAGTCCTCTGATATCTGGGTCAGACATAAGCTCCTCAGGATGGTTATAACCTAACTGTGACCCAGGCACCTGCAGCAGCAGGTGTTCAGGTCAAATTTCCTGCCACCAACTCAGCATCCTCGAAACCTGCTCCCCATTCAGCTCTGCAGGCACTGGGATAAAGAACCCCACCCTCTTTTGTTTTGCAATCTGCCTCAAAGATCTCCTAACTTTGTCTTTCTCTCCCAACTCCCCTCTCTCCAAAACTTCCCTATTCCTATCTATTGCACTACTATCCCGCTAGTGACTCAAGTTAACAATCTCAGTGTTAAACTCGACTGTTTTTTCTCCAGATTTGTATAACCAGGTGCCAAATCTTATCGTTTCTACTTCTATTACATCTCTTATGTATTCTGTCTTCTCTCTACTCACCCAGGCAGCACCCTAGTTCAGGCCCACATCACTTCTCATGGTGACTATTGCAATTGTCTTCTAGTTGGTCTCCCTGCTTCAAGAGCCTGTCCCCTTTCCAATGTCTGCTACACAAAGGACTAAGTGATTTTCTGAAGGTACAGGTATGATCTCCTCACTTCCCTGCTTAAAAAAAAAGACCCAGTTATTATCAATTATTTCTAAGATCAAATATTATTTCATCTTTATCCTTTGAAAAATTTGTTTTATAATGTACATAATTATGTTTATATGTAAAAATGTCTGTTTTACAGTATATGTAATTAATATATACAAATGTCTGTTTTATAGTCTATGTAATTAATATTATAGTACATACACTAAGTGTAACATATATATGTATATATAATTTAGAAATAAGTAAATATACATATGTTAGCCATGCATGCTCAAAAAAATTTTTTTCCTAAGAGGGATGCACAACAAAAAAACAGTTTAGAAATGACTGGTGTGGTTGTTCAGTCGAGTCTGATTCTTCATGGCCCTGTTTGGAGTTTCCTTGGCAAAGATACTGGAGAGGTTTGCTATTTCTTTCTGTAGCTCATTTTAGAGATGAGGAAACTGAGGCAAACAGGGTGATGTGACTTGCCCAGGGTCACACAGCTAGTGGCCGGATTTGAACTCAGTAAGAGGAGCCTTCCTGACTTCAGGCCTAGAACTCTATTCACTAGGTCATCTAGCTGCACAGAGTCACTGTTTAAATTGGACCTGCACAATCTGCTGGCCCCAAGGCCACTTATGGCTGTGGCATCCCAAATGATTCTCTCTACACATAAAGAATTATCCACATTTTCAGGGCCACCAGAAATCCTTTGGTGTGGAGCAAGTTGCCTGAGGGCAGTAAGCTGCTGCTGTAGGTTGTGCAGGCCTGGTTTAAATCTTCTCCATTTCTCTTCTTCACCATTCATCCCTGCCTCCCTCAACCAGCTCTCTAGCTACAACTGCTTTCTATCCTTTCTTTGACTTTATAATCTTTCTCTTCTCTCCCGGCTCCCACATTCATGCCACTGACTCTATGGACCTCTTAGACGCAATTAGCTTTCTTCTATACTGTTTACTTAGAGACCTGCTGTTAGTTTTTACTATTTGAGATACTGGAGAAGCTTCTCAAAGCACCTAGCTTTGTTTTTCCTTTTGATTAAATGTTCTCTTTATCTACAGTACAATTATGGTCAAGAGAGCACGTGGGGTCCAGAAGCTAATTTGTTTAATCTTATTAAAGATATTGATGAGAAAAAGTCAAGCTTAAAGACTAAGTGTATTTGTTTGTTTTTATTAATTCCTAAGATCAAAAAGGAATTTAGCAGCTAGCTATACAACCAAACTGGATTTTCAAAACATTTCAATAGAAAAGTGATTCATAGCTCATCTCCAGTAGGAATGTCAACATCAGCCTGGGCTCCAAATGTTTGGATGTTTTGTGCCTATGAATCCTGTGTCCTGAGACTGAAGTTTTGTGACAGTGGTATGTATGCTAGCTAGCAGCAAGACAATGCCTCCTGTCAAGTGTTAGCTGGGCCTTTGGAAATGGCAAAGTGACTTTGGTTTTCCCAGAAGAAATGATATTTTGCAGTAGACATAGCAACTGCAACTCACAGGACTTTGATGTGACCATTTGAACAAGGATTTTTAATGCCTACAGGAAATTGCCTGGAAGCTTTTAAAACCTAGGTCTTACTTCCTCCAACTTCTGCCAAGGTAGGGGATGAAAGAAATGATAATTAATAATCAATGATTTGGAGAGATTCAGATTTCCCCCTTTTTCTTTTATCCTCAATTCAAAACATCAGTCCCTAAAGGTTGAGCTAACCTTTTCCTCTATCCAGACACCACCCAGGTAGAGCTGCCATTTTGAACTCACAGGTTTGGGAGGGGATACATTCTTCGAATAGATTGCCCAAGGCTAGTACATGACATAATCAATGCTTATTTGAATAGGTTCAGCTCCTCATTATAATATTCATTTTCTCATTAATTGTTAACCAATCAGAATTGATTGCCACCTGGGCAACTTCCATCTTCCAATGGGCATATAAGCTGTGAGTGCCATGATTGTTTTTGATCTAAGAGAGAGATGGCCAAATGACCAACCTTTTATTAAAATCCCAGCATTATTAATAAAATGATTAAATTACCCAGAAATTGTTCCTCTCAAACTTTTTTAAATGCCACAAGGGACATGGTTCACAGGTATGGAACACTGCATAGAATGTTAGATTTTTTTTTGATGTATTGATCAGTATTGCTGATTTTTTCTCTTATTAATTTTCTTTTTAAAAAATCTTTGTTATACTGGAGGAGTCTCTGGGAGGAGGCAGGGGATATGGGGGGAAACCTGAGCAAGACAAAGACAGCATCTATCAATAAATCTATTTTCAAAAACCCTAAACTTTCTACACATTAATATTAGGAAAAATGTATAAGCTACAGTTCTTTTATTCTCTCTTGCCTGTCACATTATAATAAGCTAAAGTTAGTTATAACATGGATATAGATAGATGTTGAAATCAAGGTCATCCTTTGGAAAAAGTTGTAAAGTAAACAAAGTTCTTCCACATTTCTTTTCAGGGCCTTCTCTGACCCCTGGTGACCCTGCTGTTGCTCAGGGTCCAGCCTCCTGGATACCAACCCTTAGCTGGCCAAAGCCCCTGACTGACACTCCAACCATTTGTATCTGCCCTTTATCGGCCTCACAATATCCGTCAGCTTCCTCTCTATTAAAATTTACTGATCTTTTCATCTTTTCTCCTATGGGAAATGAACTAATAAACTAATTCACTTAATGAATAACATCAGGTTTAGTGGACTAACTCTCCCTGGGATATTTTCCCTTTAATGAGGGGAAGGATGCCTTATATGAAGAGGCAAGGTAACCCAGAAATATGAGATCTGGGCTCTAGTCCTGGGTCTTCCATGAACTTAGTGTCATCTTGGATAAGTCCCATGCTTTCTTTTTTGTTGTTGTTCAGCTGTTCAGTCATGTCTAACTGTTCATGACCCCATTTGGATTTTCTTGGCAAAGATACTGGAGTAGATTGCGATTTCCTTCTCCAGCTCATTTTACAGATGAGAAAACTGAGGCAAACAGGGGTAAGTGACTTGCTCAGGGTCACCTAGCTGCTTTCTCTAGGCCTCAGTAAAATGAGGAGGATGGGGACTCTTTCCAGCTCCGGTATTCTGTGACTTCATGTTTTCGTTGTTCTGTGATTTTTTTTGAACTCCACTGGAATGGGTTAGCAGACACTGTGCCAGGTTCGGGGCAAACATGTTTTGGGAAGGAATCCCCACAAATCATACCACATAGGCAGTCAGCCCATCTCTAAGCAGGTCACACAGTTCTGAAGTGGAATAGAGTACTGGTTGGTAAACCCCATGAAGGTAGGAGCTGGTTTAAGTAAACTTTGTCATCTCTGCTCATAGTTAAGTACAGTGCTCTGCGTATAACAGGGACTTGAACTGGATGTTGAATTGAATTTGTTGACATTTACAAGCTAAAAGTCATTTGTGCCTGGAGGCAGAAAAATAAAAATGATGTAAAACTTGGCTGTTGATCTTGGCTCAAAATTTGGCTGTTGATATTGGACAGTGTGAGGAATAAGTTGGCTTTAGTGTCTGCGCTCTGGTGATTACTCCTTTCCTTTCAGACTTTTCAATAAATTAGATGCTATTTTGCAAGACTGCCAGTATTTATGGAGAACAGTAAACTGCCTCCCTATTCCAGAAAAAAAGTGACCTTTCTAGAAATAAACAGAAATGATTAGTTTACTTCCTTCTAATTCCTGCCTGACCACTTTATTTAGCTCTTGCCCCTTGACAAAACAAAGTATACAAACTTTAAACCAAGAGGAGAGGGAGGTGGGGTATAGTGTAATAGACAGGGTCGAGGACTTGTCTGGATGTGAGTTTGAGACTCATCCCCCACACTGGCACACTGGCTCTTGCCTAGCCCTGGGCAAGTTAACTCTCTCTCTGAGCACCCAGTGCTCCCACTGTTTTCCTTCAGTTAATAGTATTTACGACACTTATATTCCTTCGGATAATAGTACTCGTGATAAGAGTGCTGGGCCTGGAGTTAGGAAGACTTTCTGAGTTCAAATCTGGCCTCAGACACTTACTAGCAATGTGACCTGGGCAAGTCACTTAACCCTGTTTGCCTCAGTTTCCTCATCTGTAAAATAAGCTGGAGAAGGAAAGGGCAAACCACTTTAGTATCTTTGCCAAGAAAACTCCAAATGGAGTCATGGAGAGGCAGACACACCTGAAGCAACTGAACAACTACTACACAAAAAAACTAGGGCAGACAGGAAGGGCTTTGTATTTACAAGTAATACTTGGGAGAATGGCCCTCAACCTTGCTCAACACCAGAATTTCCCATCAAAAATTAAAAGGATAATAAACTTTTTCAATCATAGTTCTGTTTTTCCTCCTCCTCTAGCTCTTTTTTTGACCCCTAGTTTTAAATCCAGGCCAAAACAGCTTGTCAGGCTCCCCTTGTCTGTGGCTGGCACTGACTTGTACTGACTTCCTAGCACTCAAGTTGTTTGATGGAATAAAACCTAGGCTTCAGTGGAGGTACATAGACCATTGGGCCTGCCTGGTCTCAGTTTCAGCTTCAACTTAAAGAAGATTCAGGCACATCTTTTCAGAGCTTGGCTTTTGTTACTGGTGGAAAAAAAGAAAAGAAAAAGAAAGGAAATTAATTTTACCACTCTGTAACTCTGGCAGGATAATAGAGCAATAAAGGCAGGAACAGGCTCAGTTGATTTGTGGAGGGGAGTAGGGGCTGGTAATTGCTTAATTGACCTGTAAGAAAAAGTAGGCAAGTTCAGTTTCTGAAGACAGGCTGCTGAAAACAGAGGCTAATGAGGCACAGGGAGCATAGAACAGATCCAAAGATCTGGACCCAGTTGTTACTGAGTGATCAGAGCCCAGACTGCTTGTGGGAGATTGCTTGATCCAGAAATAGTATGTGAAATGCTGCCTAAAAGGTTTTATTGCCTTTCTTTCAAAAAGCTCCCCAAAAGAACAATTTAGAATAAAGCACATTATACAGGCAGTCAGTGTCTTCCTCCTGGGATAACTGAGTCTGTGTATTGGCTTTCCTCATACCCACAAACCACTGCCTTGTTCCTCCCCTTTCCTTCAATCTGCCATTTTCCTTGACCTAGACAACCCCCTACAGTTTGTGGAGAAGGAACGGGATTTATTTGTCACTATGTAGATGACTCCTTGTGTTGGTAAGCAAAATGGGCTCTTAGCACTTAGTTCAACCAAGTGCCCTTGAAGAGTTTGGCTTTTGTTACTTCAGTGTATTTCATTGAGTGTTACTAGGTGCTAAGCCCCAGGCCCAAACCCCTATTAGATATAAAACCTATGTGGGTGTGGATTGGTAACTAAGATGGGGCCCAAAGTTAGCCCAAGGTGGAGCTAACTAAGATAGAGACAATAATAAGACCAACTTCATAGAGCTTTTTGTGAGAATCAAATGAGACCACGCCTGCAAAGTGCTTTGTGAACTTGAAATAAGTGGTATCATGGACATACTGACCTTGCTCTGAAATCAAGCCGACTTAGAAATGTAATAGCTAACCTTCATTCCACCTGGCCTTCTTCCAACCATTTCTTTAAGCACAGATATTATTACATTTGGAAAAGGAAGGTAGGGAGCTTGGATTGAAAAACAAAGGTCGAGGGGAGCCAAGATGGCCGCATGAAAACAGCATCTTACCAGAGCTCTCTCACAAGTTCTGTCAGATTCCTATAAAAAAGTGAATTTGAGCAGATTTGAGAGAGTTAGAAACCGCGAGAAGTCTAAGTGGGACAAATTTCCCAGCCAGGAGAGTCTGAAAGGCTAAAGGAATGAATGTGTAGGCTAGGAGAGCACTTGGTGTGTTGAGCTGCTCCAGACGGGACCAAAGCAGAAGCGGCTGGCCGGGAAACCCACATGGGAGACAGGCTGGGAGAAAGCCGGGCACCTGAAACCAGCGGAGATCCCCAGGCCTCCCAACACAGTACGGCAGTCTGTGGAAGCGATGAGAGGCAGTGCAATGCCACAGACAGTGAGATACCAACTCCTGAGGCTTGCAGCCCAAAGGTATGGAACCCTTCTTGAACTTCCAGGAGACATAATGGCCAGGTAAACGGCTCTAATCCCTCCCCTCTCCACCCAGAGAATTCCTTGAGGGAAAAAAAAAAGAATGCTGGAACAGAGGAGATAGAAGTGGGGCTTCAGTGGCCAAGTAGTGGGAGTACCTGGATCCCAGAGGGGCAGAGCCAGCAGGGGTCAACACCAGGAGCCCAGACATACTCTTGCTCCCCCAGGGGAAGTACCAGACACCCAGCTGGAACAACAAAGAGCTGAGACCATTGCTGAAGAGCAACAATAGTGGAGAACAACTCCAGGGGAAGAGGAGATTTTGGGCAGCCAGACCCCCGCCCCCACACCTCAGGAAACTGAAGGCTATAATTCACAAAGCCAACAACTAGACTCACAATCCCCAGAATAAGAAAGCTGGGACAGTGAG
>CM053622.1:163607963-163623647 GCA_028646595.1 Phalanger gymnotis | reverse complement strand
TAAAGAGTACTTTGTTCTAAGTTTGAGGGGATGCGCCATTGATTTCAGAGCAATTTCTACACAGCCAGGCCTGCCACACCAGCACTCCTTCTTCCTCAAGAACCACCAACCTGGACCTGATGAAAATCTTAAGCAGGCTCTGCACTCCTGCTCTGATCCACCACTTAATTCCTCCCACCAGGTGGGCCTGGGGCCAGAAGTTACTGCAGCTGTAGTTCTGTAGCTGTACCTCCCCCCACTGCCCCCACAGTGGTGGCTGAACTGCAAACTCTTTTCACTCTGTCTCCTGCAGCTTTTCCCACTAACCTTCTCTGTTGCCTTTGGTGTTTGTGGGTTGAGAAGTCTGGTAACTGCCACAGCTCACTCATTCAGGGTGCTAGGGCTTGTTCTGCCTGGCTCCTGGTCTGGTTGGTCCTGCCACCACAGGTGCTGGGCTTCGCTCCCCTCCGCTCTGTGTGCGATAGACCTCATCCAGTGACCATCCAGGCTGTCTTGGGTTGGATCTCTGCTTCCCTCTACTATTTTGTGGGTTCTGCAGTTCTAGAATTTGTTCAGAGCCATTTTTTATAGGTTTTTGGAGGGACCTGTCAGAGAGCTCACGCAAGTCCCTGCTTTCCAGACGCCATCTTGGCTCTGCCCCCCCCCCATTCTAACTTTTAAGGAGTTGTTTTCCTCCGTTAGCTTTTGTACCTCCTCTTCCATTTGGCCAATGATACTTTTTAAGGAGTTATTTTCTTCAGTAGATTTTTCAAATCAATCAATCAATTAATTAATTTTCCCCCAGTTACATGTAAAAACAACCTTTAACATTCATTTCTAAAATTTTGAGTTCCAAATTCTCTCCCTTGCTTCCCCTGCCCCCATTGAGAAGGCAAGCAGTTCAATGTAGGGTGTACATGTAAAAATATGGGTTATACAATGCAAAGCATATCCATAATCGTCATGCTGTGAGAAAAACATAGATAAAAAAAACCTCAGGAAAAACAAAGTAAAAAAAAGTATACTTCAATCTGTATTCAGACACCATCAGTTTTTTTCTCGGGGGATGGATAACATTTTTTCATCATAAGTCCTTCAGAATTGTCTTGGATTGTTGTGTTGCTGAGAATAGCTAAGTCATTCACAGCTAATCGTCTTATTGCTATTACTTTGTACACAGTACATTTCACTTTATATCAGCCCATACAAGTCTTTCCAGGTTTTTCTGACAGTATCCTGCTCATCATTTCTTATAGTACAATAGTATTCCGTCATAATCACATACCACAACTTATTAACCTATTCCCCAATCGACAGGCATCCCCTCAACTTCTAATTCTTTGCCGCCAGAAGAGAGCTGCTATAAATATTTTGGTACATATAGGTAGGTCCTTTTCTTTTTTTAAATCTTTTTCAGGGATACAGACCCAGAAGTGGTATTGCTAAGTGAAGTAGGAAGGCCGAATTTATAATCTCAAATATAATCATGTATATGTTTGAATGGTTTGAAATCGCAAGGTATGAGTGATTCTCTAAGTAGAATGCTATAAAACATTTATTTAGGCTCCACAGAAACAGATTCATGAACCAGCCTCCCCATTTCGACACTTTGATCACAAACTTCCAGGCCCAATAAGTCTGCCTCAGAAGAGTAACCAGGAGGCCACAGAAAAACAAAATAGTATTTAGCCAAATCATATTTACTGGCCTCAAGTCCTTGCTTGCACTCCTGGGTCTACACACGGGTCAGCTCTACTTTCAGGTTGGCTCTGCTTCCGCAGCTCCTGCTTCAGTTTCGGCTTTCTCTTCAGCTTCGGCTGTAGCTGTCTCTGCCGCCGTCGCCGCCACTTCCACCACCCTCTCCAAGCTGTCTTCCAGCTAGCTGACTGCTTCCTCTCTCCTTCAGCTCTTAACTCCTGTCACCAACAACCTCTCCAACTGTCTCCCCACTGCTTCTCCAACTGCCTCCAACTGCCTCTTAGCTCTGCTCCAACCGTTCCACAAGCTCCTCCCACCACAGGCTTCTATTGGCTCCAGTGCTAGCCACTCTTCCCAGGGTCCTGGGAGGCTCACATCCACATAGGTTCCACACCCAACAGGGCTCTGGGCCTGGGACTTAACACTCAGCTAGGCTCAAGGAAATACACTGAATTACTCAAAGAAAACAAAGACCATTTTGCTTGTCAACACACTAAGTCAAAGGGCAAGTCAAAGGGTGTTTTGCTTTTGATAATCCCCTCCCCTAATCTGCCCTCCCTATCATCCCTTCTTTTCTCTTATCCCCTTCCTCTCTTACTTTCCCATAGGGTAAGATAGATTTCTATACTCAATTGAGTGTGTATGTTATTCCCTCTTTGCGCCAATTGTTATTCCCTTTTGAGCCAATTCCAGTAGATTTTTGTATCTCCTTTTCCATTTGGCCAATTCTACTTTTTAAGATAAATCATTGGTTAATTTGATTAAAAAAGGAAAATTAAATTACCAGTATCAAAAATGAAAGGTGTGAATTCACCACCAATGAAGAGGGAATTCAAACAATTATTAGGAGCTATTTTGCCCAATTATATGTCAGTAGTTTTGACAATCTAGATAAAATGAATGAATATCTACAAAAAATATAAATTGCCCAGATTGTCAGAAGAAATCAAATACTTAAATAACCCTATCTTAGAAAAAGAAATTGAACAAGCCATCAACAAACTTCCTAAGAAAAAGACTCCAGGGTTAGATGGATGCACAAGTGAATTCTACAAAACATTTAAAGAATAATTAATCCCAATGAACTATTTGGGAAAATAGGCAAAAAAAAAAAAAAGGAGTGCTACCAAATTCCTTCTATGACACAAATATGGTGCTAATACCTAAATCAGGAAAAGCCAAAAAAAGAGCAAGAAAATCATAGAACAATTTTCCTAATGAATAATGATGCAAAAATCTTGTAATATATTACAAGGATCATACACTTTGATCAGGTGGGATTTATACCAGGAATGCAGGACTGGTTCAATATTAAGAAAACTATCAGCATAATTGACCATGTCAATAACAAATGGACAGAAATCACATGATTATCTCAAAAAATTATCTCAATTATCTCAAAAATTATCTCAAAAAACCTTTTGATAAAATGTATCACTCATTCCTATTAAAAACACTAAAGAGGATAGGAATAAATTGAACTTACATTGAAATGATATATAATATTTATCTAAAACAATCATCAAGTATTATCTATAATGGGGATAAGCTAGAAATCTTCCCAATAGGATTAGGGGTAAAGCAAGATTGCCCATTGTCACCATTATTATTCAATATTTTACTGGAAATGCAAGCTATAGAAATAAGAAAAGAAAAATTGTAGGAATTAGAATAGGCAATGATGAAACAAAACAACTACTCTTTGCAGATGATATGATGGTATATTTAGAGAATCCTGGAGAATCAATCAAAAAACTAGTTGAAATAATTAACAACTTTAGTAAAGTTGTGGGATGCAAAGTAAACCAACACAAATCATGAGTATTTCTATATATTACCAACAAAGTCCAGCAGCAAGAAATAGAAAGAGAAATTCCATTTAAAATAGCTGTAGACAACATAAAATACTTAGGAGTCTACCTGCCAAGATAAACCCAGGAATTATATGAACACAATTACACAACACTATTCACACAAATAAAATCTGATCAAAACAATTAATTTCTCATGGGTAGGCTGAGCCAATATGATAAAAATTACAGTTCTATCTAAATTAATCTATTTATTTAGTACCACACCAATCAAACTTCCAAAAATACCTTATAAAGCTAGAAAAAAATAAATTCTTCTGGAAGATCAAAAAGTCAAGAATATCAAGGGAATCAATGAAAAAATGTGAAAGAAATTGGTGTAGTATATTGGGATTTGAATCAGACAAGGTCTGTCTGTCAATGTTTGTACTTTGTATTTTGCTCTGAAGTTCAGGGTGCTGGTTTTTTCTCTTGAACTAAGTGAATGATATTTGTATGCTGAATTAAAGTAAGCTTGGCAACCCCTTAACATTGCTTTCCTTACTAAAGCAGATCAAAAGAACCTATGCTTTTGCAGTGTGCTGGTAGCATTCTTGTTGTTGAGCTTGTGTTGGTCTTTCACCCCCACAACAGCTGCCAGTTGGATTATTAAAACAACTTCACGAACAGGATCTGCCTTTTAAAAGGAAAGCATGGTATTTTGGGGTACTGGGGTGTCTGAATGTTTCCCAGTTTTTGGATTGCTCTTTGTACTTGGGGTGGCTATGGTTCTGTGGAGCCTCGGGAGCAACAAAGGCCTGAAGGAAAACAGGCCAGTAGAAGTGCTGGGAGTGGTTTCCCCAGAGCAGGGGCCCAGGGAGATAGTCTCTTCTTCTGAGGAATTAAGTTGATAAGCCTGGCCTGGGAGGACTGTGCTGCACATTTGGCAGGAGGGGCTGGTAAGGAGAAAGAAGAAGCAGACAGCAGCTGCTGAAATATTAATCCAGACAGAGCAGAAGACTGCCTGCATGGGAACTTTGGAAAGCTGAAAGTGCTGAGCTGCCCTGGAGCTGACTTTGGTGAGAGGATCGAAATGGTGGAGAATTGCTTACATTCCAGAAGAAGCTAGGTGAGGCCAGCTGGAGTTGGAACCCAGGAGCTTGGAGTCCAGCCCTGGGGCAAGATGGAAACTTTGCAGCAAGACACTGAGTGTGCTTTTTCCCTGCCTTCCCCAGCCAGATCGGAGAACTTTGAGGTGAGCAAAAAGGTGGAGAATCACCTACATTGCAATCGAGATTCTGGCAGAAGCCAGGAGAGGCCAGCTGGAGTTAGGCAACCAGGATCCCAGGGGTTTAGAATTCAGCCCTGGGGCAAGACGGAAACTTTGCAGCAAGGGCCTAAGGGTGCTTTTCTGCTGCCTCCCCCTTGGGCTGCTTGGGATCCAGGAAGGAGGGATGAATTTGTTTTTGTTGGGGTGGGGGAAGTGCCTTGGACCCCCAGCGACCCCACCCTGTTGCCCAGTGGACCCTCAGGACTTGGAACTGGGAACTGGAACATAATGGAGAGAACAGACCCCAAAAGAACTTTGTTGGGACTCTTTATTTGAAATTGGGACTTTGGGTGCCAAGTGGAAGCCTGCAATGGCAGTTTGGGGAGAAAGAGAACTCTATTTGTCTGTTTGCTTTAGGATTTTACTAACTAAAGCATGCCTGTGCCTCAGGGTACTAGGAAAAAGCCTGCAATAGCAGGATGATGCTCAAGAAGTAAACTAAACTAAACTAAACTGAACTAAAGAGATTAACTTGCTAAGATCTAGGGGTGGACATTTGAATTGTAAACAAATATTTGGGAATGTCACTGAATGATATTTTTTGCTTTGTTGTGAATGATATGTTTTAGTTTCCTGCATAACTGCATCACAATGTGTGTTCTAGGATCCATGGTTGATTAGATTATGTATCCTGAAACAAGGGGTGGAGTGTGTTGGTAAGCAAAATGGGCTCTTAGCACTTAGTTCAACTAATTCCCTTTGAAGAGTTTGGCTTTTGTTTCCTTGATTAGATTTGGGCGTCCTTGGTGCCTCCTTGCCTCAGGGGAGGGCCTAGTTTACCCATGAGTTTGAGTGACATGTTTAGGACATCAGAGGCTTTTAGACCATGTGGGTTCAAGTCACTTCTTTGTGACGATTCTAGGTTACATGGGTGAGTCACACGAGTGACTCACCCTTGACCCTGAAAAAGATATAAAACCAGGGATTGGCTTTCTCTTTTTTGGAGCTCTTACCCACAGCAGTGGTGGTGCAAGTGACTCTGGGCCAGCCCTCATCATGAGCTCCTGGGCTGAACCTAGATGTTGGTAACTATGAATCTGTATTTGGTCTGTCTGTCGATGTTTGTAATTTGTTTAGGGCTCTCACTCGCAGTGATGCTGATGCGGAGACTCTGGGCAGCTGTAGCTAAGAGCTCTCCAGCTTGTAACCCAGATGCTGAGACTTTGTTAAACTCTGGTAACTATTTATTGGGATTTGAATCAGACAAGGTCCATCTGTTGATGTTTGTACTTTGTATTTTGCTCTGAAGTTCAGGGTGCTGGTTTTTTCCCCTGAACTAAGTGAATGATATTTGTATGCTGAATTAAAGTAAGCTTGTCAACCCCTTAACGTTGCTTTCCTTACTAAAGCAGATCAAAAGAACCTGTGCTTTTGCAGTGTGCTGGTAGCATTCTTGTTGTTAGGCTTGTGTTGGTCTTTCACCCCCACAACAGCGGCTAGCTGGATTGTTGAAACGCCTAGTAATACCAGATCTCAAACCATATTATAAGGTGGTAATTATCAAAATAATCAGGTACTGGCTAAGAAATAGAGTGGTAGATCAGTGGGACAGATTAGGTACACAGTACATTGTAGTAAACAATCATGGTAAAATCTAGTATATGATAAACCCAAAGATTCACTCATTATTTGATAAAAACTGTTGGGAAAACTGGAAAACAGTATGACAGAAACTAAGTATAGATCAACATCTCACAACATATATCAAGACAAGGTCAAAATGGGTACATGATTTAGACATAAAGGGTGATAACATAAGCAAATTAGAAGAGCATGGAATATATGTTACCTGTCAGATCTATGGATAAAGGAAGAATTTAGGTCCAAACAAGATATAGAGAGTGTTATGAAATGTAAAATAGATAATTTTAATTATATAAAATTTAAAAGGTTTTGCACAGACCAAACCAATGTAATCAAAATTATAAAGAAAGAAGAAAACTGGGGAAAAATTTTGGCAGCAAGTGTCTCTGATAAAAGCCTCATTTCTCAAATATGTAGAGAACTGAGTCAAATTTATAAGAATACAAGTCATGCCCCAATTGATAAATGGTCAAAGGTGTTTTCAAAGTAATCAAAGCTATCTATAGTCATATTAAAAACTCTCTAAATTACTATTGATTAGAGAAGTACAAATTAAAACAATTCTGAGGTACCACCTCACTCCTATCAGATTGGTTAATTTGACAAAAAAGGAAAATGATAAATGTCAGAGGGGATGTGGGAAAACTGGGACACTAAAGCATTGTTGGTGGAGTTGTGAACTGATTCAAGCATTCTGGAGAGCAATTTGGAACTACGCCCAAAGGGCTGTAAAACTGCAGCCCCAAGCACTAGTGATTCTCTTGGCTCTGGAACAGTGGCTGGGTTCCCTGCTTTTGCAGCCAATCATGTGGCTCATGTGCAGCACTCATGGTCCTCTCCACCCTGGAACTGTGACCCAGAACTACATATAGACAATAAGGTCACCAATTAGTGGCAGCTATATACAGTGCCAGCAAGAGGCCCCCTGTAATCACTTTCTGACCAGTTGTCTGATTTCTTTACCGTTTCTGGGCTGAGAGTTCCTCAAGCTTCTGCTGCTGTGGCTGTCGGGCTGCCATTGTGTGGGTGTGAGCCCTGAACAGGCTTCCACCCTGGCACAGACCTCCTAAGTTTTCTTAGGTTGGACAAAATGTCTCACCCTGACCCTCATCTTTTGTTGTTTCTGCTGTCCCAAAATTCAATTTGAAGTATTATCTTAAACTTGTTCAGAGGAAAATGTTGAGAGTTCAGCTGAGTTGTTGCCTCTAATCCACCATCTTAGCTCCTTCCCTTGCAGTTTCTTTTAAAGCTCCATTTAACCATCATCTTCCACCTGGAGCTTTTCATGATCCACCTAGATCTTAGTACCTTCTCCTCTGAATTATCTTACACTTAAGTGTAATTTTTATATATATTTATACATGTATATATTGTTTCCTTAGATAGAATATAAGCTCCTTGAGGGAAAGGACTATTTCTTTTTTCTCTTCGTATCCAAAGCTCTTAGCATAGTGCGTAATACATAGTAGGCACTTAATAAGTACTTTTTAATGAATGAAAATGAATTACATAAAAAATTACAACAAACTCTATATATCATTAAGGACAAGGGAGCTGCCATATTGGAACCTTAGATTACAATCCTGAATGTGGTTCTTGAGGAAAAGGAAATGTCACTGAAATAAACTACAAAGGGAAAAGCAGCTGGACTAGATATATAGAGAAGTCTGTGCTAAACACGACAAAACAGAAGGTGCTGTGATTGTCAAGGTATCTAAAAAAGGGAAAGAAACACAGTATGGATAAAATATTTAATTTATTACACACACCCCCAATCCTATCTCATCCCAAAAGGCAACAAAATATTAGTAACTATCATCCTCTATGTCCCCTTTTTCATCTATATAACATTTTTGTGAGCATAATCTCCCTAGGCATCCTTAATAGGGAAATTTGAAAAATACAAGAGGACTTTTGCAAGTAATATTCTACAGCACATCACATCAGTACCATCACATAATTTTCTGAAAGATATAAATACAAAATCCCAACTGCTTCTGACTGAGAGGATTTGATTGGGAGAACAAAGAACTGCCTCAAAGGCTCTTTTCCAACAAGGTGTTCCTGATGCGTGTCAAAATACATTAGATCCCTTAAAATATTTGACAATAGAAATAATAGAGGGTCAAATGAGGTTAAGATCATAAAACGGGCATAAAACAGACATTTGTACTCAAGATGCTTGCTATCATCACAGGGAAGATCCAGTACAGAATCCAAATCATAAGGATTCTCTGCAGATTGTAAGGTTTTCCAGATGCTCCTGTTTGTAGATGGCATTGTGATGATTTTTATCAAGTCATGAAACATTGCAGAATCTCCTAAATGAAATCTAAAATCATTCAAAAGAATTTAGCCTAACTGGACACAGAAGAGAAAAAAAATGGAGAATGTCTGTTCAGAATGCTCATTGCAATTGGTTGAGCAATCTAGAAATCTTGTCATATAAACATATACGCTATACAATAGATCCTCCAAATGGTCAGGGCCCTGGGCCCAAAGTTGCACAGGGGGAAGAGAGAGCAGACTGGATTGCTTTCGGCAAATTGCAAAGTTCTTTTAATGACCTCAAACTTTTCTCTGAAATAATGGCCTATCTTTTCTTCTATTCTTCAGTCCTGCAACGCTACAATTAAGTATTGAAGTTGAAGGTCACTCAAAAGGCAATGCAGAGGTATAGGGTTGACTTGAGCAGGCTACAACACATTATGTACATGGAATTATGAAAATGCATATCAAAGAAATATATGAACTGAAAATCTGGGCCAGGCATGTGGCAACCCTGAGGGATAATCATTGCCATGTGTGTTATCTTTGCAGTGTAAAAATCAAGGAAGGCCCCTGGTATGTTGGATGTTGGCCCCTTCATCCAATGTATCCAGAGCCATCACCAGTCATCTTGATTTTTGTCTTACCACTGGACTTTGCTGACTTTGGAAGAGAGAGTAAGGCTGACGACCTTGTGTAACTTTGCCTTAAATCCAATTCACTCGCAAGTCATCGCTCATCACATCGTGATGTCATTGGTCCTCTTTGAAAATTAAGGATGAACAACTGCTGGTCCCTGGCATGTTAATCCAGTCAAAGCTCAAGGAACAACATAGACAGATGGACAGGCATGGATGGGTTGCTACTTGAATCATTGGAAAGAATACCCACATCCATGAAGTCCTAGATGCACCAAAATCTCAAGCAAATGCTTGTCAGATCCTTTAAAAGATGGAAAAAATCAGGGATGAGAAAAAACCTGGAGGCAGCAGCAAGGCTACATTGTAGCTCAGCATCATGACTCATGTTTGCCAAGTGAGGATATTTGCTACCTACGGTTATTATTAATTTCAAAATCTTCAAATTCAAAGAATTTGAACAAAAAACATGAATTCAAAAATATTCTTGGAGAATTATTTTTCAATTTATATTTTGTGTAATACCTTCTTTGAATTTGAAGATTTTTGAAATGCAGTATTTTTCGCATGGTTTTTAGTCCTTGCTTATGCTATTCACCCTTTTCTAGATGTAGTCAATAGTTCTGAAATGTAGAACTCAGAATTTTAACAGAACATTCTAGAAACTGACCATGGTTCAACACTGCAGGTGTTACCTTCTTCCTTCTGAACAGCCTTCTTTACTTCAACCAAGGCACCACCAAGATGAACTAAAGGAATTTACAGTGTTCAGTAACCTTGGGGAGAGAGCACTGCCTGAGACATAATATGAACACCAAATGCTACTGTACTTATGACTAAGTAGTCCTGTATCTGCACAAGCTTTATTACTGTTGTAAAAACTTATTAGAATCCTTGGAACATTTTACACAAACTGGGATGGCTAAACAAACCCCTATTCCATTTCCTTATTTTCCTATTGCAACAAAGGTTGAAGTAAAATAGATTTCCCCTTTCCCCCCTAGTTCCTTCTTTCTGCACATATTGATCTTTTATGTTTGAACTTGGTTGCCCAAGCCTCTGTCCAGGGAAAGATTTTCTCAAGTTTCATTTCTTGGAAGAGTTCATGCTTTTGTCCAATTGTTCTCCTTTGGTGCACAGCTGACTTGCTTTTAATTGGCATACTTATTGGCATAAGCTTCAAAATTGATTAGAACCTAATGATTGTTGTGGAGTGGGGCATTACCTGGATATAATTATCGAATGTGGAATTAATCCCATCAGACACCAGGTTGGATTCAGAAAGAACAACCTGTAGTTTGGTGGTTAACTTAACTTTTGCAACTTTAAATTGGAAGCTAGAGAGGCAATTTCTATTGTTTGAACTATGGGCACGTCACTTAACCAGTTTTGTTGCCTGAGGGGACTGGATTATAAATAGTAACTAGCATTTATATAGTGCTTCAAAGTTTGCAAAGTGCTTTTACAAATATTTTCATTTTGCTCTCACAACTTTAGGAGGGACTATTATTATCCTCATTTTACAGATGAGTAAACTGAAGTAAAAATAGATCAAGTCGACTTGCTCAGGCTACTAAGTATCTGAGTCAGGATTTGAACTTAGGTCTTTCTGATTCCCTCTAATGGTCTAAATATGTGCCATCTAGGTGGATGACCTCCGAAAATCTGCCAGTTCAAAAACTCAGTAATTCTGTGACTATGAAAGGTATCTAACTCTCATTCATAGATATAATTAATGACTCATTCTATATTTTTGAATTCCAAATGTAACTTTAAAAAATTATTGGAGTCAGGAGAAATAGACCTAGTTCAAGAATTAATGGTTAATGTACTCCATTTAAATTTAAAAGAGAAAAATTTTAAATGCTCTGCAAATTTAGTAAAACTTTTTTGGGAAAAAAATATTTTGTGTATATATATATATAGTAACAAGTTTATGCTGTGCTAGAAGAATGCTAATTAAGGCTGAAATTCAATATTTGAATATTTTGTATAATTTTCTTTTAAAGGTTTTCCAGGCTGTTCTAAAGAAAGTAGTGGCAACTCTCAATGACTTCATCCAGGATGGCTACTCTATTTTTGTTTATCCTTGGTAGGCTGCCCCATCTCCTGGTATGTTCTCTTACCACTCAGCTGCTTATGGATATTCAAGAAAAGTGAACTAAATGAGTAAAACTAAATGGGTAATCACTTCAAAAAGCAGATTGCTGAAAAAAAAAAAAACAAAACCCCCAAACCTATAAATCATTCCAATAGGACAAAAATGAATGTATTTTTCAATCTGATTTGACAACTTTCCTTGACTGGATAATTGACTGTATTTCTCTAATCCATAAGGTAGTTCCAGAACCACACAAATTATCATAATATACCAGTATGCCTGGAGCAGTGAGGTCCTTAGTCTGGGTTCATCAGCATGGTGTATAGGAAGAAACACTAGACAAATCCAGAGTGAGAAGACCAGAGTTGGAAACCTGGGTTTGCTATTTACTAACTGCATGACCTTGGACAAGATGGGCTCCTTTGTGGGTCTATTTCATCTTATCTAGAATATGAGGGGATCTGACACATCTCTCAAAGTTGTTCCCGGTTTTAAATCCTAGTTTGGAGACGAGTCCTCTCTGGTACCTCCATCTGTTGGACTCCTATCCCTCTTTCCATTATATAAAACTTTTTTAAAATGTGAAAATTAACTGGAAAAAAAAAACCACTCCTATTTTAAACCTACATTCTAATTTTCATATACAGAGGGAAGTTGGACAATTTGGATAGGCAAATGGACAATCCTTGTATGAATACTTTAAAAATTTTGCCTCTTAAGCCAGATACACTCAAAAGTCTCATGAGTAAGAAAAAATAATGTTGCATTTGCTGTGATATCATTTTTATCAGATTTTCTTTCATAAAGTAAAGCCTAATTTAAGGACTACAAAGATAGAAAAGAAGCCAAGTATTTGCTTTAAAGTCTTTATTAACTTGAATATAAAAAGACGGAAATGTAATCTAAGATATAACAGAGTTCTTTATGTGGAAACAATTTTTTTTACAAGTGAAAAAATAAATACCTCTTGCAATAAAGGTTTATATGCTAATGTGCCATAAAAAAGTAGAATTTTAATATTTTGACAAAATGTCTGTGCAAAGAAACAAATGCATAAACACATCACTGCTACATTAAGGCAATATGAAAAGTATACTCAGAAAAATCTCAGTAAAGTGACAGCGTGGTTTTCTAGCTTGAATTTCGCTAGTATTGCACCCAAGAAGGTAATCTAGGTTTCCCTATGTCCTAGAAAAACCCACTAGTTGATCAGAGTCCAAAATGCCCAGATGGGGAGTGGAAGGTAGGCTTAAGAAGACAAAGACAAAAACACAGCCCCTCACCCCCAATACAAAAAGAGGACAACAAAAAGTTAGTACTTAAGCACTTAAAAAAAAAAAGCTTATACAATGCTTATGATACTTAGGATAAGACTGTAAGTAAGGCTTGATAGTTCAAGCAAAAATAACCACCATCTTAGTGAGGCTGGAGTAAATAGCTAGAAAGAACTATAATGACTATCATAGTTATACCAATCATGAAATATCTCTAGGGCTGTATAATTTAGTCTTTCTAGGCAAAACTTTCTCCCTTTTAATCAGCAGAAATGACTTTCGACCAAACCAAGGGCCCAAAGGAGTGGTTAGCAATGAGCAGAAAACTACTTAACTAAAGATTTTACTTTTCAGAAAAGCTACCTTTCTGAAACACAAAAGTGGGGAGATGGGTATTATTTGGGAAAGAAATAACTACCTCACACTGCACTGAATCATCTGTTGTCTAACAGGCAGATTAGAATCTGACACTTAACCAGCAATTACTTTTTTTAAAAGTCATAAAATAGATTTTAGAATCTATTAATTAACCCTCGAATCCTTATACTTAAACAAGTTATAAAAGCAAAAACTGACATTAAAACAATGTATACTTACAAAAAAATTCCTATTATAAATGTCTGGAATGACCACATAAAAGGAAAACAAAATAAATCTTTAAAACTAATTTTTAAACAATTTGCTCTCTGGGTAGGAAATTTTCTTTAGATATAGTAAACACACTCGTAATATAATCAATCCCCTTACAAATGCCCAATTTGTGGCATTGGCGTCACTTTATCTGTCATGAACAGGAAAATTTGCTTTTTCTTATAGGTTTGCTCATAAGATGATAGTCAAGTTCTGTGAGACCTTCACAGCTTTGATTTTTTCCTTGGGTACCACAAACGGAGTTGGTTAAGCCATAGTTGTGTTTTCAGAAATGTTTCCTTCCAGGGGAACATTCCTCGTTGCAGGTAGGTGTTGGAGGAACCATTTTTCCCACAGTTTTTTCTAGTTCATAATAGTGCAGTTTGTAGAAATGTGGCTTATAAAACGTATCAGTACGATATATCAGATGACTGTAAGATTGAGGAGGCTTGTATGGGTGGGAAGATACACATGCTGAACATGTTCTATTCGGGATCTGCAGACTGGACATGACTGAAAAAGAGAAAGACAACATCTGTTAGAAACCTTTATATTATGCTCTGGCGTTTTTGGGGGTTTTTTTTGAGTTTTTATTTTTAGTTTACAACACTCGGTTCTACATAATTTTGAGTTTGAGGTTTTCTTCCCAGCCTCTGCACCTCCCTTCCCAAGATGGCATGGAATCCAATATATCTTTTATGTATAACACGCTAGTCAAGTTGTGAAGAAGAATTATGACCAACAGAATGAATCATGAGAAAGAGGAAACAGAATCAAAAAAAAAAAAAAGAGACAGGAAAAAAAAGGGACAAAAAAAAAGGTGAGCATAAAGTGTGCCTCAATCTGCATTCAGACTATAATTTTTTCTCTGGATGTAGATAGCATTCTCCATTGTGAGTCCTTTGGAGTAAGGACCTTCAGTCTAACCAATGATTGTGGGGCAGCTTGGGCATGTTCTTCTTCTTCTTTTTTTTAAATTTAATTTATTTAATATATTTAGTTTTCAGCATTTTCACAAGAGTTTGAATTACAAATTTTCTCCCCATTTCTACCCTCCCGCCCACTCCAAGACGGCATATATTCTGGTTGCCCCATTCCCCTGTCAGCCCTCCCTTCTGTCACCCCACTTCCCCTCCCATCTCCTTTTCCCTTCTTCTCTTATAGGGCAAGATAAATTTCTATACCCCATTACCTGTGTAGCTTATTTCCCAGTTGTGTGCATAAACTGTTTTTCTGTTTTTTACGTTTGTTTTTAAAACTTTGAGTTCCAAATTCTCTCCCCTCTTCCCTCCCCACCCACCCTCCCTAAGAAGGCAAGCAATTCAACATAGGCCACATGTGTATCATTGTGTAAAACCCTTCCACAATACTCATGTTGTGAAAAATTAACTATGTTTTGCTCCTTCCTAACCTACCCCCCTTTATTGAATTTTCTGCCTTGACCCTGTCCCTTTTCGAAAGTGTTTGTTTTTGATTACCTCCTCGCCCTGTCCACTTTCCCTTCTACCATCACCCCTTTTTTATCTTCTTCCTCCTTCTTTCCTGTGGAGTAAGATACCCAATTGAGCTGTGTATGGTATTCCCTCCTCAGGTCAAATCTGATTCTGATGAGAGCAAAATTTACTCATTCCTCTTCACCTGCCCCCTCTTCCCTTCCTAGAGAACCGCTTTTTCTTGCCACTTTTATGCGAGATAATTTACCCCATTCTATCTCTCCCTTTCTCCTTCTCTCAATATATTCCTCTCTTATCCCTTATCCTTTAATTTGATTTTATTTTTTAGACATCATCCCTTCATATTCAATTCACCCTGTGCCCTCTGTATGTGTGTATATATATATACACACACACCTACATATATACATACATTGACACACATATGTGTATATATATATACACATATACATATATATGTATATATACACACATACACACATATATACATATTCCTTTCAGCTACTATGATACTGAGGTCTCATGAATCATACACATTGTCTTTCCATATAGGAATGTAAACAAAACAGTTCAACTTTAGTAAGTCCCTTATGATTTCTCTTTCTTGTTTATTTTTTCACATGCTTCTCTTGATTCTTGTGTTTGAAAGTCAAATTTTCTATTCAGCTCTGGTCTTTTCACTAAGAAAGCTAGAAAGTCCTCTATTTTGTTGAAAATCCATATTTTGCCTTGGAGCATGATACTCAGTTTTGCAGGGTAGGTGATTCTTGCTTTTAATCCTAGCTCCATTGACTTCCGGAATATCATATTCCAAGCCCTTTGGTCCCTTAATGTGGAAGCTGCTAGATCCTGTGTTATCCTGATTGTTTTTCCACAATACTCAAATTGTTTCTTTCTGGCTGCTTGCAGTATTTTCTCCTTGATCTGGGAGCTCTGGA
>CM053622.1:163535430-163607463 GCA_028646595.1 Phalanger gymnotis | reverse complement strand
CCTACCCGGACTGGGCTTAAATCTTCAGCAGGCTCTGCACTCCTGCTCTGATCAGCCACTTAATTCCTCTCACCAGGTGGGCCTGGGGCCAGAAGCAACTGCAGCTGAATTTCTAAAGCTGCCCCTCCTCCGCTGCCTCAGGGGCAGTGGCCGAACCGCAAACTCTGTCTCCTCCTGCAGCTTTTCCCACTAACCTTCTGTGTTGTCTTTGCTGTTTGTGGGTTGTGAGGTCTGGTACATGGCACAGCTCAGTAATTCAGCATGCTAGGGCACTCTCTGCTCCACTCCTGGTCTCCTCGGTCCGCGGTCTGCCGCGCCACGCCTCGCGCGCTGGGCTCTGCTTGGCTCAGCTCCGCTCCCCTCAGCTGGGAGCTGGGGGTTCCGTGCGGGACAGGCCTTACCCCGAGACCATCCAGGCTGTCCTGGGCTGGAGCCCTGCTTCCTTCTGCTACTTTGTGGGTTCTGCAGTTCTAGAATTGGTTCAGAGCCATTTTTTTATAGGTTTTTGGAGGGACTTGGTGGGGAGCTCATGCCAGTTACTGCTTTCCAGTCGCCATCTTGGCTCTCCCCCCGAGAAAATAATTTTTACCAAGACAAAGAAGAATGTATGAAGATCATGGCTTATTTTTTGAAGTCTTAAGTATTTTCTTAAATTTTGGCAAAACACTTTAGTCAAGAGTAAAAAATAATTACTTAGCACATCAGTGACAAACCTCTTCGCCCAATAATATGTTACGTCAAATAAGAAAAAATGTTCACAAACTATATAGATACAGGTATCACGCATTTCCCCAAAATAGCCTCAGACCGAAAAACAGTCTAATTCTATTTATTGGTAGTAAGATATGTCTTCTTGGCAGTGAACCACTTACTTTACTAATGCATTCAGGCCAATAAATTTCCATTTTTTAAGTTCTTGATTATTAAGTAGTAACAGAAGCCTGAAAATATTAATGTACATCTAAAAGAATGCACTTTATTCAAGGGGTGATAATTTTTCAAATCCCCAGCTCTTTTTCCTACTTTTATAATCAAGGTCATACAAATACAACCCAAAGCTTTAAAGACTTTGGTTACCTGTTAATTGGGCTAAGATCATCTTTACAGATTGAGATTCCTTCAGGTCCTACACCAATGAGCAGTTTTTGCCCTTCACTGTCCCTAACAGAATGCCATTCCACACCATAGTTCTCCATTGCTGATACAATTTGCAAGACTTGGTATTCAGCTGAAGCCTGACTCATCCCTTCCAATTCCTTGTGCTTCATGGTAATACTGTAGAAGACAAACAAAGAAAAAAGCTCTATCAGCAAAGAGTTAGCCAGAGATACTATTTTATGAAGCTCTGAAAATTAAGATATTTAGTTCTAGGCATATTACATGAATGGATTACTGATAATTATCAATAATAAATTTTGCAAGAAATGCAAATGTTTTAATAAAAGATATTACATACATACATAATTAGAAAGGAAGGCAGAAAAATCACATAGCAAGAGTGAGGGATAATACATGGAGATTGCTGCCTAGTGATGTACTGGCATCGAGAAAACAGCGTACCAGGTAATATCTATTTTGAAGGATGTGCAGAAAGTCATGAACAAATATTGAGACAGACAGAATGAGATGTTGGGGAGCTGTGACTAAGCACAGGTAGAAGGAGCACTCAATATACGTGAAATTAAGCATCTGCTGTAGTACTAGCAATCTCTTTACTTGAGTTATTGAGGGACTGAAAGTCATTAAGTAGAAGGTAAACGGGGAAAATTTAAAGTTTTCAAAATAAGAGGTAGAATGGTAGTAGTAAGGTAGTATAAAAAGGAGGGGGGAAAAGAGATATTTCACTGGTGTTTATTGCTGTGATGAGATATTCCATATCAAGGCATTAAGTGATGGAAGATTTATTCATACATAAGTGTGGTCACGATTCTCTTCACACATTAAGACTATTCGAGTATAGTGCTATTAAAGAAAAAAGGGTAGGGTGGCACCAAGAGCCTAGTGTTAACCTTACCTAAGTCAATGGTCTGTGAAAGCAGAAGCCCGTAATTACCTGTTTAAGGCAGCACCTGAGAGCTCTTTCGAACACAGTTCCTCATAATTATACTTGGCGGTGTTTTGATTATAGTCTCCAAATTTTGTCTGCGCTAATAGTGCACTGAGTTCAACAGCATGCTCTGAGGAACACTGAAGATTGCCAGCCAAAAGATCCTCTTTTATATGCAAGAAAAATATATGCCTACAAAAGAATGAACTTACTTTTAAAAGTCTGGACTAATTTTAAAAATTTGTAGTTAATTTAACAACGCAAAAACTTTAAATCAGCAAAATTCTGAGAAATTAAAGTAACTGAAAGCTCTTAATATTGAAGCTGAGACACGGCCAGTTTTAACTAGAAAAGAATAAGTTTCTTTCTGGTATAATTTAAATATCCCCTGTGTTCCTTCAGATCAATTATTCTTAGTAACCGACCTTCACATGAATCAGCTAGAACAAAAGATTTACTGCCATTTGGTAAGCATTATAAGGTAAACTCATGATTATTCAAAATAACAGCACTGTTTTGGATAAATGGAGACTCAACGGATTGGAGTGAAAAGGACAATGGAGTTCCGAGTTCTGGGTTTGCATCCCAGTTCTATTAACAAGTCACTTCTCTTAGACTCAATTTTCTCATTAATTAATGTTTTATGCCTTCTACAATGAGAAAATGAGAAAACTTTACTGAATGCTGCCAAAGGAAGCTGTCTCAAAGTTAGAATGACAATGTTCCTCCCTCCCTCACAAGCTCCTGTAAATAAGCCACAGTAAAAATTTAAGTAAAAATGTACTCAAAGAAGGTAAATATGGTTTCCATTAACTCGGACATCTCATAGTCTTTAGTGCTTTTAGGGAATGATGCTAAATCTGAAAAAACCACCATAAAAACTAGTTTTTCAACAGTGACTGTAAGGCCCTGCTCTAGCAGCAGTGCCATAAAAACCACATTATGACACAGCCTTAGACAAAGATCAGGGAAGTTTCACCCTGCTTGTTTGCTTCTTTGCCCTAAATAGTATTAGGTAGTTAATATTTTAAAACAGCTTTGAAGGAGAGAACTTTTGCTTAAAGCCATAAGGAGGGAAGGAGTGGTTAAATGTTTTATTGACCCAACGTAAAACCTTTCAGAACTGACTTTTCAAGTTTCAATTGGTAATCAGATCCTAGTCACCAGGCAGCAAGGCCCTTCAAACAATAATCTATGCATATGTCTAGACAGGCAGCTGTCAGGCCCAACAGGTGGTCAATAGTCAGCAATGCTGACCCTCTGCATGCATGCGAGTCAAATAAAACCACTTATCTGTAGATTAACACTCTATATATGTTCCATATGCTACAATGGATCTGAAACAATTCTTGTTTTTGCCCCTGAAAGTAAAGAAGAAAAATTTTTTGCGTGTGTTTAAACTTTCCAAAAAGGTACTGTGTATTTTTCCATGCATTCCATACCAAGGAGAAACTGAACAGATCATCCTGCTAAAACCATAGTATCAGTATCATAGTATAGGTTATTAGGTGAAAGGATTCCCGTTCTTAGATGGGGGAAGGGAGAAGAGAAAAAGTATCATCAAGTATAAAGCGGTTCTAGTAACAAAACTTAGTAGTGGTATTAACACTGGCCATCTCTCTAGGTATAGTATTCCCTTACTAAGAGAAAGAAGTATGTGACTGTGGGATCAATAAATTGGTTTTTAAAAAAATTTAAAAATAATGTTTTCCAATAAGGTAATTTAATGATCTCTCAATGTAGTAGAGAAGGGTTAGTTAGAATATAGTGTTTTTCCCAACTGTTTCCTTCTAATCATACGGACTGTAACTATTTGTTTTTTTTTCCTGGGTAAAGCAGGTGAAAGTTTACCCAAGGCTGTTCACTTAACACTATCAAAACAAGTAGCTCTATTCAAACAACTGATTCATGCCTGCAGTGGATATTTCTTTTCACAAAAGATAAGCAGGCAATATATCTACTCTGGTCCTAGCTGCACCTCGGGACCACAAAGTGAAAACTGGAGAGCATTTGAAAATTCTTCATTCTTAAATAAATGCCCAGGAAGATTATCATATAATTTACAGATAAAACTGCAAAAACTGCAATCCCTAAATCAGTATTTCTCAAACTAATTTGGAAAAGGAAGAGTTGAGAAAATTTTAATGCTCAAAGTGAGAAAAAAACTAATCCTATTTTCAATGCAAAATTAAATATCTGATATTTTAGAAAGGAAAAATATTATCAGTATAGACATTCTCCCACTGCCCTAATCATAGCATCAGGGTTTGTTAGAAACATCAGAATTCATTAGAAAACTGTTTGGAAACATTATGATAGCTAAGCTTTAAAATATGAAATTCTCTTAAGTTTGCAAATGTTTCTCAAAAGCGATATTGGAAAACTCAGAACTGCATTTTCTGGCCAATGCTATTAAGTTTCAGTTTGTTATATGACTTGATTCGTGGTACTAATTAATTCATGGTTGTACTACAAAGAATTTCTTATAATAAAACAACGGGACAATCAATTTTCAACAAAGTTGTTAAAGAGTATTGTAAGGTAGTTTTTTAAATGACAAAAAATTTAATCGTAAAATGAGCATATTTTCTTGAAGAACAAAGCTGAAAATGTAAGGCACTGAGAAGTGCTCCATTTTATATTTCCATGTCACTCCTTCATTGTTTCACTTGTTTCACAAGCCAATTTTTACCATAAAGCTCCCTCTTGCTTAGACACAAGACTTATAGAACAATTAAGGGTTAGATTTCTTTTGATATCTGGAAATATTCCAGGATAGTAGTTGCTAATTTGCCAAATGCCTGGTTATGTTATTACCAAGGGGGTTACTCTCAGTCATTGAACTAAAGTCACATTTCCCACTTACTAAGGATTCTTGCATCATCCACAGCCACACCAAGATTCACTTAAAACCAAATGTTAAACTGTTTCTGTAATGACTAAGAAAATAATTTTTCATTTCTCCTTATCATCTAAGCTGAACTTTGCCCTTGATAAAGTAATTAACCTTTAAGTACAAAGGTATGTATGCCTCTATATTCATGAAGATACTCAACAACTCTAAGTAGGCTTCCCAGGAGCCACTTGTGTCACATTTGTGCTCTCATCCAGTCTCCTTGTGACCCAATATTTTGAAGTTGGCAAGGCCAAATGTACCTGAAAATGCTAACATGGTTAAAATGATCTAACCTACACTGTTCAATGTACTGAACAATTAAATTCCCCTTAAGACGTGGTTTGACTATCTCCAGTTGAATACAAAATAAGTCGGGTGGATCAATAGGGCTACTTTTCAGTTTTGTGGTTTACTCTCTTAGCAAAAATTCCCTAAGTTTGAGGTTTAGATGATTCAAATGTTCAGTTCTCTAGAGGTACTCAAAACTGACACAATGATAAGAAATCAAACATATTTAAGTGACTATAACCTCAAAGCATATGAAAGCCAATATCCTAGAGACACCACAAATTCAACATGTCCAAAATGGAACTCATTATCTTTCCTACCAAACCACCCCTGTTCCAAAACTCTGAAGGCACCGTAAGTCTTCAAGTCTCCTACATTCATAACCTTGTATAACCTCAACTTCTCTCCCTCAGCCCACATAGGAATTCACTTGACAGATCTTGCTGTTTCTACCTCCATTTTTCACTTGTTGGTCCCTTTCACTTCACATTCATCATCTTAATTCAGGTTCTCATCACCTCTCAGAAAATTACTGGGAAACCAAGTCTCTCTCTCTCCTTCAATCCATCTACAACACTCCTGCCAGTGATTTTCCTTAAGTACACATCCCACCATTTTACCCACCAACTCAATCACCTCCAGTGGCTTCCTATTGCCTCTAGACTGACATAAAAACTCTTCTGTGGATAGAGTGCTGGGCTTGAAATCAGGAAGACTCATCTTCCTGAGTTCAAATCCAACCTCAGACACTCACTAGCTGTGTAACCCTGGGCAAGTCACTTAACCCTGTTTGCTTCAGTTGAGCTGCAGAAGGAAATGGCAAACCACCCCAGTATCTTTGCCGGGAAAACCCCAAATGGGGTCAGGAAGTATAGGACAAGATTTAACAAGAAAAAAGCACATAGCATTCTAAGAATACATGAAAAAAAACTTTGTTAACTATTCCTTATTCAACAACCTAGCTCTAATTATATTAAGCCTCTCTAACAGTAAATTATTTTAAACCTAATTATGCTTTGCTTAGTTGGAGCTGCTTTGCATTACTGAATGACTCATTTCTTTAATGCACACTGCATTAATGTCCCTGTGTCCTCTTTTGTAGGCCTTTCTTTAGTTTTTAGCCTAGTGCTGCAATGTATGTACACTTGTGAGATGATGTCTAAAGCCAAGAGGTAGGTCACTGGTACAGGATGCCAAGAATACAAAGCCAACCAGGACACAAATCTGCCAGCACTTGTTGATGAATCAAGATTCAATGAACATTTATTAAATACCTTCTCTGTGCCAGGTACTACACAAAGCAGTGGGGACACAGAAAGAGGTAAAACATTGTTCCTGCCCTCAATAAGGTCATAAACAAATGAATACATTTTAAAATCATCTGCAACACTACACTAAATCCACAAACACCTTAGACTAGTCATTGCTTTCTACATTCTTTCCTAGTATTGATTTTGTTTGGTACACAAGATAACTATTCCACTCTAATCCCAGCTGTTTAATCAAATAAAGAAGACTATGACAATACCCTGTAATCCTTTTTACAACAATATTGTAGTATTGTTGATGCAAATATTTTATATTATCAAGTCATTTATTCCAGGCCTGTGTAATTTTTCCAATGAACCTGGTAAGACTTGCCTATGACAAAGACTGAGATTTATAAATTATTTAGTTCTCACAAAGATCAAAATCTATTAAGATGATACTAGACAAAGGAAATCCATTTTCATTATGTAGCTAGAAAAATAAGAAATACATATTTAGCCTTTGTAGCTTGTCTTAGCTAAGACATGTTAATAATGTAAAAGTCCACAAAAGTCATATTCTTATGTTTCATCAAGACATGACATGGATACAACCCAGGGCTCTTTTGATGGCAATGTTAGCAGTGGGAAAGTTTTTGCAGGGCATACGCTACTAGAAAGATTCCATTTCATGGCGTGTTGATCACCTCATCGCAGCCCTTCCCCACTCCCCACCACAGCAGTGCTCTTAAAGGCTTCGAAAAAACCACAATGAAGATAACTGCAATTCAGTCACTCATGTTTTGTCCAGATTAAGGAGATCAATTCCTGACTGGTCTCCATGATTGGGCAGTTGTGTCAAATATAAGTGGACTCTTGTGGAGGAAACTTTCACCCCATTTCAGAGAAATGACTCTACTTCTTTTGGGGGACCTTCTTTGTAGGACACTTTTAGTGTTTTCTCTCCCTTGGATGTTGCCAGAGTACATTCCCTAAGACACTCAGTAGTTAATCATCTTTGATTCAAAAAAACTGTGTATCATGAATATGTCCTTTAAGAAGAGAGTTAGGAGATCCTAAACACAGCAAGAGTCAAATAACGTCATGACAAAATCAACACGAAATTAGAAAAATCAAAATGATTAGTTATGGTATACAATTAAAACATCTCCAACCTGGCACACACTTAAAAACAAGTCATCAAAACCAAGAGAAAATAAATGCTGTCAAAGGTTATCACTTTCTTCTAAGAAAATTTGCTAAAGTTGCTAAATTCGTTGAAAGTCCCTAAAACCAAGGGGTCAAAAAAGGCTAGGCCACCTGACCTAGCAATCAATAAATAGCAATCAATCTCTTGGTGAAGCAGTCAAAGGCAACAATAATTAGTTTAGAGTAGAGAGAATGGAACAAACATTTAAATAGAGCAGACTATGAGCCCAGTAATGTTCTAAGCACTTTAGAAACAGTATCTCATTTGATCCTCACAACAACCTGGGGAGATAGGTGCTGCTATTATCCTCAATTTACAGTTGAGGAAACTGAGGCAAACAGAGGTTAAGTGACTTAGCCAGGTTCATGCAGCTATTGTCTGAGGTTGATTCTGAACTCGATTCTGAGCTCAGGTATTCGGTGAAGAAATTCACTGAACTCAGCTCTATTCACTGTATCACCTAGGTGTCCAATCAGAATATAAACTAATTTGCAGAGGATGATACTGATGATTATGAAGATTATGATGAAGATTATGCTGCCTCAACACAGCAAGAGGTAGAAAAGGGAAAAACAAAAGTCTTTTAGAGGGCTTAACCTGAGACCCAATTATGGTAGATCATCTCAAAAACACTTAAGATGAAATTGGGAGTATGACAACACAAACAAAAAAAATGTTATAAAAATGTTGATAAGAGCTTTTCCAAACTATTTTCTTTACAATGAAGGAGGTCACATTAAGATGCAGTTCCTGAGAGAATGTGATGTAAACATAAAGAAGAAGAAATGCCACTAAAGAAAACAAATATGACCAAATATGAACACAAACTCCATGCTAGTGACAATTTAATTTTAAGGTCACTGAGGCACAGATAAAAATTCCAGAAAGATATAAATATAAAGTATAAATATAGACCATGTGCTTACTTTTTCACCTTTATTAAAATAATCTCCACATATTGGCAAGGCCATTCTTGATGAAGGAGATAAGTAGGCTTTTGTAAGAGATATTCTATAGCATACCATGTTGTAGCGTTAAGATCATACAAAGTAACTCTGATAGAGAATTTTGTTTCAATGCTATTGTGACAACAATGTTGCTAGTAACTGCTGTGGGGATATAAGACCAGTAACACTAACACACAGGAGGGCTGCTAGTACAGCTTCTTTGATCCTCTTTTCTAAGGAAAGCAACTTTAAGGGGTTAACAATCTTACTTTAATTAAACAAACATATATCATTCACTTAGTTCAGGGGTAAAGGCCATCACCCTGAACTTCAGAGCAAATACAAACAGAAATTACAAACAGAGATAATATAAACAGATCAACATTTCTGTCTAACCAAATCACAATACATAGTTACCAGAGAAGCACCAACATCTGGGTTTTCAAAGAAGGTGGAGGGCTGCCTCAACCATTACCCAGCACCTCCAAAGGCAAAACACTAACCTCTGAGTTTACATACCCTGTTCAGGGCACTGAGGGCTCAGAGCTTAATTAGCAAAAAGGTGTGGGGCATGGGGCCCTCACCCCTAGTTAGTGAAAGAGTATGGGCCTGCCTCTAATCAGGCCTCCCTTTGTTGGCCCCACTGAGGCCTATTCAGTGGACAGGAAAGATCTTTTGCTTACAGACTGGCCTTACAGCTATTAAATCAAGGGAGGAAAAAAATTAAGATGTATGTTTTCCAAAGGTTTTTGTACTGCCACATTGGATACTGAATGATGAACCCAACTGGAGGAACAGTTCCTAAGAGTTAAGGTCCTCTACACTCCAACATCAGGACACTTGCAATAATACCTGGAATGCTGCTGAATCTGCCCACTGAGATCCAGAACCATTCAAGGGTTTGTAGGAATGATGCTGGGATGAAAAATGTCTATTACCCAGGCTGTGATATACATTGGACAGATGAGTAAACCCCAAAGCTATCTTGTGTCTTTATACCTATCATGATGCAAACAGACAACAGCTCAACAGGAAGATGGGAGGTGGGGGGATGACTACATTTGGAAAATGGCTAGTTACTTTTAAGGACAGACATCAAGTTTCTCCCCAAAACAAAAACCCACCTTTTCAAATCAATATCTTTTTGGTGTTGCTGGATTTCTGTGAATCATGGAATAAGGTACTCTCCAAAAATTCAAAAACTGTGAGTTACCCAAAGGACAAGGAAGAAACAGTAAGTTGATGGCAGTGTGTTACCCAGGATAAATGAAGCATTAGGAGTGGTGTAAAAAGTTATCAGATCTACATAATCAGAGAAGACTTCTGGGAGTACAGATGAGAGTTGTAAAAGGTAAGGTGACATGAGTGGCAATCTGCATCACTGGAAGCCCGGGGGGGGGGGGGCGCCATCAAGGGGTTTATAATCTATAAGAGAACACAATATGTACACATAAGCATACATGAAATAAACACATAATAAATATAATTTATAAGAGCAAACTTGAAACAGAAAAGGTGTTGAGCTAAGCTCTGAATGTACTGTTAAGGTACTTTTCAGAGGTGAAGGAGTGACAACAGTGGCATTCCCAGAATGCGGGTTAGCTTGTACAAAGGTATAAAGATTGTAGATGGAAGGATATGTATGTATGAAGCCTGGGTAGTAAGAGGGGTAGACTGTAGAGACTGTGAAGGGGAGTAATGTATAAAAAGACTAGAGCCAGACAGAGAAATTTGCATCTGACCCTAGAGGTAATAGACAGCCACTGGGGTTTACTGAGTAGTGAAATGACACATCTGAATTGTGCTTTAGGAAAACCACTCACAACTGTGTGGATGGTTGACTGGGGAAAAGAATATGTCTCCAAAAGCTCTAGTTTGGTTAAAAACCAAAAAAATAAAATGACTGGGCTGTGCACATATACTTGAATACTAAAGGAATAATGGTTAAAAAAAAGTAGAAATGAAGGATAAAGAGCAATTCCAGACCTCAAATGGTATTAAAAAGCAATTATTATCAAAAGTTTTTGGCTTTGTTTAGATAGAACAATAAAACAGATTGTACAAAGAAGAACCAGAACTAATTGGATGTGACCAAGGGTATGATAAACTCGAAAAAATAAATTACTTGGGAAGGAACTTCCTATACTATAAGAACTGCTGGGAAAACTAGAAAGTAGCCTGGAAGAAATAAGGTTTATAGACCATATGCCACAATAAGCTTAAAATGGATACATGACTTGACTGTGAAAGATCAAACCATAACAAAATTGAAAGAAAATCTTACCAGGTACCTTTCATGGCTAGAGGGTGAATTCTGAACCAAACAAGGTACAGAGGTGATTGCAAAAGATGAGATAGATAATTTTGATTACATAAAACTAAAATGCTTTTGAATGAACAAAACTAATTCATCTAGGATGAGAGGGGGAAAAAAAAAACTTTGTATCAAATATTTCTTATAAGGGTCTGATACCTAAGATATATAAACAAATACATGAGACTAAAAAAGCCATTCTCCAATACATTAAGTGGAGAAGGAAACGAACAACCAATCAACAACAATATGAAAGAATGACACATATCAGTAACAAGATAGATGTAATTTAAAATTATTCAGGCTTCACTTCACATCCAGCACAATAACAAAGCCAGCAAAAGATGGAAATGTCAACATTAAAGAGGTTATGGAAAGACAGGTATTGTAACACACTCATTGCTGGTGCAATTTTGAAGTTGTTCAGCTGTTCTGGAAAGTGATTTAGAATTTAGCAAAGTGAATAAAATATTCATCCCTTTTGACCCAGAGATGCCAATTTCAGGCATATGCCAAAAGGCAGTGAAAGAGAGAGAGTTATTACATATAACAAAGTATTTATAGCAGCCCCTTTTGTAGAAGAAAAGACCTAGAAACAAAGCAGATACCCATCAATTGGGGAACTGGGTAAACAAGTGGTAGATGAACAATGAAATATTACGGTACTGTAAGAAACTATGAAAATGATGAATACAGAGAAGCTTAAGGAGAATTATGTGAACTATTGTGAAACCAGGACAACAACATATACAATAATAAAAACAATGTAAATGCATAACATGGAATAATAATGACCAAGTTTGGCTGCCAAGAAGAGATATAAGAAGGTGCCTCCCCACTTCTTTGCAGAGATAAGATAAGGGAGACTATGGTTGTGGAATCCTGAATGCCAGACTTTTTCAATACATTGGATTAGTTTTAGTGAGCTGTCATGTCCCCCTTTTAAAATTCATTTTTATAAGGCAAGGGAAGGTTCTTAACTTTTGTTATGTCAAGAAACTCCCCACTCCTACCACCTTGGCAGACTGATGAAGTCTATAGATCTCTTTTCAAAATATTATTTGTTGCCTATATTCATAATTGAAGAAAACACTAGATTTCAGTTAGATAGTAAATGAAAATAAAGATGCAAAATTTTTTCCCTGACATCTAACCATGGGCTATGAACCCCAAGAAAAATTCTCCTGTTATAAGCGGTGGCTCTCTGTGAAGGGAAGAAGGTAAGATAAAGCAGAAAATATAGGTAGATTTAAATAAATTCTTGCTGATAGCTTTTGTTTTTTCCAAAAAAGAAACATAGCTAAACATCACATTGCAGTCAATGTGAATCAAACAACACATACTTTTCTGGGCTGTTTATTATTACTGATCTGTGAAACACTTTCAGAAAGGCTAAGTGTATTACTAGGTACATAAGGTACTGCCACTACCTGAGTAGAGGCCTTCATCCCTTCACATGTGGATTACTCTAATAGTCAGCTGGTCTGCCTGCCTCAAGTCTCCTCTTCAATCCATTCACTATTTGGCTGTAATTACTCCTTGTCACCTCCACAGTCAAGCACAAACGGTCTGTTTGACATTCAAAACTCTTCAAAATGTAGCCCCCCTTACCTTTCAAGTCTTCTTATACCTTACTACTCCAACAATGTACTTCTTTAATCCAGTGACACTGGCCTCCTTACTCTTCCACCAAGACACTCCAGCTCTTGGCTCCAGGCATTTTTTCTCTAGCCACCCCCCTCCCTTTTTCTGGAACTCTCTCCTTCTTCATCTCTGCCTCCTTGCTTCCCAGGTTTTCTTCAAGTCCTACATGAAGACTTCCCTAATTCCTCTTAATTCCAGTGCTTCCCCTCTTTTAGAGAATTCCTATTCACCCTTTACATAGCTTGTCTGTACATATTTTTGCTTGTTGTCTTCCCCATTTGATTCTGAATTCCTTGAGGACAGAGATTGTCTTTTGCCTAGCACACAGTAGGTAAGGCTTAATAAATGTTTGCTGACTACTTGTACTTGTTCCCATTAATATGGACATTCTATTCCCCTTAAATTACTGCCACTAGATGCCGAAAACACATGTTATAATTCAGGGTCAAATCAGTTTTCTGTTTCCAGTCTAGACGATGACAACTACCCAACCTTGGACAACATCTCTATTTTGGGGATGTTACATATTTTGCCCTTGTTAGCAATTTACGCATTGTTCAAATTTTTAAAAATTGTACACACTTTAACTGATAGCCTGCTCTCTTTCTGAGCCATTTCCAAACTATGTCCCCTCCATTTTGGTCTGCATCATCATCCTCATTCTCCTTCAGTAGGTACTTGGACTCTGCCCCCAAGACTCGGTCCTCAGATAAGTGAACCTTTGCCTTAATTTGCCTGAGGTCACCACTTATTTTCTAGCTGTTTCTGGACAAAGCTCTGCTGCCTCTCCCTATATTATTAGAAAGGTAAGCTCCCTAAGGACAACGCCTGTCTTGCTAGCTTGAATTTGTATCCACAATACCTGGAACATATATGCACATAATAAAGGCTTTCTCATCCATTCATAAAAAGAGAAATGCAAAGGAAATTTTCAACATTCTCCATGAAAATTATAGCCAAAATTGTGATGATTGAATCAGCCTTCAAACTATATTCACCAACTAATAGAAACATAGTTCATGAAACATTTTAATTACTCCTAACTATGCATTCACGATAATCTATCACTACTTCAGCAAGGAAATACAGTATTTAGGCTCACTGCTCCACTTTTTCTTCTCTTTGAGTCTTTTAGAATTCATGACAAAGCTGGATCATCTAAAAATGAAGATTACATTATCAAAGGTTTAGCTAAGAGTATTGGGTCAATGTGATTAGAAGCAAAGATACCAGAGCATCCTTAAGTGTAAAAGAGTGAAAAAAACCCACAAATTATTCAGGCTCTGGTATAATTAAGATGTGGTAGATGAAATATACTCATCTTTCAATATCTATTTTTTAAAATGTTACTAACAATTAAATCTCATGAATTGTTGTCACATTAGAAACCCTCAGATTCCCAAAACACCAATTATAATCTTTATTCTTTAAAATACATATCTCTATAATATATTAATTCCAGCTTTACTTTCAAGTTTGAATTTCAAACAGCAATGATTCTTATGAAAACATCCTAAGAACATGAGTAAGTCTTATTCTTTCAATTCCCAATGTCAACCACCCTAGGCCAGGCCTCATTACTCATTAGGACAGCTAGGTGTCTAAGTGGATAAAGCTGGAGGCCTGGAGTCGGGAGACCTGAATCCAAATCCACCCTCAGACACTTACTAGCTGTGTGACCTTGGGCAAATCATTTAGCCATGCTTGCCCTCAGGACAGGCATTGTCTTTTGCTGTTCTTTATATCCCCAGCACTTATCACAGGGCCTGGCATATAGTATGCATTTAATAAATGCAAAATAGAGATATTAATAGGACCTAACTTGTAGGGTGGTTTTGAGGATCAAATGAGACAATAATTGTAAAGCACTTGGCACCTAATAGGCACTATAGAAATGTCAACAACCTTTCAGTGCCGCAATAGTCTTTCTATAGTGTGGTGGTGGGGAAAGCACTGCGCTGAGAAAATGTGGATTCAAGTTCTAATTCTGACATTAAGCAGCTTGTTATCATGGGCAAGTAGCAATCTCTTAAGGCTGCTTCCTTATCTATAAAGTGGAGATAATACTACTTCCATGACCTATTTCACAAAGCTGTTATGATGCTTTGCATAAAGTACCAAATAAATCTGAGCTTTAATTAGTTCCATTTGCTCTACTTATCAGAACAATCTTCCTAGTAGCACAGCTCCAAATGTGACACTCCAGCACTGCAAAACCTTTTGTAGCTCCCCACCAACTACCAAACATCCTTGTCTGGCATTGGAGACGGTCCACACCTAAGTACATGAACCGAAGCACATGAAAGGCTCTTAGATGGAAGAAAGACTAGCCTGGTTCTGCTTTGTCCCAGAGGACAGTACTAGGATGAACAAGAAGTGTAATGCTTCAGAAGAAACTCAGTAAAGCAGAGGGTGGAAGAACATTTATTTGTTAAGGAAGTTAAAGAACCAGATAATCTGCTACTAAAGCCCCTTCCAGATTTATTTATTTATGAAGGTTTTGGAGGCAATCAGGGTTAAGTGACTCGCCCAGGGTCACACAGCTAGTAAGTGTCTGAAGCCGGTTTTGAACTCAGGTTTTCCCAATTCCAGGGCCACTGTGCCACCCAGCTGCCCCTCTTCCAGATTTAAGATAAGAGTTTTCCAGCCTTTTCTCACTATACTGTGTTTCAAACTGGATTTTGCTGCTCCTCCAACAAATTCTAAATTTGACCACTTCCATGCTTTTATATATTCTGTGCCACTGAATGACTTCTTCATCCCATCTGCTCTTAATGAAATTTGATTTCTTTAAGACCCAGCTGCGTCGCTATCCCTTTTCTCCTTCCCAGTTCTTCCTCTTGATTTCTAACGAAGCTCTCACGGACTCATTCTACTTCATGAAGACATTTACATATATGTATATATTATACACACACACACACACACACACACACACACACATATATATACTACTACTCCATATAGCAGTTTATAAATTTTTTGATGAGAAAGGTTATTTACTATTTTTGAATTCTGCATGTGGGTCTTAACAATATTTTTTAAACTGAGCTATACCATGAAGAACATCTTAGTTCTTACCATTACCCTACCCCCAACCCAAGCATGAACTACATCTGTAATCTTCCTTAAGAACCTTTCTTTTGCTTCAGTGAAATGTATTTAAGGAAGTTAAATTCTATTCTATATTAATACCCACAGAAAGTAATGGTGATATAGGAGAATTTGCAATAGAATTTTGGAGCTGAGAGAGGTTCTGGGGATTATCTGACTCAACCTCTTCATCTTACAGAAAGTTGAAGTGATGTGACCAAAGTCATGTAGGTACTTGGCAGCAGACTCAAGTTTTCTAAATCTCATTAGGAACTCTTCCTATCATGTCATTTCATCCTTAAAAGACTTGTGAAAATGAAGAAATTCAATGGAGGACTATCAAGTGAAAATTCAGTGGAAGGGTTAAGTTAACTGCCAGTTTATTATTATTATTATCTGTTGTTGAGTCCACTCATCAAGGTCCCATATGGGATTCACTTGGAAAAGTTACCAGAGTAGTTTGCCATTTCCCTCTCCAGTTCATTTGACAGATGAGGAAACTGCAGCAAAAAGGGTTAAGTGACTTGCCCAAGGTGACAGGGCTAGGAAGTGCCTTCTTAGGCCAGGTTTGAACTCAGGAAGGTGAGTCTTCCTGACTCCAGGCCCCAGCACTCTATTCACTCCTATCTAGCTGCTCATTCTTTATTATTGGAATAGCCCTATTTTAAGTAGACTATGATCAGTCCACATGGAATAACACAGACAAGCTGGGGTTTGAATACTACTGATGTAACTTTGGAAAAAGTAATTTAACAACTAGAATCCTCTTGATCTGTAAAGTAAGTTAGTCAGATAGGATAATCTTTTAAAGTCCCTTGCAGTTCTAAAGGTATGATCTTCTTATGATCTTCTAGGGCTTTAAAGTACTTTGTAGCAAACAATCTTAATACTTCTTTGTTATTCCAAAAGAGCAAATAAGTACTGGCTTATTCTAAGTGCTTACTGTAAGTCAAAGGTGACCTCTCACACAATCAGAACAGTTACTATAATATAGTTACAGCATATTACATATAAAACTTTATGATTAGTTTATAGCATAATAAAATGTCAGATTTCATCCATCAACTTAAGACTCTTAACAGTCAAAACATTTAGTATAATATTTAGAAACTAGCAACAAGACTAGAATCAAATATTTAAAAAGTTCAAAAAATTAAACTTTAAGATTCCCCAAAGAAGTTACATATTCCTAAACTTCATAATATTGAAGTGTTTACAGCCAAACCCTTCCCAAAATGAATGCAATTACTATTAATATTTCAATACAGACTGATTTAGAATAAGATGAACTGGTGAAGTCTAAAGCATAGTTGTTTTTTTAAATGAGAAAAACAGTTTTATTTCCAAGAATACAGTCTTGCTTTACTGACTAGATAAATTTGTAATTATCATTTGTAACTTGTAATTGATAAAACAAAGCAGTTCTGGCTTTTGACACTATAATTATATACTTAAGTGTAAATGGATACTTCAAGTCCTTAAAAACACTTTATTTTCCTAAGCACACAAAGCCAGACCCCTTGCATCTTTTTCATACAATTCGTTTGCTTGGCAAGCCATTCTTCCCCCATCTCACCCCCAACAGGTTATAAGTAAACTTCAGTTCAACCCTGCTCAAATGATTATGAATCCCCGACTAAAGGGATGTGATTTCAATATGATCAGTTTCTAGCATTAAAATCGTGCTCTAAGAGAAGCCATTAATAAAACTATTATAGTCTCTAGAATGCCAGCTTTCAAATCAGTAGGGCAAATATGCTGGGGGCTTCGGGGAGAGCTGTGCAGGAAGGAAATATATTCAGAAATGAATGCAACAAGAAAGCAAAAGGCATCAGTAAAAAATTGTAGAGCACAAAGCTACAATGATTTTTAAAGATAATTTTCACATATACAATGCTTTAAGAAATGCTTTCCTATGCGTTTCACTGGATTTTCACAACAAATTTGCAAAGTCAATAGTGCAAGTATTTCCATTTTACAAATGAAGAAAAGCTCAGACATTTGACCTGCCTAAGGTGAGTGGTAGAGCCCCCTTTCAAACAATATGCTTTTGCATTATATCACATTCCTTCTCTAACATGCTGCTGAATGCAAAATAAGAGCAACAGTTTAATAGGCAGAATTCTATGGTATGGTGAGAGTTCGTCTTTGGAATAGCCATTCTAAAAAATGTAACATATTTTCCTCAAACATTTATCATTTGCATTAGAAGATTTTCAAAAGACTTGCCAAGAAGACTATTTCAAAATGTGCTGATTAGGAATATAAAATAAGGAAGTATTTGATGAAAATTTCTTCTACCACCAAAAATACAAATACAGATTTATCAGCACATTTTCAAGTACATCAAAATGGATTTCCAAAATATCTTTAGGAGTGGGGAGTGGTGAGGAGGAAGGTGAAGAAAGGACAATAGGAGTAAACCATTAAGTCAGTGAATAAACAATTATTAAGCACTTACTAGGTGCCAGGCACTGTGATAAATTGAGGATACAAAGAAAGACAAAAGATAGCCTAACTTTCCCATCCCTAAGGAGCTCACAATCTAAAGGCATAGAAAGACAACAGGCAAACAACTATGTATAAACAAGCTACATAAGGAACAAATTAAGAAATAATCAACAGAGGAAAGGCTCTAGAATTAATAGGAATTGGGAAAGACTTCCTAGAGAAAGTGAGATTTTAGCTGGGACTTAAAGGAAGCCAGGAGGCAGGGATGAGGAGGGAGAGAGTCCCAAGCATGAGGGTCAGCCAGAGAAAATTCCTGGAGCTGAGAGATGGAGATAGAGTTGAGGAACTGCAAGAATGCCAGTGTCAATGGATTCAAGAGTATGCGAAGGGTAAAAGTGAAGTACAAAAAGACCAGAAAATTGGGGTAGGGTTGGGGGACTAGGTAGAAAGGGTTTTGAAAAAACAGTCTTTCTTATTCAATCCTGCAGGTGATAGGGGGCCACTGGAGTTTACTGAGTGAAGGGAGACACAATTGGACCTGCACTTTAGGAAAATCATTTTAGTGGCTGAGTAGAGGATGAACTGGAGGGAAGGTACATATGGCTAGCTAGACAACTAACCAGGAGGTGACTGTAACCATCCAGGAGTGAAGAAATGAGGGCTTCCACAACAGTGGTGGCAATATCAGAGAGAAGGGGGATACATCTGAGATGTAGTACCAAGGTCAAATTGATAGGCCTTGTCCACAGACTGGATATGGGGGTATGAAAGAGAGTTGAGAGTTGAGGATGACAACTAAATTGAGAACCTGAGGAACTGGGAGGAAGGTGTGGCCCTTAATAGTGGTAGGGAAGTTTGGAAGGGAGAGAAAGTCTTGGGGAGAAGACAATGAGTTCAGTTGTGGGCATGCTGGGTTTAAGATGGCTACGGGACATCCCGTTCAAGATGTTTAATGGTTAGCTGGAGACAGGAGAATAGAGAGATTAGGGCAGGATAGGTAGATTTAAGAATCCTTAGCACAGAAATGATAACTGAATACAAGGGAGCTGATGAGATAGTCAAATAGTATAGAGGGAGAAGAGGGACTAGGTCAGAGCCTGTGGGACACCCACATTTGAAAGACATGACCTGGATGAAGAGTGTCAGAGGTCAAATAGGTAGAAGGCGAATCAGGAGAGCAGAGAGTATCAAGGCAAGAAGGTAACTGACAGTGTCAAAGGCTTCAAAGATATCAAGAAGGAAGACTAATAAAAGGTCACTGGATTACAAATGAAACAAATTCCAGTATAAAGCAAGTGAATTAACTGGTGTTTATCCATTTCAAAAGAGCTTCTAAAAAGATGCTCAGTGAAAATTAACTAGCTGCTCTAGGTAAATCCATTTTTTAGTTCTGTTCTCAGTTGAGTGTTAACATGGTCATCAGCAGATTGTGAAATGGCTACATATAATTCGAATACAGTTCTAATTCTAAAGTTGAATTATTTGGCAAAAAGTCTCCATGTTTTTGCATGTGTAAAATTAATTTAATTTTTAAGATTACAATTCTTATTACAGAAATAACGGTAAAGACCAGCTACTAAATAATTTAAGCTAGAATTCTGTGAAGTGAAACAAAGATACTACTATTATTGCACCATTATTTAAATGAAGTATTTGTCCACATTTATGCAGATTCAAAAGTACATTTGATTTTGCTGGAATTTATTTTTCCATCCAGAAATCCACAAAGATCTGGAGGAACAGTAAAAAAAAAAAAAAAAACGAGTAACATTGTGCAATCAAAATTCTTAAGTGTTGATTTTTTACTGACCTCCAAGTCATAATTGCTTAGTGAAGCTTTCACAAAGCAGCTTCAACTTAAAATCATGTAAACAATATTTAAATTAATGGGACTGGAAGAGGATTGAAAGGTATGAAGCCATTTGGACATTTTATTGGACTATTCTTATAAACTGAGTAATAGGCTGGTAGGCTTAGGAACTGATAAGATCTAGGATACACCTTAGTTCAACTCCTTTATGCAGATTTTTTAAGAAAAGAAAAAATTAAATACAGAAAGGCTAATAGACTTGCTCCAGGTCAAAGGTAGTAAACAGAATAACAAAACAGGCCCCACTAACTTCGGTTCAATTGTTCTTTCCACTACATCCCAACGCAATCTTACTTTGTAAAAAAAAATAACTAAACATTTGATAATTTTTATAATTTTCTGTGGACTGAGAATATTAACAAAATGCCATCGTTAAAAACTGAGGGAATGGGATTTTACTACGAAATGATGAAAAGTCTAACATGAGTCTATTTTTCCTCCTTCATAGTAGTAAGTTTAAGCTGAAATGTAGGTACTAGGAAAAGCATTACTAATTTTTATCCAAGTTTTGCTGTGTTTGAAAATAATCATTTTTTCAATGTGCTTGCTATTTTTAAACCAATTATCAGGGTAGGAATTTGAGTTACAAAGAGCAACAAAGTCTCTTGAATTTCAATCAACAAATGTTTAAAAGCAGCAGCCTCCAGTTTGGGCCACTGTGGGAGAAAGTATTACAACCAATCCAGACTGACACTTTCTGTTGGTATATACTACGTGAACATAAAACATTCATGCACAGTATAGACTTTTTTTTAACCCCTAAATGTAAAAATCAAGTCTAAGGAAAATGTTTAGAATCAGGGAAAATTCACATAATTCTTACAATGCTCACCAGACAACTTCAGACAGAATTGCTAGAAGTTTGGTTTTGTTTTGTTTTTTTCAGCCAGAGCTCATAGCTGCTGTAACTTGAGACTAGACTGAAGAAGTTGACCAAGTTTAAGTAAGCTAAGAGGAACAGTTTCCAGGTTTCAGTTAGAACGGCTTACAATGAATGACCTAGAGTAACACTGCTGAGCCAGAGGTTACTATCGGACATTCATACGTTTAGGGGGAAGAGGTCCTAGACACCCGGAACTCTTTACAGCACAAAACACTAGCGTTTCATATGAATTCAATCCTGCTCTTCAATGAGTTTTCAAAGCTAGAAACAGTCTGTAGCTCTCCTTTTGGATTTTCTAAAATGAGCCAATTAAATATACTCAGCAGTCCCTTTCTAACTTCAACAAAAAGTTGGACAATTGTGAATTTCCAGCTAATTTTTTAAAAAACTCATTTTTTACTGGCTAAATCCTGTCCAGAAGTATGTAAGATTTATCTTCTCTCTAGGTGAGGCAGGATAGTTTTAGTACAATAAATAGCACCACAGTTACATTTTATATTAGTTTATTTTGGCTTCATTTTACCTAGTCTGCTCCTGTAAGATGAGATGTGGCTCCACGAAGAACTTGACTCTTAGTTTAAGTCTGTAAGGGGCCAGCCCATCCATCTGCTGGGAGATTCGGTTTCTCAGATTCAACCATAAACTCTCGCCTTTGCTACCCGTAAATTGCAGTCCAAAATAATCAACTTCTATAATTCCCAATCTTCTGCAAACCTAAAACAAAAGGTGAGCACATCACTTAAGAAGGAGGATGTGTAGCCCTGCTAGATCAATATCATTAAGTGTATAGATTCCATGTAAAAACAAATCAAGAATCTGTCCCCACCCTGGCGTGTTTTGCAGCAGGGGAGATTTCCTAGTGCTAACCCAGGAAACAAAGCTCAAAGATTCTGGAGATTTCAGGTATGGTATTCGAACTTACTGTGCTAGATCTAATACCTTGGCAAGCTTGCCAATAACCCTCAAAAGCAGCTGAAAAGTCGCTGAAGCAAACCACTGGCTATTTTCCATTTGACTCCAATCACTGGAACTCTCTGCACCAGCACAATATGTACAGAGGAATTTTCAGCTCAGTATCTGGGTGATTTTAGCCATATGGACACTTAAAATGAAGAAGAAGCCGGGGAAACAAACACGCCACAAGTGTCAGCTAAGCTCTCCAAGAGGTTTCTCAGACCTCTCAGGTCTTGGGATCTGGATGTAGTTGTGAGTTTTCATAGGAGCCAAACTTATACTGTCTGGGATAAGCTGTAACCCATTCTTTTTTCCCCCTCCTCTTTTTAAAACTTCCAAAGGCAGAGATGCCAAAAATATACAACAGGCAGGGCTGGGAGGTGGTGGGGTTGTGGTTGGGGGCGGGGGCAGGAGGTTACCCAAACCACTGACAGTTCTGCAAAACGTTAAAACCGATGGCAGATGTTTAGGAAGCAGGACACGTTCAACAAAGGATCCTCCTTGGCATCTCAAGGACAACAAGGGGACAACTGGCCCCAAATGGGTCTTGCAGCGGTAAGGTGGGGGCAATATCAAGCGGACACCTGCCGCAGGTGCGCTGCCTTCTTAGGGGAGGTCTCCCCCCACCCACCTCGGGCGCAGACGCCCCCGGGCGTTCACAGACCGACAGACAGACACAGGCATTCAGCCCCCTGCTTCTCTCCCCCCGCGTCCCCCACTCAGCAGAAGGAGGAGGGAGCGGCGGCGCCTCCAAGCGCTTCACGCCAGCAGGGGAACCGCGCCGCACGCGGGGCGCGCCGCCAGGAGGCTCCGGCGCGTTCCCCGGGGCGGCGGTGGCGGCGCCGGCGCCGCTTCGCCGCCCTCCTCCCCCGGGCCGCAGTGGCCGCCGCGAGGCCCGCCAGCGGGAGCACCAAGGAGGGCCGCCCAGACGCCGAGCCGTCCGTCTCCCCTCCCGCTCCGCTCTCACCTGGTTGAGGCAGTCTTCGCCGTTGGCTTTCGCCTCCACCTCCACCTCCATCAGCACGGCGTCCGGCCTCGTCACATAGCACAGCATGTTGGGGGGCCACCGCGACCTCGTCTTCGGGGTGTGTGGTGCAGCAGCTGCCTCCCACACAGAGGCTCGGATCCCCTCCCCGGGCTGGGCTACAGCTGCGAAGCGAGAGGCAAGAACTCCAGCAGAACCCCCTCCCCGCCCGCCCTCCCTCTCTCGATTTCTCTCCGGGGCCCGGCTCCGCCGCACTCCAGCAGCTTAACTGCCTGCTCGCAGTCAGTGACTCCCTCTGATATAGCGGCCCCACCTCCTCCGGATGGGGTTCTGACGAATCACGGGCCTCCGTTCTCTTCGTCCTCTCCCCCGACCGACCAATAGCGAAAGCTGGCTCCGTCTCCAGGCCGGAGCCTGAAGGAGCCGGGGCGCCTTACCCCGGGCTGGCTGCTCCAGGGCGCCTCGCGGTGGGCTAAGGGGAAGCAGGGAGTGCAAGTCTTGGGCTTGATACGGTAGTAACCACTGGCTCGGAGGCGGAGCCCTTTCTTTTAAGATCAATAAATTAACACACGCCGACTGTCGGGTGTTTGCACTGAGCCTAACCCCGAGTTTCTATCAGGCCACTCTAGAAAACCATTTCCAAGAAGGGAAAAGGGTAGAGCCAAGCACTGGAAGAAACTACAATGCATTTTCCCAGCTCTCGACTTAGCCAAAGGTGATCTCTGGTCCTCGATGTTTCAACAAGTTTTTACAGGTTAGCAAATGAATCATCCAAACTGCAGCTCCGTGGTCATCGCTACTCCTGAAATAATGAAGATAATGAAGAAAGCATTTTTGTCCCCCGGCCCCCGTTCTCCTACCTCCGCCCTCCCCCCCCCCGCCCCCCCGTGCTTTAAGGCTATCAGTCTACCCTCTTATTTCTGACCTCTTATTTCTTGCTAGTGCCCTGCCAGTATCCTTTACTTGGGTCAAGCAGGCATTATTCCTGTGTTTCCTTTACACCCCTTTCCCCAGGATTTAGAGATGCTCCAGGTTGTAAACAGTCCAAGGAGTCTTTGTTGATAAGGATATTCACTCAATTCCCATAACAGTAACTTCCCAGCTGTCATACACTATTGTTCAACAGTATATTCAAGGCCAGGAGAACATCATTTTATGTCAACCAGATCTAATAAGTTGCTACCCACCACTATCTACATTGGCTCCTTGATAGGCTCCCCTCCCCCTTCTTATTTCTGGCTGTCTCTGCAATATGGTCAGCTTACCCACCATTGAATCCCTCTCTACTCTATAGTCCATCAACATTTATTAGTCCAAGTCAATACCTCTGGTTCCTTCTGCATTTTCCTATAGACATAGCTAGTGAAGAGTTAGGATAGACTCTGGACTTACAAACTCCCTAGTGAGAAAACTCCCTCTACCAGTGCAGATTGGCACCTCCTCTGCATTGTGTAATTTTAGAAAGTTAGTTGCCTAGAGCACCCAGAGGTTAAAGGCTTGACTGGTGCACATGGCCAGCATGGGTCAGAAGGCAGGATTTAAACTGAGATCTTTCTGACTCCTGGGCATGTACTAAGACAAGGTTCCCACCCAAGAGATAACTTAAGGTATGATGGTGCGATAACAAATCTTAATGTTTTTCCTTCAGGCCCAGGTGATGTCTGCATTTCAGTTGAGGTTTTAAAATGGTAAAGCTCCCATCTTCTTTATCTACCCATTACCCTGGAAGAAGGATTTAGTACTAGGATGGGGAGGATTGTAGTGGTAAGGGTGATGATATATCTTTTAAATTACTTGGAGGAAGACACTTTAAAAAAAAAAAACAACTAAACAAACATAAAGTAAATGAGCATTTTCATACACATGTGCATTGTAGAAAAGAAGGGAGTGCATGTGACTCTCTATAATGTAGAGCTTGCTTTTAAGTATGTAAATTCAGCATGTAACTTTCAGAGCTGTCTGGCTTGCCAGTGATTCCTTCTGGCCTGCTTTCTGTCCTTGCCACATTTTTATTTTGGAACCCCATCTTTATGTCCTTTCTCCTTCTCACTCTGAAACCCCAACTGAAAAGAAGGAAAGAAAAACCCTTGTAACAAATTTACAGTCAAGCAAAACAAATTTCCACATTGGTCATAACTGAAAACTGTATATCTCATTCTGTATTTTGAGTTTATCACCTCTACGTCAGGAGGTGGTCAGGGTGTTTATTATCAGTACAGTGGAATCATGGATAGTCATTACAATGGTCAGAGATCTTTAGTCTTTCAAAGTTTTTATTGTCTTTATGTTGGTGTTGGGAAACTACTTTAAAAACAAACTATGTGATGTTCTATGCTAGGATTTTGAAACTCCAAACTCTTTATGAAAAAGTAGTGCTTATCTAGGACAGGCCATTTCCATGCAATTTTGTGTAGATAGAAGGACAACATCAGATGGGATAGGACTGAGCTGGAAATCACCTAAAGGCAGCCGCGTGGTACAGGAGATAGAGCACTAGACGTCAGGGAGAGCTCAGTTCAAATCCAGCCTCAGACACAGTAGTTGTGGACCCTGGGCAGGTCACTTAACCTCTGTCTGCTTCAGTTTCCTCAACTGTGAAATGGGCATAATAATAGCACCTAGCAGGGTTGTTTTGAGGCTCAAACAAGATATTTATAAAGTGCCTAGAACATAGTATGCGCTTAATAAATGCTGCTTTTTTTTCTTCCTCAAAAAGAAAAGTAAAGAACAGATAAATGTTTTTTGTTGTTGTTAGAGAAAAGAATCACTAATTTTACATGGGGAGGTAGGGAAGGGAATAAGCATTTATTAAGCATCTACGATGTGCCAAGAAATGTGCTAATGTGCTAAGCATTGACAAAGATGGTATGCTGATATTCTGGTTTCTGTAGCTGAGAAAGGCTTTCTCCTTAAGTTTCCTTAGCCAAATGAAGAGAGTTTTAGGTTTTAGGTAGCGAGAGCACTGCCATCCAATGCCTAGGTAAGCCACCGAGCACTTGCTGGTTCTATAGAAAGAGTAGATAGGTGAAGTTGGAAGCTCAAGCTTCAGCATTTCATAAAATCTCCAGACTCTAGCTCCAAGTTATCAGATCCTGGGTGAGTCAGGTCTTCCGAAGACCTTGGGAGATAGAAATTGGATTAAACAGTCACTAATGGTAGTTAAGAATTGAGAAACACCTAGCAGACCTAGATTAAATCTTACTCTGATTTTCCACCATATCATCTTTAACCAGTATTGTTAAAGGCTATTTTTAATGCTTAACCTTAGCCCTTTTAAGAATTATGTTTTGTTGAACATCGTTTAGGAAGATAGATTAATCTCATCTCTGTTACACCTAATTATTCAAGACTATGTAGTCATACCAAAGCCCCACTCTCCATAAATTGGTAAAGCATAATAATTACCACAAAGTACTTAGGAAAAAACAAAGCCTCTTAAGTGATGGCCATGCAAACTCAAACCTATAAAATCATAGCAAGAGGCCTTGTGATGTGATAGAAGTGTTTGACTTGGAGACAGGACACTTAGGTTTGAATCCCAGCTCCAATGTGTACTAGTTTAATTTCTTTGGGTCTTAGTTTCTTCATCTGTAAAATGAATTTTTGTACTGCCTACCTCACAAAACTCTTGTGATGAGAGCATTTGTAAAATTAAAAGCGTGATATAAAAATGATCAGGTAATCACCCACCATTGCAGCAGTGATCTCTTATGCGTACAAATAAAGCCTATTCCTGATTAACAGTACTCAAATAACTGAACAACATATTGTGAGGATTGGCCAATGAGGGCCTAGTCTTTGAAGAAGGCTTGGATTGGCCCTTTGTGATGATTTTACAGAGCATGCACAGTAATTCCCTACCTTGTAATGCACAGTAATTCCCTACTCCTCTTCTCCTGGTAACACAACTGGCAAACCCACTATCACATGGTGGGTACTTTATTTAGAGGTTAGAGTATAGGGCTGGGTATTGTCCTGATTCCATTATTCATTGAACTTCTCTATGCCCTTTTTAACCTCACAAAAATGTAAGGTAAGTAAAATGTGAAGCTGCTTTGAGTTTTTTTCTGAAGGAGACATACCACATAGTATGCTTTTTCCTCTCCCCAAAAGACCTCTTCCTTTCTAAAACATATTGTAGTGTTAACACTAAGTTATGAAGGAGAAATAACAGCAACTTTATTAATTGTCTTTCTGTTTATATCTCAAATCCCCAAAGTCAATTGCTTAAATAATAGTATATGTATCGATCACAAATATCATCATTGAAAGTGCTGACTGACTTTAGAGTCTTAGTTTGAACTGAGGATTCTGAAATCCAAACACACTTGGGAAAGGCAAATAATTTCATTTTCTCATAGCCTATAATCAAGTCAGAACCTGTTAGCTTCAAAAACAAGTAGGTTATTTAAAGGGTAAAGATAAGGAATAAGGAAAATTCAAGAATTAGCCTAAGTCTATTGCTCCTAGACAGTAAGCAACCTCAGAGCTAAGATTGTTCATTTTGATTAAATCTTTCTCTTAGCCCTTTGAAGTTTCTATTTACATTTGCTAGAGTCGCAATAATGTGTTGGTAATTAAATACTATATATTAATTTTCTGGCAGCATTTTGGGGTTGCAAGAGACTGTTGGTAACTCATCTAAATGTTGTCACAAAAGGCCATTCAGTAATATTATATACATATATATATACATATATATACACACATATATATATACACACACACACACACACACACATCCCATTGCTGTTGTCTTAGTTTTGTTCTTACAGTTATCTCTTCCACATCTCTGGGTTTAGGAGCAGGGTGCCTCTCCCCACACACACCCCAACACCCCTCAGCGATCTGGAAAATCCAAGTAATATTTTGGCCCTCCCGTCGAAGAAATCTGAAGTATTATGGTATTAAAAGATTAAAATATGTTGATATTATACGATACTGTACATATATTTTATGCATTTCTAAACTTTCTAAACTTTTTCTCTGTCATCTGCTGGCCTTCATGAGCTGCCTGTGGCTTCCCCAAACTCCCCCCAAATTCCCATTTAATTTCTTATGCCAACCTGAGATCTATTGAAAACTGCAATGGGGAAAATCACATTGTGGAAGGGATAATTGTATTTGTGTCTCTTCATCTCCACTTCCTTTAGAAATATGTTTCTTTAGGTTTGCTTTTCTTCTTTCTCTTCCTTCACTTGCGTTACTTTTTCAAAAACCCCTACAAGCTATTTTGTTTTGTGACATTTTCCATTTATACAATACCACATTATTCACCACTTGGTTCTGATATTCTCAGGGCAGAGATAATCAGAAAAAGCATTACCAGTTTGGCATATTTTATGTAATAATAGTAATTCTATGTGTTGTGTTTTTTATATGAAAATAATGAATTGTGAGGGGTAGCTAGGTGGTACATTGGATAGGATTCCTGGGCTTGAACTTCTCTTCATGAATTCAAAACTGGCCTCAGACACATACTAGCTGTGTGACCCTCGGCAAGTCACTTAACCCTGTTTGCCTCAGTTTCCTCATCTGTAAAATGAGCTGTAGAAGGAAATGGCAAATCATTCCAATATCTTTGCCAAGAAAACCCCAATTGAGGTGGCAAAGAGTTGGGCATTACTCAAATAACTGAACAACATATTGTGAGGATTGGCCAATGAGGGCCTAGTCTTTGAAGAAGGCTTGGATTGGCCCTTTGTGATGATTTTACAGAGCATGCACAGTAATTCCCTACCTTGTTTTAATCCAACACGTGGAGGGGCTCACTGAGCCTACTCTTGGCCATGATAACTACTGATATCAAAAGTATGTCCTGGGCCTTGGTTTTTTTTTTTTTGGTTGTTTTTTGTTTTTCAGTAGCAATGATTGACCCATTCATGCTGCCTTTTAGCCATTATCATGCATTGTGAGATGCTCAGTAGTTTTGAGAAGGAAATTTCTGATCATGGAATAGAAGACACCAAATCTATGAACTTGTCATTAAAATGCTTGGAAAATTTAAAACACCACTCAAATGAAAGGCAGTGTCACTATAAACTGAGCTACCATGCGTTCTTTTGAATAGTATGCAATAATGTAGCTTGTAACTAGAAAACAAATAGGTCTTTTTATGCTTTATTTTTTAAAAAGTATATTTTATTATTCTTCTTTATGAGTGGTGAAGTTATAGTAGGTAGAGCACCAAGCCTGGAGTCTGGCCTCAGACACTTACTAGCTGTGTGACCCCTTGAATTCTGATGACTCTGGAGGAGAAAATGAGACTGATGAATGCTGTTCTTTCTTTCTTTCTTTCTCTCCTTTCTCTCTCTCTCTCTCTCTCTCTCTCTCTCTCTCTCTCTTTCTTTCTTTCTTCCTTCCTTCCTTCTTTCCTTTCTTCTTCCTCCTTCTTCCTCTTCTTCCTCCTCCTCTTCCTCTTCTTCTTCTTCTTCTTCCTCCTCCTCCTCTTCCTCTTCTTCTTCTTCTTCCCTTGCCACATATGGTCCCTCCCTCCACTTGTTGTGTCATATCTTTACATAGGAGTGGCCTGTCCAAAGGAATATAATTTTTGATCATTTGTATTTTATAAGATATCTTGGAGTTTGGGAGTTAGATTTAAAAAAAACTATGTATTTATTATTATTATTATCTTTGAAAAACTAGGACAATTTACTTTGTCCTGTACAATTTCCATTTATGATTTTTTGAAATATAGCTCTGAAGAAACAGGCTTTAAAAAAGCTTATTGTGATTCAAGTAGAAATACTTGACTATGCCATTAATCCCAAATCACTGGCTTTCCTTGAAAGGCTAATAATAGGCTCTAGCCCAAATCTCTCACTCATAGTTCCAGTTTTGATGGCCTAGAGCGAGTGTAAATAGCACTTGTATTCTGTTCTAGCCAGAAACTGAGGCTCTTCCTCTCCCAGATCAATACTTTTGTGATTGTAAACTAGGCCATCTTTTTTCATCTAGCTCTTAGTCATCAAGTGGGTATTGCTTCAGACAAACTGAGACCTTGGAAAGACCTTAATTCAAAAAAGCCAATGTCACCCATTGCAGCCTGGGCCATAGCCAGTCATCTTGACTTTTGTCTTGCCACTGGACTCTGGAGGACACTGGAGGAGAGAGTGAGACCAATGTCATTTATTCTCTTCAAGAACAAAAAATGAACAATAATCTATGTGACCCTGGGCAAGCCACTTAACCCTGTTTGCTTCAGTTCCTCATCTTTAAAATGAGCTGGAGAAGGAAATGGCAAACCATTCCAGTATCTTTGCCAAGAAGACCCGAAATGAGAGTAGGACATGACTGAAAAATGATGAAATAATAACAAAAACATTTCTTCGTGCAATATAATAATTTAAGTAAAATTATGACCGTTAGTTATTAATAGTTGTTAATATGTGAAATTATCAACTAGTCTAAAATACCCACTAAGAGGAAGAAGACAAAGAAGAAGATGAAGACAAGAAGATTAAGAAGAAGAAAAAAAAAACAAGGAGGAAGAGAAGAAGAAGAAGAAGGAGAAGGAGAAGAAGAAGAAAGTTACATAAATGCTTCTTTTGGAACATAAGATCAAAGACTGAGAGCTGGAGGGAACCTCACAGGACATCCAGTCCAAATCCTTCAGTTTATAGATCAGGAAACTGAGACTCAGGGAGGTCGGATGACTTGCCAACTCACACAGTTAGTAATTAGAGGTCAGAAAAATATAAGCTGTTAAATATGAGTGTACAACTTACTTTTAAAAAACTTATAGACAGCAATTAATTAATAAATAATTTAAACTTAAAGTCAGTGATTAGCTTTGACAACAAATGAATTGCTGCAGATATGATCTCAGCTTATATGAGACATGCTGTTAAAGTCTTGGAAAGTAAGATATTTTGTTCTATTACCTAATATTGTGATTTTAAGCACCATGGAATAATTACAAAGGGGAATTGTTGGCAGTATTCTTATTTGGCAGCTTTCCCCTCCAACTTCTCCATATGGAAATTTACATTTCCTTTAGAATAATGGAAATTAGATCTCATCTTTAAAAATCTTTATCTACTTTCTTATCACATCATCCAATTTTCACTCTTTACTTTCAGAGTTGGGTCATCAACTGCAGGAAGATGACTAAGATTAATATAAAATATATTTTCCTCATATCTAATTTAGAAGGGTAGAGACTAGGAGAGGCAGTGTGGCATAATGGATAGAGTACTACTCACTTTGAGTCTGGAGTCAAGGTTGGAATCCTATCTCAGACACTAGTTATTTGATTATGGGTAAGTCAAATAACCTCTCAAATACAGTTTCTTTGCTTATAAAATGGGAATAGTAATGCTTGCACTTCTTATCGCATAAGATTATTGTAAAGAAAATACTTTGCAAACCTGGAAACTCTTTATAAGTGTGAGTTATTAGTATTACAAGGTCCAATAAGCTTCATTCTATATTACATAGACAATATACTTCTACTCATGGGAATGAGATTCCTATTAAACTAATGCCAATCATCTTGTACTTTGTTTAAAGAAAGTAATCTATTTTATTGGTTCTCAAAGTGTAGTCTACTAGGGATCCCCAAGACGATTTTAGGGGGTCATCGAGGTCAAAACTATTTTTATAATAATACTAAGATGTTTTCATTTTTAATAGGGCAAATATCAATGGATATAACCCACATAAACAAAAGCTCTTGGTAGGACGAGGGGTGGGGGAATTATGGGGAGGAGCTCAGTAATTTTTAAGAGTATAAAGAGGCTCTGAGACCAAAAAGAGTACTGCTGGTCTAGCCTATAAATAACTCCCATTAAGTCATTAGATTATAGTACTTCGACAGATTGACAATGGATAACACTTTTGGTAGATGCTTTGAGGGTAACCAAACATTTCTCCCTTTCCCTTTTCCACCCTTATTTGTATTAGCAAGAAACCCTCCTTTGATTAGGTTTTTTTAAATAACATTTTAAAAATTGTATATACAGTTGGAAGAATTGTTTACTTAAACTATGGTTCTCAGGTGCTCCTTAATCAAAGTATCAAACGGAACAGTAGATACGAGTTTTTTGTGAAAAGTTTAAGGTAGGACAGTATGTTATTTTACCTATGCCAAGCTGCCTTATCAATTTAAAGTCCTGTTTTGTCTGGTTAACACTGAGACAATTGTTGCTAGCAACTGACAGAACTTGTTCTTAGTGATGCCAGGTAAATATGACTAATCGAATGATTTCCTTATTGTGTATGCAGTATTGCTTTGCCTTTAAATGTTTTAGGCTATGTCATGATACTGGTCAAAAAGTTACTTATCATTTATAGACATCTTACATACACATATATGTACTGTAAAAAAAAGAACATTGTACTTTAAACACATTGTGAAGGTAAAAGTATAATACATCATAGAAAAAATATCAAAAGGTTAATAAAGACCAAAAAAGCCCTCTACTTTGTAGGTGGTTGAATCAGTAATTAGGGTGGGATTTTTTTTTTACTGTTTTCTCTTTGAGTATGCTAAAGTAAACAAGTGCCTTTTGTTAAGTTTTACTAGATGCAAAGCCCCAGGCCCACACCCTTTTGCTGATTAGGTATGAAGCCTTTGGGCCCTAAGAAAGGTATATAAACTCAGAGGTTAGCATTTTGTTTGGCACTCTCACTCATTGGAAGAATGTTGGTGTGGAAACTCTGGGTAGCCGTTAAGGAGCCCCCTGGCTTTGAAAAAACCCAGATGTTGGTGCTTTTCTGGTAACTATGTATATTGTGATTTGATTAGAAATATTGATCTGTTTATATAACATATGTTTGTAATTTCTTTTTGTATTCTTTCTGAAGTTCAGGGTGCTGGCTTTTCCCCTGGAATTAAGTGAATGATATATGTATGTTTGATTAAAGTGAGATTGTTAACCCTTTAAATTTGCTTTCCTTAGAAAAGCAGATCAAAGAACCTGTGCTGGCAACTCTTGTTGTTGGTGTTATTGGTCTTACACAGCTACAGTAGCGGCAAGCCACATTGTTGTTACAGTGGTATATGCCAGATTGTACACAAATGATCAGATCTAGTATCTTTTTGGTGAACTTGAGGTATTGTTTAGTGTACAGCTCTTTGACAGAAGAAAATCTAACCTTTGGGTGCTTTTAAAATGGATTAAACCCACCTATGGTTTATTAGACATTTCATCAATGGTCCATGTGTACCCTCACACAAAAAAAAAACTGTCACATGTTTTCTCCCCTTTCTCCTACTCCTATACTTATCATGATTAACACAGCTCCCATGACTTGTTTCTTTTAATAACCTTTGGTCATCTCTAACAATGTGACTCAAATTAGCTAATAACATTGCTTAGTTTCATATCAGTACATTTGCTTGTATACTTTCATTTAGGATTATAGGATTATGACCCAGAAGGGCTCTTAGAAGTCATCAGATATAACTCTCATTTTACATGTGAAGAAATTGAAGTCCAGTTTGACTAAGTGACTTGCCCAAGGTCCTAACACTAGTAAATAGTAGTCAGAATTCAAATCCAAGTCTTTTGACTCTAATGTTATTTCCACTTTATCCTTGCCTCCCTTTAACAACTAAGGTTCTGAGAGTAAGCAATTTCAAAACACTTTTTAATCATCAGATGAACCTGTAACGAGACTAGTAATTCATCTGACTTTTAAAAAATATGCTTAAAAGTAACTGTCCTAGATAGTACTTTGAGGAATTTACAGCTTGGTTGTGTAATGAAATATACTCGTGAAACAATAGCTCCAATGCAATACATAAACAAGTATAGTATAGTACAAACTCATTGTGCTTGCGTGCATGCATGTTCTTGTTCAGTCATTTCATTTGTGTCCAATTCTTCATGACCCCATTTGGGATTTTTTATTTTTTAGTAAAGATACTGAAGTGGTTTGCCATTTTAAAATTTTTTTTTGGAGAGAGGGAAGGCAGGGCAATTGGGGTTAGGTGACTTGCCAAGGTCACGCAGCTAGTAAGTGTGTCAAATGTCTGAGGCCAGATTTGAATTTAGGTCCTCCTGACTCCAGGGCTGGTACTCTACTCACTGCACCACTTAGCTGCCCCTGGTTTACCATTTCTTTCTCCAGCTTGTTTTATGATGAGGAAACTGAGACAAACACAGTTAAGTGACTTGCCCAGGGTAACAAGCTAGTAAATGTCTGAGGTCACATTTGAACTCATGGAGATGAGTCTTCCTGATTCCAACGTCAGTGCTGTGTCATCTAACTGCCATCTTAGTGAATATTTGTTGTTGTTCATTTATGTCTGGGCTTCAGGCCTTGTATTCTATCCACTGTGCCACCTAGCTCCTTAGTGCATGGGTATGCATATGCATGCATATGTATGTATAAATATCCATATCTCTCTATATTTGTATATAAATATATATTTACATATGTACTGAAGGAATTCAAAGTAAGGTGTGGGGTAAAGAGAGTCAAGAACTGTTCCGTGAGGTTTCTGAGTCTTGAAATGGGTTTTTACAGAAATACAGGGTTTAGATTGGTAGATGGGGAATAAATAAAATCAGAGAGATCATTTCACAATAAACTGAGTACCTGGTATGTACCTAATATGGTGTTACACACATTTGAGGAACTGTAAGGAAACTCCTTTAGTTAGATGGTCAGCGAGAGAATTTAGGTTGGACAGAATCCCCTAAAAACACCCTGTCTCTCCTCTAATCCACTAGTGCTTCTGGGCTTCCACTTCTCCCATGCACATATCTGCATGTCCTTGCCTGCTTACAGCAGGGCAGAACACAAAGGTGTTTTGCTACTTACTACCTGTGTGATTGACAAGATCATTTCTCTTTTTCTCAGCTGCCTCAGTGCCTGGCACACAGTAGGTGCTTAATAAATATTTGTTGATTGATCTGTACAATGAAAGGGTTGAACTAGGTTGTCTCCCAGGGATCTTCCAGCCCTAGAGCTTGTAAAGCCTCTGCCCTGGGATCAGGAGGCACAAGGTTGATCTCTTGCACTGCCTTGACTCTTACTCTTCCCCAGACTTTGGAACGATTACCTGGCTTCTTTCTACTACTTCAGCAGGTTTCCTGAACCTTGGACTGGCTTACTTCCCTGAACTCATTTCTTTATCTTTGGAATCTGGTCTCCTTTGCTTTTTCCTAGAATAACTGATACTGCCATTAACTGCCAAGGTGGGAAATGTTTGGCCTCAAGGTCATATCTGGCCCTCTAAGTCCTCAAGTGCAGCCCTTTGATTGAATCCAAACTTCACATAACTTTATTTGGATTCAGAAGTTTGGATTCAGTCAAAGGGCCATACTTAAGGATCTAGAGGGCCACATGTGGCCTTGAAGCCATAGATTCCCCACCCCTGGCATAGACCCATAGAGTTTATTAAATTCTTCCTTAGTTAGATTCTCATTGCTGTCCAATATGATTGCCACAGAAGTCCTAATATTTGGGGCCACTTGCTGATGGGCCCTAACTGACGGCATTCCTAACTTGTAGTCAGAAGTTGTCTGGGCATACTGGTTGCAGTGTCAGCACCATTATTTCAGATAAAACAATTTGATAGGCTCTTGAAGAGTGTCTGGATTCTTCAAGCAGCTTTGTCTGCTTTGACACACTAGGCCCCTCATTTCACTATCATTCCATAGCTTCCAATAGGCTTTTGATATTCAAAGTCCTTCATAACTTAGCCCCCTCCTGCCTTTCTAGTCTTCTTATACCTTATTCCCTAATCCATACTTTTCCATCCTGGCTATTCCATGAATAAGACAATCTGTTTTGGCATTTTCTCTGGATGTCTGCCTGGAATGCTTTCCCTCCTTCCCTCCTACTATTGACCTCCCTGGCTTTCTTTAGTCCAAACTAAAATTTCACCTTCTACAGGAAGTCTTATCCAACCTTTTTGAATTCCAGTCCCTTCTTTCTGTTAATTATATCCTTTTTATCCTCCACACAGCTTACTTGTGTATATCTGTTTGAATGTTGTCCTCCACATTAGATTGGAAGCTCCTTGGGGGACAGGGACTATCTTTTGCCTTTTTTTTGTGTCCCCAGGGCTTAGCATAGTACCAGGCACATACTAGGTGCTTAAGAAATATTAAGCCCAGTGCATCTCAGGCAAAAAGTCCATAAGCCAAAAATAGTTGTATGCTTTTGTTCTAAGTCTCCTCTATCTTTAAAAAAATTCTCTCTCCATATATATATATATATATGTATATATATATGTGTGTGTGTGTATATATATATGTATATATATATATATATACATATACACATATATATATATATATATATATATATATATATAGAGAGAGAGAGAGAGAGAGAGAGAGAGAGAGAGAGAGAAATACACACATATACCATAGCTAGTAACCTCAGCGATTGATGCAGGATCAGTCTAGAGGTTCCTCCAACCCTGTAAAGCACACACAGTCCAAAAGGGGTCCCCAAGAAGAATCCACTCTCTGGAACACACAGAAGACAATATACTCATCTTTAACCATATTGATACATGAGGCTGGAAAGATGTGGGCCACGCAATACTGCTGGGGATGAGTTAGGGACAGGAGGAGACCATGGAATCATGGATTTTGCTTTAGAAGGAACTTTATTGACCATCTGATTAAATCTTTTGGAGACCAGGTCCTCCATGTATATACTCTCACTCAAAGCAGAACAATTCTTTGAGAAAATCTTAGCCAACTGACAGCATTGGTGTCCTATTGCTGGCTTTATGGTCAGGCCACTTGGCTATAGTGACTTGAACTGTTGCTTTGTCCCAGTTCATAGGACATAGAGCTGGTAGGAACCTTGTAATTCCTTCTACTACTCTCCCATGCTGTCTTCTTATACAGTAGCACTGCACTAGAACAGTTCTCACCAAATGATTGAATGCCACTTCTATTCATGTATGGTGGCTGGTGGTTTGCCTATGCAATCATACATTAGTTGGCTCCCTCCATACCTGTCCAAATGAAGCTTTCTTGCACAGAGACCTCTCTTAGCTACAACTCCTCTGTTCCTCATTCTTGTGAGAATGAAGAAAATTAGTAGAAGTATATCAGGTAAAAATGAAGAAATTCAGTGGAAGGATTTAAGTTAATTGCTGGTTTATTATTGTTTTGGGTTGTCATTTGGTCATGTCCAACCCTTCATGACTCCATTTTGTGGAGTTTGTCAGCAGTTTGTCATTTATTTCTCCAGCTCATTTTACAGATAGGGAAGCTGAAGCAAACAATAATATATGACTTGTCCAGGGTCACACAGCTGGTAAGTGCCTGAGACTAGATTTCAACTCAGGAAGATGAGTATTCCTGACTCTAGGCCTGGCACTCTATCCACAGCACCATCCAGCTTCCCCCAATTGCAATCTCTTAATTTCAATATGACTCCTGTGGGAAAATACACACAACATAGCTTCCTGAAATGCATTGTGCCAAAAACCAGGGGTGAACTATGTCAATGTAAACTTTCACACTAGATTCATCATTACTCATACACGTTATTGTGGTCTTGATGACTAGTGTTTTGGAAGAAGAATGAGAGAACACTTTTATTTAAAATCAGCGATACATCTTGCCAAATTGTCTTCATGAAGACCATTTTGTAACTATCAATTGAGTTAAACAACCAGAAACCTAGATACTTGCAGACTTTTTTTTTTATCACTATGAACAACAAGATGGAGCTTGTAAGAAATAGAACTCTAACTATAAAAGAGAAGAACAGGAAAGGATGTTAGGTCCAGGGAGGTCAGTCAGCCATGAGAGGAAACAAGCGGGGTCCAGTGTACGGGAGATCAATGAATCAACTAACAAAGAGGGGTTAGACTCCTGTTAGAACAGAGGTGATTTGTGTTCTGCCCTATTTTATGCTGTGCCTGGGTATTTGGTGCTCTGGCCCTGGAGGTGCTGATCATAGAGAGCCAGAAAGGGGCCTTTGAGAGACACACAGTTGAGTCCAGGCCCTGGTCAAGGTACCATAAAGGCAAGGATTACTTTAGAGATAATGTTCTCTTGATTTAATATATAAAATGAACTTGAGCTACTGAATGAATTTTAAGAAATCAGAACCTTCTTAGAATGGCTTACAGTTTGAAAAAAGGCATTTTAAAGGAAAGAAACAAAGAATTGCCATAGCTCTTCAGAATTAATAGGCTGAAAAAGACACAAAGAAGTAATTAAGCACAATATTGAAAAATAAACATAATTATGCTATCTACTTGATATCAAGGAACAATCCAGACTGATTTTCAAAATAGTATTTATCAGGTTCAAGTAAAAATTATAGAGAATTCTAGTTGTCTTTATAGTCTGCCAGACCATTATAATGCTTATTAAAAAAGAAAAAAGAAAAACACGTTTTCATTATCTGAAGATCTTTTCAATTTAGCTAATTATAATGGTAGTAATATCACATTGTCCTGGGAATAGATGTTAAAACTAAACAATTGACCTTACTTTTTTTCTTCCTAGGGCATTTGTAACAACAATGTTACTAGCAGCTGCGGTGGAGGTGTAAGACCAACAACACCAGCACACAAGAGGGCTGCTAGCACAGGTTCTTTGATCTGCTTTTCTAAGGAAAGCAACTTTAAGGGGTTTACAGTCTCAACTGAATTAAACATACATATATCATTCACTTAGTTCAGGAGAAAAAGTCAGCACCCTGAACTTCAGAGAAAACACAAACAGAAATTACAAGCAGAAATTATATAAACAGAGCAAATAACACAAAGCAGCAGACAGGACTTCTATCTGTCCATAGGAATACATACATAGTTGCCAGAGAGAGAAGCACCAACATCTGGGTTTTCAAAACTGGGGTGCTCCTTAATAGCTATCCAGAGTCTCATCTGGCCCAATCACAGGAACACTCTTCCAATGAGTGAGCCCCCAAAACAAAATGCTAACTTCCTAGAGTATATATACTTCTTCAGGGTCAGAGGGCGTCACAACCATGTAACTCAAACTCATGTGACTTAGGCTTTCTTGTGACTTAAGCATGTCATCAAAGACTCTTGATTCAATCAAAGACTCTTGATTGAAACAAAGGCAAGACTCAATCAAAGGGACTTGATTTCCTTAGTGCTGGGAAGCATCCCAAAAGAAAAAAACAGCAAAAAGTCCCACTCTGCTTGCCATTTCAGCATTAGTCTCAGTTTTGTATATAGAATGATGTAAGACAAAATCTAAACTGAAGTTTAGAATAAAGACATGTCAGGCCATATCTGAATATTGTCTGAATACAAACGGTAGCATACTATTTGCTCTCCTTTTCTTTTGTTGTTTTGTTTCTTCTTTTTCTTGGTTCCTCCTATTAGTTCTAATTCTTCCTTATATCATGACTAATATGAAAATATGTTTAATATGAATGTATATGTAGAGCCTATATCAGACTGCATGCCATTTTGGGAAGAGGGGAGGAAGGGGGGCAGAATTTAAAACTTAAATTATGCAAGTGAATGTTGAAAACTAAAAATAAATAATTATATATAAAAAAAGAAAAATCACCTAGAAATGATTTGAAACAGTAGCATGGCCCAATGGATAGAGTATAAGGCCTAGAGCCAGGAAGAACTCAAATTAAGATTCGGGCCTCAGATACTTAATTTTCTATGTGACCTTGGGCAAGACACTTAACCTCTATTTACCTCAGTTTCCTCATCTGTGTGCCTGGCACACAGCATTTATATAGCACAGAAGTGCTTTATAAATGTTAGGTATTATTATTATTATTAGTTATTATTAACTGGAGAGGTGCCCATAGTAGTGGAGAGGTTTCAAAAAATGGAAGAGATCATATTGGCCAGTGAACTCAGTATCAGTTCCTGGTAAAATTTTAGAATTTATTATTAAAAGCATGTTTAGTGCATATATAGAAAAGGAGATAGTGATGTCAATGAGCCAGCATGGATTTATCATATTTTGAAGAAAAAAAAATTCCTAATTTATTTGACAAATTGATCAAGTAAAATGACAGGAAATGCAAGTTCTCTTTAGAGTCTATAAACTCAATCAAATATGAAATGTTAGATTGGGGAATGCTATAGATATAATTTGCCTAGATTTTGCAAAATATCTGGCAAATATCTCATGTTCTTGTCATTGTGTATGACATCTATGTCTGTCACAGACAATCTGCCAATATGTGGACTAGATCACAGGTGAATTTAGAATTGGTCAAATGGCCAGACCCAATGAATAGTTATTAGTTATTCAATGTCACCTTGGGAAAAAAGAATCTATTCTTGGCTCTATGCTGTTCAATATGTTTTTCATTTACTTGTATGAAGGCATAGATGACATTTGAATCAAATTTTAGATGACATTAACCTTGAAGAAACAGCTAGCAACTTGGATGGCAAAGCCTGGATCTGAAAACATTTCAATAGACTAAAATGATAGGCTGAAAATAATAAGATTAAACTTAATAAACATAAATGTAAAATCACAGAGTTGAGTTAAAAAGTCAACTTCAAAAGAACAAGATGTAACCAGATGGCAGTATGAATAAAAATATTTTTGGGTTTTAGTGAACTGCAAGGTTGTATGAGTAACCAGTGTGTTATAGTAGACACACACACACACACACACAAACACACACACAGAGCTTACACAATCCTAGTTTCACTAAGAGAGGCAGTGGGCCTTGGGGGCTGGGAGTGAGGCAGGTGATATTTCCATTATACTTTCCTCTGCTTTGACCATATCTATGTTGAGTTTGGAGTGCTAAGCTTTGGGAAAGACACAAGCTGGATAACATTTAAAGGAAGGTGATCAGTACAGTGAAGGGCCCCAAGATCATGCCATATGAGAACTAGTTGGAGAAACTAGTGCTGTTTAGCCCGAAGTAGAGAAAACTGAGAGGAACTGTGATAATTGTCTTCAAATATTTAAAAGGCTGTCATATGAGAAAAGGATTAGACTTGTTCCACTTGAGTCCACTGCAAAGAACAAGGAGCATTGGGCAGAATTTGAAGAGGGTCAGATTTAGGCTTGATATAAGCAAAAACTTGGAATTAGAACCATGCAAAAGTGAAATAAATGGATTGCTCCAGAAGGTTGTTTCTTCTCACTAGAGGTGTTTAAAATGAGGATGGATGATCCTGGGTATACCTGTTTTTGAAAATGAAAGGTTAAAAAGAATCAACTCTCTGAATCAGAAACTCAAAGGAATGTATTTACTTAGAAGTCAATCAACTATTGCTAAATAACTCAGATTATTTATCAGTAGGATAGATAAGATTGTAAATAAAACTCTCCCATCTTGTCACTTCCTTTTCCCAACTGGCAAAAATGTTTTTTGTTGTTCAGTCTTTTCAGTCCAGTCCAACTCTTCCTGACCCCATTTAGAGTTTTCCTGGCAAAGATACTGGAGTGGTTTGCCATTTTTTCCCCAGCCCATTTTAAATGGAGGCAAACAGAAGTTAAGTGACTTGCCGGAGGTCACAGGTCTTCCTGACTTCAGGGCAGATAGGTGGCACTGTGGATAGAATTCTGGGCTTGGAGTCAAGAAGTCTCATTTTCCTGAGTTCAAATCTGGTCTCAGATACTTACTAGCTGTGTGACCCTGGGCAAGTCACATAACCTTGTGTACCTCGGTTTCCTCATCTGTAAAATGAGCTGGAGAAGGAAATGGCAAACTACTTCAGTATCTTTCCCAAGAATACCAAATGGAGTCACAAAGAGTCAGACAGAACTGAAATGTCTGAACAACAAAAAACAAATTCCTGATTTCAGGTCTGGAACTCTATCCACTTCACTTTCTAGCTGCTGCCTATAAATAAATAAGATAGATCAAAAATTTGGAAAGTGCTTTAAGTCCTTGAATATAAGATGAAGTATTTGATAATTCGAACCCCTTTAGTTCAAAGCTAATAAGAGTTTAGAATCCTTTAATAATATAATTAGCAAGATAGCTACTTCAAATCTTTTGGGGGGGGCAAGTAGTAGGGAAGGTACAAATGCTAAGTAAATAACAGCAAATTTTTGTGTCTTAGGAAAATTATGGAGTTGTATATTTGATAGAATTAAAAGAATCTATTTTTATCTTGTTTCAGATTCAAAATCATGTAGAAAACTAGTCATTTTTTCCTGGTGTACAAAATCAGTGCAATTTGATAGAGTGATGTAACAAGTTGTATTCAAATTCTAGTGGATAAGAGAGACCATCTGATATGAAATAAACTGAAACTGAGTGAGGATGAATGTAAATTAGTATTGTTTGTGATTTGAAAGAAAAGAGAGGCAGCAATGTATAGAAGAAATGATCAAGAAATCTGGGTTCCAGTCCTATATGACCATTTGACCCTGGGCAATCACTTAACTTGCCGGATCTCAGTTCCCACAGCTGTGAAATAAAAAGGCTGAACTAGCTTGATCTCTAAAGTCCCTTCTATCACAGGATGCCATCCTAGGAGAAACCTTTATAATATAATGCTAATTTCTTGGGAAATGATGGAAACTTAACATTTGGTTAATTGGTATATTCTAAAATCTATTATCAAAACACCGCTAATGAATTGCATTTCTAACATTTTTTTTCCTCATACTCTCTTGGATACATTACAAATAAAAACTTATGGGCCCTGAAATCAAGAGGACCTGAATTCAAATCCAGCCTTAGGCACTTGACATTTACTAGCTGTGTGACCCTGGGCAAGTCACTTAGTCCTAGTTGCCTAGCAAAAACAAAAATAAAATAAAATAAAAATGCATCAATCAATTTTCTCTCTTGCCTCCAGGACCAAGTACAATATCTTCTGTCTGGTTTTTGAAGCCCTTTGTAACCTGGCCCCTTCTTACCTTTCCAGACTTCTTACAATTCATTCTCCTCCATGGACTCTGCAATATGTTGTACTGGCCTCCTTGCTGTCCCTCAAACATGACTCTCCATGTCACGACTCCATGAATTTTCATTGACTATATACCCTATGCCTGGAATGTTCTCCTTCCTCCTCTCCCAACTTTCCTGGATTTCTTCAGATCTCAGCAAAAGTCCCATGGTCTGCAAGAAGCCATTCTCAAACTTAATCTTAGTGCCTTGCCTCTGAGACTAACTTCAATTTATTCTGTATGTATCTTGTTTGCACACAGTTGTTTACATGTCATATTCCCTATAAAGCTATGAGCTCTTTGAAAGAAGAGACTGCATTTTGTCTTTCTTTGTATACTCAGCACTTAGCAACGTGTTTGTACACAGTAGATGCTTAATAAATGTCAGTTGACGTGTCTTGACTTTTGATTAGTAAACACTATCATCTATATTCATCAACTATGACTCACCTATGTAACCTTTGTCTCATAGATTTTGTGCCCTATCAGCATTTTCTGACATGGGCACTATAATTAATTCACAGCATCAAACTATTTCCACAATCAGGGATAATGTGGCAGCTGGTTATCAGGGAACCACGTTCTTAGAATATATTCTAATAATCTACTGTTAAGATAGTGGCAGATATTCAAGAGCTGACTAGAGTTCTAAATCAGGGGCTATCTTTAGGTTCTTTTCTTCCAGGCATATGTGACTACTAACAACAACAAAAATTCCCTAATCTATGTGATGTTGCCAATTTCATTACTGTTTGGCATAGATAAAAGTAGACAGAATGTGGCTTTTAAAAAAATATTTAAATCTTCTGGCATAAAAGTAAAATAGGTCTTTGAGAAAAGGATTTTAAACTGTCAAAACTAATCTTAAGAATGAATTCAGTATTTTAAATTATACCCTGCATTTCAAAAGTTCTATCTCTGAGTGTTTGCGGGTGGAGGAGGAGGCACAGAGGGAATCCTTCTATTTTTATTTGGATGAACATTTTCAATGTAGTGGATGACAGTCCTTCAGGGCCTTTAGTCTCCACCTCTCTGACTGCAACTTGAATTACACACTACACAGGTTCCCTACAGGGAATACCATAGAATCCACCAGAAGGTAGTTCTGAGACATTTCAAAGTGTTTCCTCTTTAGATGTTGGGGGAAAATTGACATTGCTACCCTATCTCTGTAAAAAAGAAAAAAAAAAGTACCTAGTAGTATGACATTTTTCCTAATGAAAGGTTATTTTCCAGGTCATCAATTCAATTAACATTTTATGTTCTTTAGTATGTTCAGTTAGGATAAAAGCATCACTGATTGTTATTTTTATATCTGCAGTTTCATAATCTGGCTCCTTTCATTTCAGAGCAAAACTGAAAATTTCTATCCCCAGTCTTGAAAGGCCAGATGGTATCTAACTTTTTCTGTTAAAATCATATGAGTTTTTATCCAGTCTCATTCTTTGCTCAGGGAGTCAAATTTATATTGCATGCTGTGGTCAAATTTCAAAGGAAGTTAAATATTTTAGTAATCTTATTGGTAATCTGGATGCTGTCCCCAAACCCCCAAACCTAAACCATTCATCGCTTCTTCCTAAGGAAAGCAAAGTTTTAGAAGATTAGCATCAGTCTAATCTTTCACAAGTAGGGAATTGTTAGTCCCAGCATTTTAGATTAAGCTTATATTTAGCAGTTACAGCATATTTCTCCTATCTACATTTTTCTCCATCTTTTTTCTTTTTTTTTTTTTTTACTAATTACAACATATACTTCCCACCCTAAACATTTGTACAGAGGCTTTAGGCAGCTTGCAAGTTGTTAGCAGCCACGTTATACCCAGAAGGATATTTCTATATACATTCTCTGTTAAGATGGCTGCTATGCTAGAATAATACTGCAGGAAACATTTTCAAAGTCAAATAAGCAAAATAATTACGTTTAAATTGCTTGGACTTTTGTTTTATAAATGGTACATATTTGTGGAAATATAATTCTTTACTTTTTATGTGATGATGCAGATTCATGTAAATTTATAAAAATTCATTATGTTTACCTGGTAGAGCAAATATTACAGTTAATCAACTAATGATATTTATTTAGCTCCTATTACGTGCCAGACAATGGGAATACAAAGAAAAAAAATGAAACATTCTCTTCTCACAAGGAGTGAACATTGTATTGGAGGAGACATAATATATGCACAGAATAAATAGATGCAGCATAAATACTATACCCACATACACACAAAGTAGCTAAGGAAGGAAGAAAGCTTAGTTAGGTCTCTCCTCATTTTCCACAAGCATAGTTACCCATGGCAGTAGGAGTTTGTCTAAGGTAGGAACAGATCCAGAAGTATATGCATTTGGATATTCTTCTAGTCCCAATGCCCAGGTATCAGTAGCTGGAAAGCTGCCTTAAAACCTGCCTAGCTGTAAAGGACATCAGCTCCATTGCACAAGGTATCATTCCAACCAGACATACACGAAGTATCTGTGGATATCATGGGATTAACTATTAGTTTTAAGGGGCAGCTAGGTGGCACAGTGCATATGAATCTTCCTGAATTCAAATCTGGTCTCAGACATTAGCTGTGTGACCCTGTGCAAGTCACTTAGCTTTGCCTTAGTTTCCTTATCTGTAAAAGAGCAGAAGAAGGAAATGGCAAACTACTTTATTATACTTACCAAGAAAACCCCAAATAGGGTCATGAAGAGTTGGACACTACTGAAACAACTAAACAACAACAAATTAATCTTAAAAGACCAGTCTTCATTTCCAATTCAAGGTCTCTTGATAAACTCAGTTTATCTTTACAAGTATCACCATGAGTATTATATATGTTTTAGTTTTCCATGACTCAAATGTACTTCTTTCTTACCTCCTGCCCATTGACTCTTTACCTGTCTTTAAAGCATAGCTCAGGTGCCTCCCCAAACAAGAGGCTTCCCCTAATGCCTATAGTTATTAGCATGCACCCCACCCCTAGTTATCTTGGGTGCTTTTGGCCTTGTGTACTTTTTGTGTATCCCCACCCTCACCTCCCATTCTCATTGAATGTAAATTCCTTGAGGGCAGGATTGTCTTATTTTTGTCTACCTTAGGTTATATTCCTAGGCTTTAAAAAACACACATATTTCTCCCCCTTCCCCCCCAACCTACACCCCCGACAGTCCTTTTGACTATTTATTACACATAAGAAAGGTAGGAGAACAATTCCTGCCTCTGGCACTGCTATTCCTACTTGAAACTGCTTAAGGGAGAAAATATACTTTCTTAGGCTACTGTGGTGTCAACCAGATACTGGTAAATCCCTTCATGTGAATTTTTCTTTTTTGTGCTGGACCTGAGGTTTCATTGAGATAGAAAACAACTTTTGCCAATGAAGATCATGATCTTCTGGGCAACAGTTAGAAAGTTGCTAAGGGGATTGATGGGATAATCAAGGGTCACACAACCAGTAAGAGTGAGTGTCGGGATTTGAACCTAGGTCTTCATGATTCCAAGGCTGGCTCCCTATCCACTAAGCATATGAATAGCAATAATCAATAGCATAATTACATATACATTTGCATCTTTGGGTAATTCATCTCTTTAAAAATGTTTTGTTCATGGCTTTTGTCAGGTGATTCACTTTAGTTATCATTTTCACTATTATAATCACAGGAAAATTTCTGGGAGCCTTAATGTTCAAATATGCATGCAAGATATTTTTAAATGGCTTTGTCTGCTTTTAGTGTAAAATTTAGATTGCTTATGTTTAACATAAGAGCTTATACAACATATCTGAGTGCCTGTCAATTAGGACCATACTATTTCTAAAAGTAAAAGTGGATCATAGGACAATCAACCAATCATCAAGCATTTAATGAGTGACTGCTGTGTGCCAGGTCCCATGCTAGGTCCTGGAGATACAAAGGTAAACAATAAAATAGTAGTCCTTGTCCTCGAGAATCATGAATTCTTTTGGGTAAGACAACACATACCTTTATACAAGAAACAATTTAAAAATAAGATTGTGTCTGCTTTAAAATAGATTTCTCTTTTGACATATTATTTATACTGAAAGTACTGGCTTAGAAGATAGAGAACTGTGTCTGGAGTCAGGAAGACCTGAGTTCAAATTTGACCTCGGACACTTACCAGCTGTGTGACCTTGGGCAAGTCATTTAATTCTGTTTGCCTCAGTTTCTCATCTGTAAAATGAACTGGAGAAGATAATGGTAAAGCACTGCAGTAGCTTTGCCAAGGAAATCCCATATGGGGTCATGGAGAGTTGGACACAACTGAATAACAATAACAATAAAAAATTTTAAAAAATAACCCAACTCAGGTAGTCATTTGAATATTTTATTCAATATACATACAAGATAAATTCTTGTAACAAATATGCACAATCAAGCAAAACAAATTCTCATATTTATTATGTCCAAAAAATATAAGGTAACTTTGGGAGGGAGGGCACTAAGACTGGGAGTGTGGTTTAGGAAAGGCTTCTTGTAAAAGGTTGGTGCTTGAGCTGCTCTTTGAAGGAAACAAGGGATTCTGAGAGGTGAAGGTAAGGAGGAAAGGCATTCCAGGCATAGAGTACAGCCAGTGCAAAGATATGGAGATTGGACTTAGCTAGTGTCGTGTGTGAGGAACAGCAAGAAGGTTATTTTGTAGGGAGCCACTGAGAAAATAGAGGAGAAATGGGAATGATGTATAACAAGATTGGAAAGCTAGGTACAAAGCAATATTACAAGAAAAAGAGGGAAAATATACATAATATAAATTATGAAAATTGGGAGATTCACAGAAACATGGATTTCATTTTTAAAGCCAGGGCAGTGTGACATAGAAGGAAATGATGGCTAGACTCCTACAATTATAATGGCTTATAGCTATCTTAGCCTTAGTTCTTGAAGTGACTTTTAATGAGCACACTAAGTCTAGATGGAGAGAGCATGCCATTAGCATAGACGATTTATTGCAATATGCGAATAGTACAAATTGTTAAAAAAAAAAAAAAAGGAACACTGCGTTGGGGAGACATAATGAAATATGGGCTATTTTAATAACTAATGAGACTTGACAGATGCTGAGATCATGATCAACTGATTTGTACAGTTTGTAGTTGGGCATTGAAGATGTGTATATCTCTTTGGCATAATAGGTCAACATTTTTTTTGGTTATTCTTGTAGTTCATTTAGATATGTGGGTAAATAATTGATACGTGCTGCTTATTTTATTTATTTATTTAGAATATAAAATAAATGTAAAATATTACCTTCGAACCCGTTCTTCTTGCCAGTGATTACTTCTGGCTTTCCTTCTGTTTTCTTCTGTGTATTTTCAAATGCATATTTCTTTTTTTTTCTTTCTTTCCTTCCTTCTTGTCTTCCTTCCTTCCTTCCTTCCTTCCTTCCTTCCTTCCTTCCTTCCTTCCTTCCTTCCTTCCTCTCTCTCTCTTTTCTTTTCTTTTCTTTTTTAGCATTCCCATCCATAACTCCCTTTTCTTCCCGCTACTCCAAGTAAAAAAAAGAACAAAAAAAAAAGAAACAAAAAAAACCTTTGTAACAGCTATTCATAGTCAATCAAAACAAATTCTAAAAATGTGTCTGAAAAGAGGTTAGTAACAAGTTTCATTATAGATCCTCTGGAGACATGACTGGTCATTGCATTTATTAGAGTTCTTAAGACTTTCAGTGCAATTTGCCTTGACAATGTTGTTATTATTGTACAAATTGTTTTCCTGGTTCTGCTTACTTTACTTTGCAGCAGTTTTTAGAAGTTTTCCCAGATTTCTCTGGAAGTATTGGGGGGCATTTTTTCTAGCACAACAATATTCCATTTTATTCACATATCAAAATTTATCCAGCCATGTACATGGAAATGCTCATTTTATTTAGTAATTGTTGAATTAAGAATTTTAAAAATTAAATATTTTCTTTAAAAATAAAGCAATTTGGACCTGTCCAAAAAATTGCTAAACTGTGCGTACCTTCTGACCCAGTAACACCACTATGAAACTATGAATCTCCATCATGGAGAGCTTTGCTTTTCAAGTTACATTTAACATGTAATTATCAAGCCTATCCTGATTGATTCCATATGGCCATCTGTCCTCCCATTTGGGGGGTAACTTTATCCTTAATACTCCTCTTTCTCCCTGCCTTATACCCATCAATTATAAAGGAAAAAAGGTAAATTCTTATAACAAATATGCATAATCAAGCAAAACAATTTCTCATATTTATCATTTCCAAAAAATGTATGTCTCATTATGCATGTAGAGTCTCTTTTAGGAGGTGGGTAGAATACTTTATAATCAGTGTTCTAGAATTTTGGATACTCATTCCATTGATCAGAGTACTCTCTAAAATGGTCTTTACGATGTTTTAATTATATAAATTACAATCTTGGTTCTGCTCACTCACCTATGTATTAGTTCCTGTAAGTTTTCCTAGATTTTTCTGAAACAATCCTTACTGTCATTTCTCATTGCACAGTAATGTTTGTAAGTGTAAGTGGTTTTCCAGGATCCATGGCCATAACAATTTCTTGTTTCCAGGAGTTAGATATGAGTTCTATGGTTTGAAACATCTCTACCACGACCCAGGTAGATTGTAAGGGCCAGGTGTCACCTGTTTATGTAGTAAAGGTCAAGACCCTGGAGGAGAGTGTAAGTATAAAGCAGGTGGGCAGTGGTTAGCGAGTGGGGAACCTTTAGGGTTGAAATACACAAGCTAGAATGCTGTGTGTGCCTTGATTGGCCCCCATTAAGGCTTGGAGAAGAATCTGTGTTTGCCTCAATTTGGCCCCCATTGAGGCTTGAGGGGATTTAGGGGACCGAACAAGTTGTGCCTGTCCCTATTGGCCCCATCAAGATGTAGGGGGAGTTGCCCCTCCCTTCTTGCAGGCCCCTGTGAGAAGGGTGATTAGGGAATGCTCTAGGAGTTGGTGTTCAGCAACCCTTGCAACAGGTTAGATGGAATAAAGTCTGTATTGTTTAATTGTTAATCCCTTTGAAGCTGTCTTTCCTTTATAAAAGCAGATCCAAGAACCTGTGCTAGTAGGCCATCCTGGGTGTGCTGGGGTGCTTGGTAATACAATGTTGCATCACATTCATACAGTGATTTTTTCAGTCATTCCCCAACCGAGGATAACTTTTTTAGGCCCCAGTTCTTTGCTATAACAAAAATAGCTGCTATAAATACTTTTGTTCATGTGTCCTTATCTGCCCTGTTGTCCTGTCCTCTTTTTTTGATTTCTTTGGGAATTATAGGTCTAGTAATGATATTACAGGGTAAAAGGGTATGTACAATTTTGTGACTTTTCAAGCTTTGTTCAAATTGCTTTCCAGAATGTCTGTTCCAATGCACAGCTTTACCATAGGCATATTTGTGTACCTGTTTTGCTGAAGACCCTGTAACAGTTGTCATTTACCTTTTTTGTTATTTTTGCCAATCTGATTGGTATGAGATGGAACATCTGAATCATTTTAGTTTGCATTTCTCTATTAGTGATTTGAAACATTTTCTCACATAGTTGATGCTAGCTTGGATTTCTCACTTTGAAAATTGCCTATCTATATCCTTCGACTATTTATCTACTGGGAAATGGCTCTTTTTCTTATACATTCGAACTAGTTTCTTGTATATGTTGGAAATGAGATCTTTATTAGAGAAACTTGCAAAGATTTTTTCCCAGTTAACTGTTTCCTGTCTAATTTTAAGTGCATTGGTTTTGTTTGTGTACTTTACCTACTGCATTACCAGTTGCCTCTGTGTCTGGCACACTGTAAGCATTTAATAAATGCTTACTAATTTGACCTGACTGCAAAAATTTACTTTCCTCCAAAATGGACTGGCATATTTTCACCTAAAGGTAACTATGTGTTATGGAATTAAACATAAAAAAGGAACTAGATGAGGAAAATTTCCTCAAGGAACTGTTTTTTTCTTCCCCCGAATAGTTGTATAAAATGATGCCTACTCAACCATTCAGTGATTAATGACAGAATAATTTTACATGCCTGATTTCCTGTATAGTCCCAGAGCACAAGAAAACCACCCTTGCTATTGTCTCCTTCTATCAAGTACTCCTAATTTACTTAAAGAAATTAACATTTGTCGAAGCTAGAATAACCAGTGACAGGAATAAAAAGATTCCTGTCAACCATTACAATATTAACTACCCTTTCAATTTTCTAGAAACAAAATCTGACAGAACTTTGAGATACACCATTTAGTTTCTGAATCTATAGATATCATTATTGATAGAATTTTTATAAATAATTTAAATTTTTTTTATTTAAAAATAAAAAAAAATTTATAGAATTTGTTAGAGAGCACTCATCATTTCTACTGGTTGAAACAATCACAATGAGATCAGACCCTTTTGTATTATACTTCCCAAACCAGGAGATTTAAACAAAGAAGATATAGAACAGTTTGAAAGCATCCATACCCCGAGTAACAGTTGACTCATCACATTCCTTTTAAGGGCATCTGGTAGTATTCTTGCCTTGGATATGGTACCTATGGAAAGAATAATTAAAAGAGGTTTAAAAATGTTGTCATTTTTTTTTGTTTCAAAATATAAAAACTGAAGAAATTATTTTTTAACTTGGGTACTTTGGTGCCTAGCACAATTCATCTGTGCCTTTTTGTGCCTTCTTATTCTATGTAATCTGTGTCCATATCCCCATGTAAAAATTCTACCAGGGAGTTCCTCAATGAATGTATTTGGGCCTTCCTTTAAAACAGGGTTTCTTAATCTGAACTTGTCTTAAAAAATTTTTTTGATAACTATATCTCAGTAAAATTTCCTTTGTGATACTTTACACAATTATGCAGAAATTTTATGTGCACTTTATTTTATGCACTTAAAATATGATTCTGAGAAGAGGTTCATAGTCTTCGCTAGACTACCAAAGGGCTCCTTGACACATCAAAGAATCTAGAGCTCAGTAGATTGACAGCATTTGACCACTTGAGGTCTCTCCATGTATCACCTCTCTCACTACATGATTGGTCTACCTGCTTTTGGGGTCACACATCTTTCTGATGTTTTTTTCGTATAGAAATATACCTGTTGGTTTTTCACTTATATATATCACCATTGGTTTCTTCCTCTGTTTCGCTTCTCCAGCGTTGTTCTTTGTCTCCATCATGTCTCGCCGTTGCCTTTTGGGTGACTTGCATTCTGTTACACGTAGCCACACACCATCACTCAAACAACACTTTTGTTGAAAAGCTGGCCCTCCCTTAGGAATTTTTAAAAGGACAAATTTAAAAGAACATTGGAAGGCTTATGCTAACTTACTCAGAGCAAAGAAAGTAGGAACTAGAGAAGAGGTAACGACACTAATGTCAATGAAGTGAATGCTTAAGAGACAACAGAATTCAGGTCAAATGCAACCACCAGGACATTTGATCTTGCTGCCCCCAGGCATATCCTTGTTGCAGACCATTGTGCAGGCTTGGTTTGTTGTTGTTGTATAGTCATTCTTCAGTTGTGTCCAACTCTCTATGACACCATTTGGGGTTTTCTTGGCAAAGACACTGGAGTGGTTTGCCATTTCCTTCTCCATCTCATTTTACAGATGAGGAAATTGAGGGAAACAGGGTTAGGTGACTTCCACAAGGTCACAAAGCTAGTAAGTGTCTGAGATGGAATTTGAACTCAGGTCTTCCTGACTCCAGGCCTGGGGCTCTATCCACTACACTGATAGGCACAGTACCAGGTGGTTTTGTTTTGTCTTTTTGTCTAGGGAAGGTATGAACTATGCTTAGGGTAAGCAAAGTGTTGTTGGGTAATAATTGTGTTTGGTTTTTTAAAAAAAAATGTTCATTCATTTATTTCTATTTTTCTTTTGATTTTTATTTATTTTGAACTCACAAAAAGACAACAACAACAACAACAAAAAATTTCCATGTACACAGCATGACACAAAAAGACGGTTCAATATAAAACCATGAATTTCCATTTCATACTATTTTTTAAAAAAACCCTATGTAATAAACACTACACGTGATTCTCGAAGCTGGCCTGCTTTTCTGTGCTTCCTTCTACGTTTTTCTTTTGTTCTCTCCTGCGCGCTTTGTATTTTTTTTTCTCTTTCCCTCTCCACCCCACTCTAGAGAAGGCTGCCATTAGACATGAATATGTATACACATGTAAAACCATACATGAATACTTGTTCTATTTATGAGCTCTTTGGATGTGGATACCATCATCCCTCATAGGTTCCTTGTAGTTGATTTGAGTATTTAGAACATTCAAATGACTTAGTCGTTCAAAGTTGTTCTTAGAACAGTATTGTTGTTACCGTGTACAACATTCTCTTGTTCTCTTCATGCTGCTCATTTCACTTTTCATTATTTCACGTGCAAGTTTTCCCATGTTTTTCTAAAATCAACCAGCTCATTATTTGTTATAGCATAGTAGTATTCCATTTGGGTAGTAACTGTATAAATAAATCAATGAAACTTTAAATGGAAAAAAAAAAGTTGGGCCTATGTCCTGAGTGGGGCAGTGAGGTGATGTCGTAGACAGAGTGCCTGGTCCCGGAATCAGGAAGACTCAACTTCATGAGTTCAAATCTGGCCTCAGACACTTACTAGCTGTGTGACTCTGGGCAAGTCATTTAACCCTGTTTGTCTCAGTTTCTCATCTGTAAAAAATGAACTGGAGAAGGAAATGGCAAACCACACCAGTATCTTTCCCAAGAAAACCCCCAATAGGGTCATGAAGAGTCAGACATGACTGAAAATGATTAAATAGCAACAAGGCAGAAAAATGGGGATGGGTGAGGTTGGCATATCCTAAAAAAGAGCAAATGGAAGTTTTCCCTTTTTGAATCCCAAATGGTGATTTAAATTGTCCCCAAACATACCTTGGCATGATATCTCCACATTAGCTACCACCGAATATCTGCCAGCAGCCAATATCTGTTTTAACTATTCATTGGAGGCCTGTACTTTTTAACCTCTTTATATAATACCTACATTTCTCTACATATCAAACTTCATTCAAATTCAACTGCCAAATGAAGCCTTGAATTTTGGTACCACCCTCTCTCACACTCCCTCCCCAGCATAATCTTAGATCAAAGGAAGAAGCAAAACTGCTCTACTCAAAAACCCAAAAGGAAAAGTGTGGAAACCCATTATAACTAATTTATTTCTCCAGAGATTTAATCTTTACTTTGTTGTATAAGGACAATGAATTTAAAAGGTCGAGGAGAGTTACAGTTTGTTACACATTCTTCATATTTGATGGCAGTCAAAATGTCCTTGCTTAGTTTGGGCCACCTTTACTAAATATCTTTACACACTGTTTCTTGTTGATGTTTGGTATGATAATCAACTGCAGCTGTACGAGCTGTCAAATACATTCAAACCTTTCTAGGGAAGCTCTACAGTCTGGCCTCATCATCTCAGAAATAAGTGCTCAAGGTGGATTTCAGAAAAACCTAAAAAGACTTACATGAACTGATGTTGAGTGAAATGAGCAGAACCGGGAAAACATTGTACACAGTAACAGCAACATTGGCAATGATCAGCTTTGATAGATTTGGTTCTTCTCATCAATACAATGATCCAAAGCAGTTCCAAAAGACTGGTGATGGAAAATGCTATCCACATCCAGAGACAGAACTATGGAGTCTGAAAGCCGGTCAAGGCATGCTATTTTTTTATTTCTTGCAGTTTTTCCTTTTTGTTCTGATTTTACTTTCACAACATGACTAATGTGGAAATATGTTTTTAAAAAAGTGCTCAGCCTATGTTTTCAGGAATCGAGATTAGGACAGAATTATTTATTCTTTAATTTGGTTGAAATAGCCATTGAATCTTTTGCCATAAAATTGACTTTGTTTTAAACTTGGAATTTTTGAACATTTGAAAAAATTATTTGACTAAATGCTTAAGGAAACAGAATTATATTGAATTGCATTCTCAATTTGCTTATTTTGCCTATCTTTTATTCTTACTTATGATCAAGATGAGAAGATAAATCCTTCTGTTGACATGATCTTAGGCCAGCAGAACTCAGGTAGTTTTAGGGCTCTATTCTGCACTGGGCTTCACGGATACAGAAGCCGTTCTAACAAATGGGATAGTTTCCCTGAGTAATTTGGCAAGCTTTGAACTCCTATTTTTATGTCTAAGAATGGATCATTTTCTACAAGGAAACTGCCTGGATATGATACTGACAGCTTTTGCTGATTGAATTTAGCAAAATACTGCTTTAGGGCTCTGACCTTCAGTCCCAGGCCTCTGCCATGTGGACAGCAGGCATTGTGATGATGCAGAAATGATAATTATTCCTCTTGAGTAGCAAAATCATTGTAATATTTTAAATCCATAGATTTCCTTTCCAAATACTTTTATGGTTATTTTAATAACATACTTAGAAACAAATAACTATGAAAAAATCTTCCTTTCCATCCCCCCAAAAAGCTCCTAATTAAACCATTAGTTTAACCAAAAAGTCATTGAGTGAGCAGTAGCTATGTTAAATTAGGTGATGGTATAATCTAGAAGAGAAGCAGCATCACATAGTGGTGAGCGATCTAACTTCAGGAAGACCAGGTTCAAGTCTTACATATATAATACTGGCTTTGTGACCTTGGTCAAGTCACTGGATACTTTCTTGCTCTAGGCAACACTATAAGACATTACGTTGCAGAGTAGGTGTTGATCTGAACTGGTAGAAGAAATTTCCTCAATTGGGAATTGCTGAAATCATAAATCCAGTCCTTGTCCATGTTCTTAATCTAGAAACCTCCTTAATCTTGAAACCTCAATTACCCTTCATTAAATTGTACAGTAGATTTTAAACAAATAATACATAAAATGCTTCAGCTTAATTGAGAAGGGAAGAGGTGCTACTACCCTAATTAAAGAAAGATTCCGAAATGAGTCGTACCCTGCTTTATAATAGTCATCCCTACTTTAATCACAGCAGATGATCTGGGAAAGGTGGGAAAAGGAATAAAGAGGAGGCGGCAAGCATCAACAATATTTTTACCTTTCATATTCAGCGACATTTTAAATTCTGCTTGTTAAACGATGAAATATGAATGATTTAACTGCAACACTTGAAATGAACAAATTGGCTCAAGCTGCAATGTGTCCAAAGGCCTAAAGTATATTGAATATTCTATGTTCTCCCTCTCATTGCCTTCTTCTCTGGTCTTGCTCCTCCCACCAAACTTCTGGGCCAATGAATCAGACCTACATTGGTGCCCATAGCTACATCTCTCAAAGTATGTTTGCATTGTCCTCAGAGAGCTCTTTCTCACCTATCGATTCTGAAGGATTCCAAATGGCACTCAAAGCCCAAAAGGCCAGGGCAGATAAAAAGCTTATATTATCTGTGTGCACAGGTGACAGATTTATGCCTATACACAAAGTGCCAGGGGGATTATTTATTTATATTAAATGTTTCATTGAAAACTTAATATTGAACATAAATAGACAACTAAAGTTGCCTAGTATTTAAATGTAAATGATCTTCAGTGCTTTAAGCCTCATGACAACTTCTCATTCCTTCCACACAATTCATTCTTCAGTCTTTTATTTCTCTATTCATTCCCCTTCACTTTTCCTTCTATATAATTGTGCTTACTAAGTAGTTCATTCTTCTGTTTTCATTTTCCATTAAAAATTCTTTCTAGATTTCTTTGTATTACTCATCTTTGTCCATCTTGATTGCATTATGGTATTCCATTATGTTTATGTTCAACAATTTATTTAACCTTCCTCCCTCTTGTTGGATGTGTAGCTTGTTTCCATTGTTTCTTCATTTACAGGATTATAATAGATTTAGAGCTGGGAAGGATCGATGACAAGTCCAAGTCTCTCATTTTATAAATAAGGAAACACAAAAAAGTTAACTCATTTGCCCAGGATCACACAGTTCATATGAATTCATCTCCTCCTGATCCTAAGTCCAATGTTCTATCAACTGCTCAACCCCCCTACCATATGGGGAGGGAATAAGCATTTATTAAGTGCTGTTGTGTGCCAGGTAATGTGCTAAATGTTTTAAAATTATCTCATTTGATCCTCCTAACCCTGCATAGGAGTTATGTTATTATTATCTATATTTTGCAGTTGAAGAAACTGAAGGAAATAGAGTTTAAGTGACTTGCCCAAAGTCAGATAGCCAGTAAATGTCTGAGGCTGGATTTGAACTCAGGTCTTCCTAATTCCAGATCCACCACTGTACCATACAGGATAGTATGAACATTTATGAACTGGTAGTTCTTTGAGGGAGGGGAGCGTTAGTTAACATTATCAGGGTACAATTGCCAAAAAAGAATTAGTGAGTCAAAGGGTAGGATAACTTATTCTCCTCTCATCTGCTCTCTTCTTCTCTCCTCTTCCCTTCTTTTCTTGCCCTTCCCCTTCCTTCCTTCTTTTTTACTGAGCAGCGCAAGATGTTTATGTAGTGGAGCAGGGAGGAAAAGAGGGAAAAACAAGTTGTATTTAATCTCTGATCATGCACAGAAAATATACCACATATATGCATAGACATATATGTGTGCCCACTCACTGCCCAAATGCACAGACATGACTTACTCCAATTTAAACTACTCCGAATAAAACACAGCAGCAGATAACTATCCTGAGGGTTAGGATGGTGGTATCCTGCATGAGTTATCTTTGGCTTCACCACTGTCTGAAACTTAAGCATTCAAACATAGAAATTATATGGCTTGGAAAAACAATTATTCTGAGGGCTCCGGGTATGCCTGACAATCCACTAAAAGGGCTGCAAGCATCTCCTTAATCCACTGCTTCTGACCTCCTGCTCAGGGATGGTGCAATATTCCAGCTTTTTGTCCTCCAGTCTTGATATTTGTAAAGTTCTTCAAACTCAGACAGCAACTCTCATCCATGTGTGTTTAAGTCTGTGTGTGTACACTTGTTCTCAACAACATTGATCTGTATTGCTAACTATAGGAAGACTCGATGGTGCCAGCAACTGGAATAAATTACCGTGCCACATTTCTGGAATAAATTTCAGGCCAACACTTGCCCTTCTTGGCTTTAGTACCAACATAGGAGGAAGCCTGGCAATCTTTTAGAGTTCCATGTTAGTAAGAAATAAAACTGAACCTTTTGATTTGTTGTTCAGTCTTTTCAGTTGTTCCTGACCCTTTGAAATCCCCTTTTGGGGTTCCCTTGGCAAAGATACTAGAGTAGTTTGCCATTTGCTTCTCTGGCCCATTTTACAGATGAGGAAACTGAGGCAAACAAGGTTAAGTGACTTGCCATGGGTCACACAGCTACTAAGTGTCTAAGGCTGAATTTGAACTTAGATCTTCCTGACTACACTCCCAGGGCCTAGCTGCCCTAACATTTTGATCACTCATGTTCTATGTATGTTTTTGAATTTCTGTATTCAGATAGGTTTACTCATTTTTGCCCTGAAATATGCAGATAATTCCAGCTTTCCCAGGGGGATCATTGACCTGAAACTTTTGTAGATGAATGGCAAGGCTGAGAAGGAGACATCTGCCTTTGGGATTTGGCCAGCACCTCCTCAGGTGAGACCTTCCCGCCTTTCCAGTCTCACAATACTTTATTCCCCAACCACACATTCAATGGCTCAGTAACACTGGCTTGCTTGCAATTTCTCCAGCACAATGCTTCCTCTTCCATCTCTGAGATTTTACAGTTGTTCCCAACACCATCCCCTCATTTCTGCCCCTTAGCTTCCCTCATTTCCTTCAAGACACTGCTGAAATCCCACCTTTCTAGATTCCCTAGCTTTTCTTCCTACCTTCCTTCCTTCCTTCCTTCCTTCCTTCCTTCCTTCCTTCCTTCCTTCCTTCCTTCCTTCCTTCCTTCCTTCCTTCCTTCCTTCCTTCCTACCTTCCCTCCCTCCTCTCCCTCCTCTTCCCCCGTCCACATAAGGAATCATATCCTTACCTGTGGGTGCTCTTCCCAAAGTAATATAAAATTTGATTGCTGAAACCTTGCAAGATACCTTGGGATTTACAGGCTAGATGGTTTTTTCTCTTCCCTAATTATTTATTCTATCATTAAAAAAAAACATGCCTATATCACTCTAGTTCTCACTGATTGGCCAACAATAGATCCCAGTCCAAGCTTAGGTGACTTGGTCAGTGTTTGGGTTTTGATGGCTCAGAGTGAGCGTAAATAGCAATTGTTTCTGTTTTGGCCAGAAACCCTGAGGGTCTTACCCTTCTAGATTGATTTTTATTTTTGGACTAGCTAAAAGAGGCCATTCTTTGCCTCATTTCTTATGTAGCCTTAATCATCAAATGGACTTTGCCTCTCTAAAACTGAGACCTGAGACTTTAACTTACAAAGGCCAGGGTCTCCCACTACATCTGATGCTATCTCCAGTCATTCTGATCTATGTTGTGTGATCAGACCCAGACAACGCTGGAAAAGAGAGTGAGGCTGGTGACTTTGCACAGCTCAGCCTCACTTAAATCCAGTTCACTTTCAAGTCAAGACATCACCCTCCTGATGTCTTGGTCCTCTTCAAGAAGAAGGGACAAATGACAACAACGGCCTCTCAACCAGTCAGTCAAGGAGTAAAATTTAGTAAGTACTTAACATGTACCAAGTACCAAGTACCATTCATGGTTTCCAGTCTCAAAGTGCCTCCCATCTACTTAATATATACCTTGTACCAGGCTAGTTTTTTTTTTTTAACACAATGAGAGAGATATATTGTCTCTTGAATTAAAATGTAAGCTCTTTTAGGGAAGGGATTGTGTGTTTTGTTTGTTTTTTTTTAAACTTTTTCTTTGGCATCCAAAAGGCTCAACACAGTGCCAGCACATTCTTAATAAATGCCTGTTGACTAACTAATTCGTTCCCTTTTGAACAAGCCTTTCTATTCTGTTCTGGTGCCTCAGATTTCTCCTTTAAACCTCACTCAGTTGGTAATCATTAATATGAACTGGTTAAGCCAATAAATGGACATATCCTAACATGTATCTGCCCCACTGAGGTGAGCTAAACCCAGTTCTAATGGAAATTGGAGAAGAAATTATAAATTTGGGAGACATTTCTTATTTTACCAAATATAGCATTGCTTAAAACATCCAGATATGACAAAATGATGACACCATTTTCACTTGAATTATCTTGAAAATTACATATTCAGGGTTTATTTTGTATTTATAGAAAGTACTACAATGTGCAGACACCAAATTAAGCTGAATGATAGGTAGATATAGTATGATATAGAGAGCACTGGGCTTGGAATCAAGAAGCCTCATTTCAAACCTAGTTCCAACCCTTCTTAACTGTGTTTTACCTTTCAGTTTCCTTGTCTATAGAATGGTAAAAATGGTAGAGAGCTGACAGAGTTGTTGTAAGGAGATCTTTTTAAGCATTATACAAATAATAATAATAACTAGAATTTATTTTGTTGTTTAGTCATATCTGACTCTTCAGGATGCCATGAACCATACTGTCCATGGGGTTCTCTTGGCAAAGATACTGGAGTGGTTTGCCATTTCCTTCTCCAGCTCATTTTACAGATGAGGAAACTGAGGCTAACAGGGTAAGTGACTTGCCCAGGGTCACACAGCTAGTAAGTCTCTGAGGCCGGATTTGAACTCTCTGACTCTAGGAACAGTGCTTTCTCCACTGAGCCACCTAGCTGTCTCCTAAAATTTATGTGTAATGTTATTATTATTGAATTCATTAAGCATTTATTAAGTACTTGCTGGTATTTACTAGCCCACTTTATTCCAGGGCTTATATAGAAACTGGGCATAAAAAGATAAAAACAAAATCAGCCCCTACCCTCAAGGAGCTTACATTCTGGTTTGGTTTTTTTGGGGGGGGCGGTGGGGGGGGGAGAAGGAACATAGATAAGCAAATACAAAATGTATACAAAAGAAATTTGGATGTGGCAGGCACTAATTACAGGGGTGGGGGTGGGGGGATGAATAAAGGCTTAGTGTAGAGATAGAATTGAGCAGAGCCTTGCCCCTTGTAGGCACCTAACATAAGTAAATCTCTCTATAGCTTTATAGATATTTATGCAGAAAACTACTCTTAGAGCTGTACACTAATGTAATACTGATACTTTCTTTGCCTTTACACTGTACTTGATTTAATATCCTATTCATATTTTTTTTAATTGAAAAAAAGGAAATCAGGGAATTACTTGGCAGATTTGCCTGCCAAAAAGACGGTCTGTCATTACAATAGAAGGAGAGGATTCTAGTTTTCTGGGTCAGATGCACTCTCAAGGCCAGAATGGTGAAACGTCATTCTCCTTCCACTATACAATTAGCAATTCTATTAATTCGCTTTTTGACTTTAACACACATAACAAAGCAGATTTTGAATATTACATGTTCTAATATTTATTGAAACAAGAATAGAGTCCTTTTAAGCAAATCAAAAATTAGGTATGATTTCATGTTAGCGCCAAATTATAATGTTTGCACAATTGCACTGAGCTAAAAGGATATCAGTGGAGGTAATAGAGAAGGGAGATTTCATTTATGTGCACTTTGAAGCAATTTCTTTATACCACAAATTAAGGTGGAAATTTGTTCAGTTTGATTGACATTGAGAATCATATTAGAATATTTGGCTCTAGAGACTTTTCTAGGACTTGAATTATTCAAGGTAGCTGTCTGTACTGATTGAATTAATTGATTAATTGGCCCCATCTCTTCATTTTGGGGAAGGGGAAGGCAACAAGCATTTATTAAGTGTGTCAGGCCAGCTCTGTGCTGAGTGATTTACAAACATTATACCACTAGATCCTTATAACAACTAAGGATGTGGCAGCAACTGGAATATTATGTGGACTGAGCCAAGTTTAGGGAGGCATTTGGAAGTGGGGCTGTGGCCACCAAATTGCTAACATTTATATAGCACTTACTATGTGGGAGGCACTGCGATAAGGGTTTTACTAGTGTTATTTCATTTGATCCTCCAACAACCTTGGGAGATTGGTGCTATTATTATCCCCACTTTACAAATAAGGAAATTGAGACAAACGGAGGGTAAATGACTTGCCCAGGTTCACATAGCTTTTGTTGTTGTTTAGTCATTTTTGATTGTATCCAATTTTTTGTGATCTCGTTTGGGGTTTTCTTGGCAAAGCTGCTAGAGAGATTTGCCATTTCCTTCTCTAGCTCATTTTACAGATGAGAAAACTGAGGCAAATAGGGTTAAGTGACTTGCCCAGGGTCACACAGCTAGTAAATGTCTATATACTTGCTACCTGAAGGAGTAATGTCTTGGAGCACTAAGACTAAAGGATAGGTGTTGGTGGAAAAAGGTCATCGGAAAAAAGCAAGGGTGTGGTGAAAGTGTGTTGGACTTAGATCAGGAAAATCTGGCTTCAAATCCTCCCTCTGACACTAGCTGCATGAATCTTGGAAAGTTAAGTAACCTCCATGAGCTTCTGTTTCCATATCTGTGAAATGGGTATAATAAAGCCACCTGTACCTGCCTTACTGGGTTGTTTTGAAGATCACATGAGAAATCGGACAAAGAATGATAGATAAATACCAATTATCCTTATTAAATCTTAAAAACCTAGATAATACAAGTTGCTTTTACTGAACAAAAGATTGGAAATTTCTACCATACCACTTCATTTATTAAGCTTAGGGGCCTTATGTCTCACAAGCTTACTGGTTATCGGGCACTAGTTGTGTTTTTTAGGAGGATGGAGTTCAATTAGTTTGCTTGTGCTTCAAAATTATTTATAAGTTAATCAGTGAGCAAATATAATCATTATTTTCAGTTTGCTATTTGAAAAGTTAAGGTGACATCTGAGAAATTCAAAGAAATATGAAGACTTTCATGAACTGATGAAGAGTAAAGAAAACAGCACCATGAAAACAATATGCAAAATGAGTAAAGCTGGGTCCTGATTAGTATGAATAATGAATGAGTATTTGCATTATTTTAATTTTTACTTTTTGAAGATATGTTTGTATGCAAAATATGGTAATTGATTACAGCCTTATGAAAATATGCAATGAAAATGTTTAAAAATAAGTTTTTAATCTGTTTATTAGTATAACAGCAAAGGATAAGAAAAATGCATTTCTAATTTGTTTAGCTATAGAAAGCACATTCTTAAAAATTACTGTATATTCTATCTGAAGGATAATCCTATAATGACTACATGATGAAAAATATTATTATTGTCTAACGTTTTATCAGTGTAGACTGAAATTTCTTCTCTTTTATCTTTATACATATATTGATAAGTTCAGAGAGCTTCATACATATTTTGGATAATTTGCAAGCTCATATTCTCATACAATGAACCAAATGTAACCTGATAACCTGAGACATTGTCTAAAGTCAATAATACTTTAAACATGATATTGTTGTCCTTGCAATATTTTTCAACAGTTGGACTAAAATAACTTGAAAGTTGTTGTTATGTGGTCTTGTCTGATTCTTCATGACCCTGTTGGGGGTTTTCTTGGCAAATATTTTGGAGTGGTTTGTCATTTCCTTCTCCAGACCATTTTACAGATGAGGAAACTGAGGCAAAGAGGGTTAAGTGACTTGCCCAGGGTCATGCAGTTAGTAAATATCTGAGGCCAGATTTGAATGCAGAACATGAGTATTTCTGACTCCAGGCCCTGCACTCTACCTACTTTGCCACCTAGCTGCTCCTATAAATAACTTGAAAACTAAGTTTCAAAAATATCTTCAGTCACCCATGCTTTCTTATTTGATCACTAAAGAACTGGATTGATGGTTGTAGTTCCCGAGTATGAGGATTTTGAGATCTCTAAATGAGCATTGATTTTCATTTAAAATCTATTTCTGCTTTATTTCCTAGTGAAAGTGTTAAGTGATTCTCAGACACTTGAAATCCAGGTTGAATTTTTCTTTCTTAGAAATGTAAGTTCTGGAAAGTGTCCTTTTACAGAGTAAGCCAGTTCCAAACACATTAAAGATTTGTCAGTCTTTGCATCTGCCTTCCATTCATGTTAAAGATTTATTGACCTGTATGTACCTTCTTCCATTATTTTACTTGAAATATTCAGTTCTCTAGCTACCATGTCCTCATGTGCACTGTTTGAATATCCATCTAACTATTCTATCCAAGCACATTTGCCACCATGGCCTTGCACAAATACCTTCCACGGCCCCTTCCTTTTTAGCATCCTTTTATGGCTCTTCCCACATTAGAATGCATTGAAGATAGGGACAATCTTTCTTTTTGCTTGTACATCTTCAGTATTTAGCACAGTGCCTATCTCTAATAACATTGTTGCTAGTAGCATCTGTGGGGGCGAAAGACCAACAACAACAGCACGTGGAAGGGCTACTTACACAGGTCTTTTGATCTGTTTTTCTAAGGAAAGCAACTTTAAGGGATTAACAATCTTGCTTTAATTAAACATACATATTTCATTCACTTAGTTCAGGGGGAAAAGTCAGCCCCCTGAACTTCAGAGAGTATGCAAACAGAAATTACAAACAGAAAATGTAAACAGATCAACAAACAGGTTTTTGTCTGATCATAGCAACACATGCATTGTTACTAGAGAGAAAAGCACCACCATCCGGTTTTCAAAGCTGGGGGTGGGGGTTCGTCTTTCAATGGCTATCCAGAGTCTTGTTACTAGCATTCTTTCAATGAATGTGTTCCCAAAACAAAAAACACCAACTTCAGATCTTATATACAGGGGCCTGGGGCACTTGATTACCTGAGCACTGAGAAGCACTCAAACAAAAAAACAGCAAAAAGTCCTATTTTGCCTGCCATTACATTTGAAAGGAAGACTTCATCAAAGGTACTTGATTACCTCGGTGCTGAGAAGCACTCCAAAAAAAAAAGACAAAAGGGTTCCACTTCACCTGCCCCATTCAAACAAAGGCAAGACTCATTAAATGTACTTGATGGCCTTAGCATTCCAAAAGAGAAGTAGAGCAAAAAAAAAAAAGTCCCATCCTAATTACCATAACACTATAACACAATAAGCACATTAATTAACGCTTATTGACTTGATTTGTAGTGTAGAAGGAAGAGCTCTTAGTTTTCAGTGAAAAGATCTGGGTATGAATATCAACTCTTCCACATCTGTAACCTTGATCGGTTCATCTCTCTGGGCTTGAGTTTTCTCTGTTATAAAATGAGAAAGTTGAACAACATGGATGACCTCTGAGCCTGTGTTTGGGATGGAGCCTATTTCTTTTTGTGTCTTTCTTTTTCTCTTTGGTACAGAGAGTCTTGTGAGATTTTGAAAGGCAGCTGGCATCTTAACCCCTTTTTGGGAAGAGAAAAGGAAGCAAATAAGCATGAAAGAGAATAGGTGTAAAATTTTTATTTTTTATTTTTATATATAGACTGACAGAATTGAAGAAGACTCTAAGGTGGTGAACCTGGATGACTGACTGGAAGGATGGTGGGTATTTGACAGAAATAAAGAAGCTGAGAGAGGAGTGGATATGATAGAAAAAATACTGAGTTTGGTTTTAGGTATTTTGATTTTGACGTGTCTATTGGGCCGTTCAGTTTGAGATGTTCAATGGGCGGTTGGTGATGTAGGACTGGAGCTCAAGAGAGAGGCTGGATAAATGCGAAGGCATTTGCATAGAGATCACAGAGAGAGAAGGCATAGACAAAGGAGAATGTAGATTAGGATAAAGCCTTGGCGACATACCCATAGTTAGGAGACAGACTATGGATAATGATCCAGCAAAAAAGCCTAATACGAAGCAGTCAGATAACTAAAAGGAGAACCAGGTGAGAGATAATGTCCAGAAAATCTAGCGTGGGGAGAATATCTAAACAATCAATAAACATTTATTAACTGTCTACTATGTGCCAGGCACTGTGCTGAGTGTTGGGCATACAAAAAAGGGGGGAAAGATAATCATTGCCCTCAAGGAATTTACAATCTGATGGGGAGGCAACATGTAAACAAATATATATAAAGCAAGCTACATACAGGGTAAATAGGAAATAATTAATAGAGGGAAGGCACTGGAATTAAAAAGGGATAGGCAAGGCTTCCTGTAGAAGGTGGGACTTTAGTTGTGATTTAAAGGAAGCCAGGGAGGTGAGTAGGCAGAGGAGCTAGGGAGAGCATTCCAGGCATGGAGGACAGCCTTGGAATGCCCGGAGCTGAGAGATGGAGTATCTTGTTCTCAGAACAGCCTGGAGGTCAGTATCACTGGATTGAAGAGTACATGGTGGGGAGTAAGGCATAAGAGAGGGTTATGAAGGACTTTGGATGTCAAACAGAGCATTTTGTATTTGCTCCTAGAGGCAAAAGGGAGCCAGTGGAGTTTATTGGGGTGGGGGGGGAGTGGCAGGGTGAATGACATGATCAGACCTGAGCTTTAAGAAGTGGAATGGAATTGAATGGAAACTGGAGAGGAATAGGAAGAGACTTTAGGCAGACCGACCAGCAGACCGTTGCCATAATACAGGCATGAGATGATGAGGGTCTGAACTAGAGTGGTGGCAGTGTCTGAGGAGTATCAAGAAGAGGGTAGTCAACAATATTGGATGCCTCAAAAAGGTCAAGAAGGATGAGAATTGAGAAAAGGCCATTATGTTTGACAAATAGGAGATCACCAGTAACTTTGGAGAGGGCAGTTTCATTTAAATGATAAGTATAAAGACCAGACTGCAGAGGGTTGAGATGTGAGTAAAAGAAGAAGTGAAAGTGACATGTGTGGACAACTTTTTTTTCCTATAAATTTAGTTGCATAAAGGAGGAGAGATAAAGGGTAGCTTGAGAGAATGGTGGAAACAAAGGAAGGCCTCTTTTCTTCCTTCCTTCCTTCCTTCCTTTCTTCCTTCCTTCCTTCCTTCCTTCCTTCCTTCCTTCCTTCCTTCCTTCCTTCCCCCCCCCCCCGTCGCTTTTTCAGTAAACTTAGAAAGGATAACTTTTGACATGTTTGTAGACAGCAAGGAAGGAAGGAGCCAGTAGATAGGGAATATCAGAGAAAGGAAGGAATATTTGTGAGGGAATTTTCTGCTGAAGAAGATTGGAAGGAATAGGATGAAGGTAACAAATGGAGGGTTGGACTTGACAGAGTGAAGGGTCACTTTTTCATCATTGATTGGAGTAAAGGAGGAGAGATTGGTGGATGATGATAAGGGATTTTGAGATATAGAGGAGAAGAGGGAGCTCATAGCAACTGACAATAGTAAAGTAAAGCTCTATGTAGGTAACAACTCTCAGAGACTGAGAAAGTTTATGGAAGATGAACATTTCTAAGTTTCCTATGCTTCTGTCAAGTTTAAATCCCTGGGGAATGCCAAGAGTCTGTATATTTGGAGTGAGGTAGGGAATGGTAAAAGGCAGTTAAGCTTTCTGTTTTGACTTGGTTGAGAGTAGTCACTTTACTCTGATAGATTAAAAATTGCCTTTCATTTGCCTTTTTAAGGCATAGGATGAAGTGGGCTAGATTCTCCTTCTTTAAGTCAAAGATGCCTTAATTATAATTAAGGCATTTAACTATAGGATATAGCCAGTCTAGGAATGTACCCTGAACTCTTCACTTTAGGGCATCCCTTTGCTACTATAGTAGTGAAGCAGTTGGATCTGCTAAGGGACCATGGTGTGGGGAGAAGATATGGGGCCACTGGCATTGGCAGAAATATTAGATATAGCCATAAATGACAAAGGAGAAGGGGAAACAGCAGGGCTGCTGCCTAGCTAGCACATTCTTCTCCCTACTTCCATACACATATCCTTCAGATAGTAGGTTGCTTTTTTGTGTAATATTTCCCTATTTTTCCCTCAGGTTTCTCTTTATGCTCATGTTAGACCAATTGCAATGATTCTCCACTTTCAAGATTATCAAGGAGAATAAAGTGCTCCTTTAATTGACAAAAACAACAAAATAAAAACAAAGAAAGGGGCTCTGAAGAGACAGAAGATAATCCTGACCTGTGTCAGAAGGTTAGATAGTGAAAAAAATGTCTCTCAAAGGATAAAGGGAAGAAGATACTAACAAACACTTCAAACTAAGAAACAGCTATGAAGCTCTTTCCAAAGAGGATGAGGTTGGATGCTCTGGAGGGGGACTAGCAACTTGCCCTCCAAGAAATATTGATCCCTAGGAACTGTCAAGTAAAGGTGAAAGGAAGAAAAGATAAGTGGTTGATGGCTCTTTGCTAAGGGATAGTTAGGTAGCTTTTTGTCAACCAGATAACAACAATAGGGAAATCTGTGCCTTCCTGGGATACGTGACAGAGTACTTCTTAACACTTTTCAAAATGGACGACTTTAAGCTGCTGGTGATTTGTATGGGTACATATGATAATACCAGAAGAAACCTAAAAAGAATGGCTAATGATATAAAGTCTCAAAAGACCAAGGTCCTTATTTTCAAAAAATGGAAGTGAATGAAGTCCTCAAACTTTAAGCCAGTGATCAATACTTAACTGACCTCAGAAAATCTTAGAATGGATCATTAAAGACATAGTGAACACTTAATAAAAGAACTTACAAAGGTCACAAAGAGCCAGAATATGGCTCTGTGAAAAACAGGACATATCTAAATTTATTTCCTTTTATGACATGGTTTCTAAACTGATAGATGAAAGGGATATTTTTGAAATGATTTGACCAGATTTTAGTTAAGCATTTCATAAAGTATCACACTAATTTTGTAGAGATACGGGGGTAGGTTAATGTAACTATATGGATTTGGAATTGGTCATTGTTGTTGTTTGTTTTTTGTTTTTGAAGAGGGCCAATGATATCACAGGGTGAAGTCTTGACTCATGGATATAAGTGAGGCAGAGTTGCACACAGTCATCAGTCTCACTCTTTCGGAGTCATGTCCAGTGGTGGGACAAAAGTCAAGATGATTGGTGATGGCCTGAGATGCAGTGGATGACCTTGGCATCTTCAATGTCTGACCAAACTCTAAGTGCTCCATAGCACCTGCTTCAGCTACCTGCATGATCATTGGAACAAATTGTTCTCATCTGTCTATTTCACCTGGGGAAGTCCTCATGTGGTAGACAACCCCCTAACCCACTGACAAGTTTGTGGCCCATTAGTTACCCTCAACCTGGCACAAAAGCTTTCTGTTTTGACTTGGTTGAGAGGAATCACTTTACTCTGATAGATTAAGAATTGTTTTTCATTTAGCCTTTTAAGGCTTAGGATGAAGTGGGTTTTATTCTCCTTCTCTGAGTCTAGGAAGATGCCTTGAGTATAGTTAAGATACTTAACTGTAGTTATTAATGTTTCAATGTCATTTTGAAGTAAATAGACCTCTAGTAGAGCACCCCAGAGATTTGTGCTTCGTCTTATGCTGCTTAGCATTTTATCAGTAGTTTGGATAAAGTCACAGATAGCATCCTTATCAAATTTGCCAATGACACAAAATTGGAAGGAATGGTTAATATAGTAGCTAACATAGTAAGGATCCAAAAAAGTCTTAAAAGGTTAAAGCATTGGCCCGAATCTTACATAGGTTATAGGTATTTGTTGATGATGTAGCTTATGTGTGCCCACATGGTTCTGTCTAGATTTGACTTTCAGTGAGGCAAGAATAGTTATCTTGAAACTTTCCTTATTCTACCCCTCTCCAAGAGAGATTTAGATTCCTGCCAATAGGGGAAGTAGGAGATTGGGACCACAGGATTGGCCACCCTGTCCTCTGTAGAGAGATGGGGTACTGGGCTAGAATGACATCTGTTCATACCACTGCCCCCCCCATCTTCTTCCTTGCTAAATATTGTTACTCAAGTGGAAATAACTTTTAGGTTGAAGCTGCACTGCAAGTCACTATTCTTTACAGGGAAAGAGACTTTGGTGGGAGCTGGGGTGTAGGGTTGGGGTGGGGAGAGGGAGGGCAGAGTCAACATAGTGGAATAGAGAAAGCATTCAGTTGAGCCCTCCCAACATTCTCCTCCAAACAACTTTAAAATAAGCCTTACATAGAATTCTGGCAGAGCCAACAAAATGTCAGTAAGATATTTAAGACATTCTTCTAGCCCAAGACAGCTTGGAAGGTCAGAAAGAGAGATCAATGATATGGGGGTGGAATACCACAGGGGCCAGATATCTAAGCTCAGACGAGAGAGAGTGTATGTGTCCCAGATATTACCCAAGTGGAAATTCCCCAGAGTCTCTAGTGTGGTAATCTCAGGCACATGATCAAAGTTCTGACTCATCTATATATCTACTTCTTCCCAGTCTTCCTCTCTCCCCAGGCACCTCTCTCCTGAAGGGTACCTTGGAAAATATCTCTTTTCTTGAAGCTGGAAGCTGGGAGATAAGATCTTTCCTCTTTTCAGGCTTACACTTGAATCTTGAGTAATCAACCTCCTCCAATGAGAAGAGTCTTATGCAAATAGGCTTGAGTCCCTAGTTACAGTAATAAAATAAAATTCATTAGGGAAAAGTATTTTGGGGGTTCAGAATAAACTTCACAAATATAGGATGAGAGATGTAGCTAGGAGGCAGATTGTCTAAAAGAAATCTGTTGTTTTTAGTGGACTGAAAGTTCAGCATGATGACTGCTATTGAGTGTGATATGGCAGTCAGAGAATTATTGTGATCTTGACCTACATTAAGGCAGGAGTAGCTTTCTGAAGCAAGGAGGTGATTTTTCCTCTGTACTTTGCCTTGGTCACACCACATTCAGAGTATCATATTCTCTATGTAGGATGGGGGCAATTTGGATGGTGAAGGACCTTGAGTCATATCATGTGAGGATCAGTTGAAGGAAATGAGAATATTTGGCCATAAGAAGACTCAGAGCACAATAGCTATATTCAAGTATATGAAGGGCTGTCATGTGGAGGAGACATTAGATTTGCTCTGTTTGGCCCTAGAGGATAGCACCAGAAGCAACTGGTAGACATTGCAAAGAGGTAACTTTTATGTCAAGTAAACATCTTTTAATAATTATAGCTGTATAATAGTAGAATGGGCCAGCCTTGGGAGGTGGTGGGTCCCCCCAATCCCAACCCTTGGAGGTCTTTTAGAGGCATGATGACCACTTGTCAGGCATGTTGTGCTGGAATTCCTTTTTGCCGGCCAGGTTCCTTTTAACTCTGAAATTCTTTGATTCTCCAGTTCTCTGATTTAGAAATGACAGGCTCCTGGCCATGAATAGATTATCCTTAACAAGGGTAGAATGTATTTGCCCAGAGTCTTGCAATTCTAATCAAAAGAGCTTTAAACTGAAAAGAAAGGGGAAAAGAGAAAATGGCCTACTTATATGCACCAAACTAGATGCTGTAGAGAGAAATAGAAGAGGAAGATTAGCAGTAAGTATACTTAGAGTTTAACAGAAGACAAAATCCCCCCCAAAAAATTGCCAGTTACAAAAGCCATGTGGTTAGAAAAACCACAAATGCCTATTTAGAAATGCAGACAGTATGGGTAACAAACAAAATGAACTAAATAGCCTAACTCAAGGATGAAAATTTGACCTCCCAGGTATTACTGAAATCTGGCTGGATAAGACCTGTGACCAGAATATGGCTCTGGAAATGTGAAAGTAGCTGGAAAAATAGCATTGTACATATACGCACATGAGAAAAAGCAGGAATTACAGGTAAGAAGCAGGAGAGACAGTTTTTGTATGAAGATCAATGAAGCAAGAGTGATATTGTCATTGGAATATATTATAGAACATTTGGATAGAAAGGGGAAATTAATGAGCTCAGAAAAGATCGTGTGCCTGATACAGAGGCATGGCAGTATTTATGGATTACTTCAATTGTCTGGAACTTGCTGGGGCATATGCTCTCTCTCTCTGCCATAAGCAGAATAGCTAATAATCTCTTGACTTGACTTAGTGATAATTCCATCTTTCAAAGGTGGAAGACCCAATAAGGGAAAAATTTATTTTGGATCTGATTCTCACCAGCAGGGGGTAACTGGCTACAGGGGTGAGGATGATTGAAACCTTTTAGGGAATGGACTATTCCATCATAGAATTTCTAGTAATGAAGGAAAAGAAAGTCCAGAATAGTCTGATTTGTGTCCTAGATTTTGAGAAAGCACATTCCAAAGGATTAAGAGAAAGGATAAGTAAGATCCCATGGAAGCCCACCAAGGAGGGAGAGGAAGCTCTAAATAATTAAATTTGGATGACACAAAAGGTCAATTCGTGTGATAAGGAAAGAGTCTGAAGAAACTTTTGTGAACAGGGAACTCCCCAACCAATTGTTTCAACAATCTGGCTAGCAGCTTCTGTGGGGGTGTAAGATCCACCCACAGCCAGCACCCAGAAAGCTGCCAGCAGGCCACAAAAACACAGGTTCTTTTGATCTGCCTTAATAAGGAGAGCAAGGTGAAGGGGTTGGCAAGCTTACTTTAATTCAGCACACAAATATCATTCACTTAGTTCAGGGGAAAAAGCCAGCACCCTGAACTTCAGAGCAAAATACAAGCAAATTACAAACATCAACAGACAGACCTTGTCTGATTCAAATACCAATACAT
>CM053622.1:163512858-163534930 GCA_028646595.1 Phalanger gymnotis | reverse complement strand
TGTAATTCAAACGCCTGTGAAAATCAATGCTGAAAACCAAACATATTAAAAATAAATTAAAAAAACAACAGAAAAAAAAAGAGTTAGCTTCAGTTAGGTTTTCACAGCAGGGAGATAGTACAGTCAAACTCTGTAGCACTGAGTATCAATTGTGGAGTTACCTAATCTCATATAAGGAAGCATTTAAATTATGAGTAACATTTTAATATCACAAAGAATATCTATAAAGATGCTAGAATATTTTTGAAAATTAAATAAAACTGTACTAGTATAAAAGACTGTTCTTTTCGTTAATACCTCTTAGTATTGACAACTGCCTGTTTAATATTGATGTAAGACACTGTTTACATGTCGATGATGTTAGTTGACTACCACAGACTAATATTATGACAAGGAAAAAAATTATATTATACTCTCTTAATATGACCAGTTTTTGTTGCTGTGCAGTAGTCTCAATTGTGTCCGACTCTTCGTAACCCCATTTGGGTCTTATTGGGAAAGATCCTGGAGTGGTTTGCCATTCCCTTCTCTAATTCAGTTTACAGAAGAGGAAATGAGGCAAATAGGGTTGAATGACTTGCCCAGGGTCACACAGTTGGTATTTGAGGTCAGATTTGAACTCAGGAAGATGAGTCTTCCTGATTCCAGGGCCAGCACTCTGCCCACTATCCCACCAGCTATCTGCAATGTGACAAATGAATCTTCATGATTTATGCCTTTTTAAAACCAAATTCATTTATTATGTCAAAGAGATGTTGTTGTTTAAAATATTTATCAAACATTTAGTAAACAGAGAATGATCTCTCTGGGCAATGTTAAGAGAGACTTCCAGTTAGATGATTAGGTTCTTGGGATCCATGTGGATCTACTAGGCACCTGAAAATCTATTATCATTTCCCCAAAATTAGATTAACCGATTTCTCAGGTTTTTCCTGCCAAACATCTTTGATGCTGTTAAGATTCAACTTCATACCACATTTCCCATTAATCCTGACAGTAGGTGGGTAGAAGACACCTTGAACATTCCAAAGAGTTGATGCAGAAACCCACTTTCCTGATCCAGTACACTATGGGTGGGGAACCTGTGGCCTGGAGGCCACGTATGGCCTTCTAGGTCCTCGAGTGTGGTCTTTTGGCTGAGTCCAAGTTTTACAGAACAAATCCTTTTATTGAGGGGATTTGTTCTGTGAAGTCTGGATTCAGTCAAAGGGCTGCACTTGAGGACCTAGAGGGTCACATGTGGCCTTGCCCTAGAGGAACCTCCCTGAGGTGCTATTATTTGGCCTAAAACATTTCCTGTTTGTTTTTAGCCAGATAATGTTATAAGATATGAAAAATAAAAATAAATAAAATAATAAAAAATTTAAAAATAATTATATGAGGATTTACAATACAAAATATTTATGAAACACTTCTCTTATACAGGCAACAACCTATTTAAGTAGTACTTCTGATAGATGCCATGACTAATAGGGGAGTGGGGGATGGGGAGGGGAATAAGCATTTTCATAACTCCTATTTTATTAAGTACTATGCTAAATACTTTGCAAATATTATCTCATTTGATCCTTATAACTAGGTGCAATTATTTACCCCATTTTACAGCTGAGGAAACTGAGATAGAGGTTGAATGACTTGCCCAAGGTCACACAGCTAGTTAATGTCTGAGGCTGGATTTGAACTCAGGTCTGCCTGACTCCAGTCCCAGCACTCTGTCCACTGCACTATCCGGCTGCCTCAGGTTTGTTGGAGGTGGAGGGGAAGAAAGAGAAATCCTCCTCCCCTTACAGATATATAAATGTAACATGGTAAGGAAGGAAGTCCTTGCATTCCCAGGGGTCCCACTACCTGAAGATGGTTAGCCAGAGCCAGAGCTCATTTGCAGCTCTATGGGAAATTACCCAGTCCCATGGATCAGCCTGTAGATGTAAGCTACTACAATAAGTATTATTAGTGCCTTTCCAGATGCTGAATGGAGAATAGCGCCCATTGTGTTTAAAATGCCTGGTCTTTTCATACACCCTTGTTCCTGAGGGCTCTAGATCAGCTGAGCAAATAGGCCTGGGAACAATGCTCTCCTAGTCTTTACTGGGCAGAGTGGCATTATGAGGACTGGGCTATTGCTAAGGCCCTAGCAGACAGAAATAACTCCATATTTGGCCATGGATTGACCCGCCTATGTATGGGGAAGTTCCTATGTACTGTGAATTTCCAATAAAAGGTTTAGCAGACTTTTTTTTATAGAGCTATTCTTTTTTTAAAAATATTTATTTATTTTTAGTTTTCAACATTCACTTTTATAAGATTTTGAGTTCCAAATTTTGTCTCTTCCCTCCTCTCCCCTCTCCCCAAGATGGCATGCAATCTGATACAGGTTATACATGTGCAACCATATTAAACATATTCCACATTAGTCTTATTATGACAGAAGAATTAGAACAAAAGGTAAAAACCACGAGAAAGAAAGAGAGAAAGAGAAAATAGTGTGCTTTGATCTGCATTCAGACTCCCTAGTAGTTTTTTCTGGATGTGGACAGCACTTTCCATCATGAGTCTTTTGGAGTTGTCTTAGATTGTTGCTTTGCTAGGACGATCTAAGTCTATCAAAGCTGGTCATCACACTGTGTTGCTGTTACTATGTACAATGTTTGCCTGGTTCTGCTCTCTTCACTCAGCATCAGTTCATGTAAGTCTTTCTGGGTTTTTCCTCAAATCCTTCCAGTAGACTTATTCTAGGCCAGGCATACAAAGCTATGGTATGTGGTCCACAACAGGGAATTGAGTTCAGGGGACTCCATCAACTGTCCCTAGGTTCCCCCTCCCATTTGGTCCCTAGAAATCTGACCAGCAATTGCAATCAGATATAAGGAAAGAGACCCAGAATTCTGGGCTCTTGACTGGGGTGATCAGTGTTGTAGTTGCCACTTGCCAAGTAGCTCTTCAAGAATGAAAGACTAGAGAGCCACATTTTTGCCTGTTTGTGAGGAATAAATAACTTATGTCACTTGTGACCTCTAGGTGCTTATGTTCTTTCCTGGTACCTCACCCTCACTATCCCTTCACAGGTATCCATGTGATGCTACAGCATCCTTCCCTTCCTGATTAGAAAGGAAGTCTGAGGTAGAGTTCGTGTCAGGGGAGGCAAGAATAGAGAAAAGGATGGTGGTTATGTTGGGACCGGTGTATTACAATTCTGAAGACTGTGGTGTCCTGCAGATACGAGTGGAGGGGCAGGTCTAGCCGGTAGGCTATGCTGAAGGGTCCTTGATAGCTCTGACTGAAGCCAGGTTTCAGTATCTTCAAAATGGGCGCAGAAAGCATCATAGAGTAAAAACTTAGTTTTTAAGGACCCAGAAACAAGAGGCAAGCAGCATGGCTTCTAATACTGGTTAATTACCAGTGTAGAGAGCATGAATTATAAAAACAGAAGCCTGAAGTAAGAGAGGAGCTTGAGGATTCTCCAGGCTGGTAGCTCAACAAAAAGGCATCAATGAGAACCAAAGGAAAAGCAGGAAAATATAGTTTAAGGCCATGTCTTAGGAAAAAGAAACTGATTGTTTATCAAGGTCTGAGCAAAGTAAGTTCATGCACAATCTGTTACTTTCAATTAGGTGAATGCATCTGTGTCTATTTAAGCTCAGTCTTCTCAAAGTAACCTTGCCTTCCTTGTTCCTCCAAAAGGACTTCAGCTGAAAAGACAAATCCTGGCCATTGCTTGAATTTCCTATATGCAAACAGCTATATGTGAACAGTGGTTGATGGTAACTATACTGCACATAACATGTTGATGATCGAAACTCTTAATGTAGCAAAATTCTAGATTACCTAATTTCAGCTTTTTAATCAGTAAGGTCCAAATAATACCAAATCTATTCATGAAAAAGGATGATTTGCTCGCTACCTTAGCTTCATAGATTTAAAGCTAAATGGGAGGTGAGGTCAGCTTAACTCTAGAGGTCAACTAGACCAATCCTCTCATTTTACAGATATGAAAACTAAGGCCTAGAGGACTAATGCGACATGCCTGTGGTTAACCTGGATTCAAACTATTAACAACAATAGCTACATTTATGTAGCAATTTGAGGCTTGCCAAACACTTTACATATGTTTTCTTGCTTGATCGTCACAACCCTGGAAGTTTTTTTTTTTTTCTGCATAAAGAAACAGGCACAGAGAGGTTCAGTGATGACAAGTTTTCTCTTTCTGACCCCCTCTGTCTTCTCTTTCACATTTCCTAGTGCGCAGCCTCAAAATGTCAGGATCATAGTTTACAGCTGAAAGGGCTCGTAGAGGTCATCCACTTCAAGTTCGCACAGCCAGTAAGTATCTGAGACAGGATTCTGACTCGAGTCTTCCTGACACCAAGCACGCTATGTATACTATGCCCCAGAGCTAAACCACTGTGTCACACATACCTGACTTTTAAATCATTGTGTCCATTTCGTTCTTAGTGTTAATAATTTTGTAAATTTCTGCTTGACCTCCTCTTCTATTTGGACTCTGACTAGGTGGCAGAATGGATAAAATGCTGGGTCTGAAGTCAGGAAGACCCATCTTTCTGAGTTTAAATCTGTCCTTAGACACTTACTAGCTGTGTGACCATGGGCAAGTCACTTAAACCCTGTTTGCATTACTTTCCTCGTTTGCCAAGTAAGCTGGAGAAGGAAATGGCAAACCACTCTAGTATCTCTGCCAAGAAAACCCCCAGTGGAGTCATGAAGAGTTAAGATACCCCCAAAGAAAAAACTCTCATAGTCACTAGCAAAATTGTAAAATAAAAAAATGGACAGAGTAGATATGTGGAATGTGGATTAAAGTCATTTTTTTTAAACAGGTTGGCTATTTACATTCCTGCCAAAAAAAAAAAGCAAAATCTCCTTGTAGCCAGAGGGCCAAATAAGAATACTACCTTGTTGGTGCTGACAGAAAGCTCAGTGTGAAATCTGCTGTGCAGATTTGGAGACAAAAAAGTGGTTTAATGTTGCTGAGGCTTTTAATAGGAACTTTAAAGGTTATTGAATCTAGTAAGGCGAGATTGCCTGGCAAGAAGAATTGTTCTGATAAGAACTAGCTTATAAAGCTGATGTCATGTGAAAATTCTTCATTGAATTCTCTCAGTTTGTTAGACTCTGTTGAAGGTTTTCAATTTCAGTTTACACAAATTGGCAGGGAGAGTATGGGAGGGGAACCCAATGGTTCAGAGCCCAGGAAGAATCTACATTCTGTATCCTAAGATTGCTCGTGATCTATGCTTGAACTTAAACCGAGGGAAGCACACTTGTGTGTGATCGTAGGATCAGATTTAGAGAAGAGAGAATTTAAAAGTCAGAAAGTTCACCCTTCTCCCCTTTATTTTATAGTTAAGGAAACTGAGACCCAGAGAGGTTGAGAGCATTACCCAGGGTCACCCAGTTAGTATCTGAAACAGGATTCAAACCCTGCTCTTCCTGACTCCAAGTCCAGAGCTCAATCTACTGTATAGCATATTACCTCTTAGCTATTCAATTTGATACAGATGGAAGAGAACACGGATGTTCTAGTAGTGTAGTAAGTCACAGCTGTATGTTGTCTGGGTTTTTTTTTTTTCAGTTCAATACATTCTTCATGACCCTATTTGGGGTTTTCTTGACTAAGATACTAGAGTGGTTTGCCACTTTCTTCTCCAGCTCACTTGACAGGTGAGGAAACTGAGGCAAATAGGGGTAAGTGACTTGCCCAGGGTGACACAGCTAGTAAGTGTCTGAAGCCAGATTTCAACTCAGATCTTCCTGACTCCAGGCCATCTGGCTGCCTCTCAGAGCTGTGTACATGAAAGGGAATTGATCAGACATATTTGAAAACTCTTCTTTTTGATTATGCTTCAGTGCTTTACTGTATTTGTGATCTCATTGATGGGAATTCTACCATTAATGGCAGATGGCAGCCCATCCTCCTTTCGCCCTATGTCATTCTTGCCAGGTCCTTCAGAGATCCTCTACAGAGGATCTGTCCGTTGTAAAGGAGGTCTTCCTCTAGGTTTGAACGTTTTCCATCTATCAGTGCAACACTCTAGGTGCACCTTCGTTCATACTCTATGAGAAGACCATTATGTTTCATGATCACAGATTTCCTCTGTGATATTCCTACTGCCACATCTTGCATACAGGTCATGATAGGAAACAGGCTACAGTTTATTGGCATTGATAATGCACCTCCCCACTGTCCTCTGAATATTGGCATCCATCATGCTCCTCTCCAATGTCTTTTGGGTCACCTGTGACCCTGATTCTTCTGAGATTGTGGTTTTCTAAGATTTGAAACCAAAGAACATCATCAATAAAACATTTGCGTGTTTTTTTTAAAGATTAGTTTTGGTTTGTTTTGATCAGGGATTATTTTTCCCTTGTTTAGCTTAGAGTGATCGAAGCCCAGCACAATTTCCAACATAAAGTCCATCCTATTCGTCTCCTATCCAATTTTGGGCCAAGTCCATTGTCCATCTTCAATGTTTAAGTATGTATACTCATATGCTAAACTGAAAGACTATCCTTTCAACTATTGTCTGGACAATAGCACTTTTTCATCCATTTATATTTCTTTGTATGAATGGTTAGGTTGATCTCTTTTTGTGACAGCTGATGATACAATGGATGGAGTGCTGAGCCCAGAGTCAGCTAGACTGGAGCTCAGATCCAGCTTCAGACCTTTACCAGCCAAGTGACCCTGGGCAAGTCACTTAACCTCCATTTTCTCGTGTTTCTTCATCTGCAAAATAGGGATAATATTAGAATCAATCTTACAGGATTGTTGTGAGGAGCAAGTGAAGTAATATTTTTAAAATGTACTTAGCTTAATGCCTGGTACATAGTAGGCACTATATAAATGTTTATTTGAATAGTCATGCATCTCAGTGGGAAGACCTTATTATGTTCTGAGGTTCAACGCAATCAATCAATGTGGCTAAAAAAGTTTCCCAAATAACAATTTTTGGAAAGAATTCCTACTGTTTTATTTTTTTCCCTTCAAAATGTTAATGATCTTTAAGGTCCCTTCCAGCTCTAACACTCTGTGAACCTATTTACTATTTCTGCAGTAGATGCTTTTTGAAATTTAGCACAATGCCTAACACAGGGTAAGCACTATTTAAATATTAGCTATTGTTATAAGGGTTTTATTTGATGAATTTCTTATCTGAGTAGTCTTATTCAATCAATCATTCTCACCTGTTTTCATCAGGCATGAGGAAATGCAGCACTACTAAATTCTTAGGGATGACTTTGAAAGTTAGCCAAATTCTGACTTAAATTCAGTAATTCCCAAGGACCAATCATGCTGCATGGCCCTACCCTCTGACTGAGAAATTATGGACTCAAGGTGCCAGAAGAGACACAAATTTTTGGACACGACCAATGTGAGAATTTGTTTTACTGGACTATGCATATTTGTTACAAGGCTTTGGTTTTTCTTTTTTTTTCTTTCTTTTTTTTTCCACACTGGGAGTGGGGAGGAAGAGAGAGAAAATCAATGAAAGAAAGAATAACTGAAAAAATGAAAAAATAATTCAAAAATAGAAGAGAAAGGATGACAAATTCTCAATTTATTTACTCCTCGTCTAGGATAACACATTATCAAATTGGAGAGAAGAGAAACCTTTTCAATTTCAGGTTGTTTATATTTATAAGCAAGGTGTATGCCTGAGAAAAAGAACCAGCTTTTTTCAAAGTAATGCTTCAGGGGTTCATTAAGCAGGTTGTATTCCTACTTCGTTTCAATAAGGCCTAATACTCTCCCACTATTTCTTGTCCCCATCTCTTTTAATTCTCTCCTTTCCAGCACAGCCACCAGGGTCAGCCACCCACTAGTAAGACAGCCAGAGTAAAAGAAAGAATTCTGAGAAGGACTGAGCAGGTGAGAAAATATAATTTTAAAGTGCCAATAGCTGATTAACCCTTCAGGTGTCTTTAAATAGATCCTAGAATCTCAAGCAAGGTGCTTTTGAGTCTCCCTGCACACAAAAGAAACCTTGATGCTTCTGAGACAGTATCCCACAGAGGGAGGCCAAGCTGCTCAGGCAGATTTATGACAAGAACAAATGCCTTCATTTGGGCCCTGCTCAGTAAAACTGATGAGTTACAGCAGAGCAGCAGGAGTAATTTATTAGTGAAAAACGTGCAAACCTGGTTAAAAGCAGCTTCAAATGTCCAGGGAGCATGAATTCAAGCAGCAGCCTGCCAGATGCCACATGTCAGCTTTTGATGAGCAATTTTCAAAGAAGTGTAAGGGAACCGAGGCATCTTTCCTAGGGTGGGTGAGTCAGGGCAGGGAATTCTGACATGGAACTATGATCCATTGTAACCTGTTTGCCATTACCAAAATTATTCAACAATAAGATTCTTTTATATAGAAAAGCATCATTCTGGACTAAAAGCTGCATAAAACACCCAGAAGCTCACAAACTCAAAATAAATGGCCCAAAAGACAAGCTGACTTAGTGAAACGCCTGGATTATATAATCTAGTATTTCAAATCTCTACTTATATAAACTACTCCAATGCTTTATTATGGTTTGGAGGTGATTTTAAGCTTCTCAAGGATTCTGCCAGCGGGGTCCAAATGCTAGCTGGGCCCACTAGGTTGGAATGTTTTGAGTATTCAAATACAAGTCTGGAAATGGACTGTACTATTCTTGTCTAAGAACCACCCTAACTACATTTGCAAAGCACCAGGTGATAAAATTTTTTGGTGGGGGAAAGGCACACCATGAAGACTGGCTACTATAACATGGCAAAATTGAAATCTGCATCCATGGAGGGAATACCCATACCAGGGACACATGGATCTTTTGAGGAATTAAAATATTTTAAAAAGGAATATAGTTTTAATCTAGTTAACTAAGGGTGAAAATAAGTGTACATATAGACATACTCTGAAAAAAAATAGTTATTCAAAATTAGAGGCTGCTTGGATAGAGTATTTTGTGTGGAGTCAGAAATACCTAGATTCCCATCCTAGCTTTCCTACCTACTGCTCATATATCCGTCATCTAACCTTAGAAGGTCTCTGTTTTCTTATCTGTAAATTGGAGGTGTGGTTGTGGAGGTTGCAATAGATTATCTGTTCCCTTTAACTCTAAATCTATTATCTGATGATCTCCTATACTGAAATTACTTGGATGGAGAAAGTTAGACATGAGGAGCCATCCCAGCCAAGGCCAAAGGGCAAGGATTTGCAGTGGCCATAGTGACTGCAGTACATCAGGACTACTGATAAAGTCATAGACCAGAAGTCGATGGGGCTGGTAGGGTGGTGGAGGGGAAGTATGGGGGTGGAGGCAAGGAGAAGGTTTGGCAAACAGGATATTTGTGAAGATTCATGGCACATTCTATACTTGAACCCTGTGGCCTCCTGCCTTCTACCAAGGGAGGCTAGAGATGAGGAGTACAAAAGCCACTAGGAATACAATTATAAGTCTCATTCACATATTGTTCAAGCCAGATGTGAGACAGAAATGTGGCCTACATACAAATATGGCATTAACTAAGTGGATATTATATTCTAGGGACAATACTGGCTCAGGGCTTTAGTGACTATGGACTAAGATATGAATCCTGCTTAAAGTTTATTAAGGGAATGTTATACAGAAACATTTTTTAGACAAAATCTCCATCATCTTGTACATTATGCTTTTTTCAGGTAATATTTAAAATCTATATATTTTTCACATTTTGAAGCTATATCTTAAATATCTTAATTGCTTTCCCATCAGGCTCTTTCTTCCTTTAATGAAGATTTTGCCACATCTGAGTTAAAGAACCAATACATCCAATGGAATTTTGTAGGATTGTAGATTTAGGACTGGATGGCACCTTAGACATTTCTAGTCTAACTGCTTCATTCTACAGAAGAGGACATCGAGGGTCAGATAAGCCTTGCCTATAGTTACAAAAGTCTTAAGTGTGGGAACCAAATCCAGGAATCTTTCTTCAGTATCTTTCTTCAGTTCAATACCATGTTGGGGATGGAATGGGCAGTGTCACGACATAGTCATGGATATCTTCCATGGGTAACCCCTCTGCTTTTGGCAGAGAGGTAACTGAAGGTAAGCAATTTAGAATATGGGAGCTAAAGGCTAATCCATAGCTCCCACCAGTCCTTCCACCTGGAATGTCCTCCTTAATCCTTGTCCTTACTGGAACTCAAACGCCAGAGCCACTGTGATCACTTTTAGTTCCTGGGACAGTTCAGTCAAGTCAGTTTGTCAGTCAATATACATTTATTAAGTGCCCTCTATGAAAATACTCCATCTAATATCTCCATATTTTAACTAATTATTATTACTAACTAGGTTATAAGATTCTTTTATATAGAAAAGCGTCATCCTGGACTAAAAGCTGCATAATACACCCAGAAGTTCACAAACTCAAAATAAATGGCCAAATGGTTAAATATTTCTAACTATTATTTCTAACTAAGGGCGTTTCTATGATGAACTCCAGGTTATTTTAAAATAAATCTTTAAGGTTCCACTTAAACATGGCTTCTTGCCAGAAGCCTTTTTAAATTTCCATACTAGTTAGCGCTTAGACAATTATTTGGTATTTATTGAATATATTTGGGTAGTTGAGTGGCACAGTAGATAGAGTGTAGGGCCTGGAGTCAGGAAGACTTCTCTTCCTGATTTCAAATCCAGCCTTAGATACTTACCAGCTGTGTGACCCTGGGCAAGTCACTTAACCCTGTTTGCCTCAGGTTCCTCATCTGTAAAATGATCTGGAGAAGGGAGTAGCAAACCACTCCAGTATCGTTGCCAAGAATACTCCAAATGGAGTCATGAGGAGTTGGACAGGACTGAAAAATGACTAAACAACAAATTGAATACATCCTATTTCTTTGAGTGCATGCTGTTTTACCCTACTAAATTTTAAGCTCCCTGAGAGCAAGGACACTTTTGCTTTTGTCCTTGTACCCCCAGCACCTAGCTTGGTGCTTGGCATATAGTACATGCTTGTTGAATTGAATTTCAAATGCTGTCAGCACCCTTTAAACTTTGGTATGAGAAATGGGAGAACAACTGCAAGTTAATGAGTCTGGGTAAGTGAAAGGATGGTGGTGCCCTCATCAATAAGAGGGAAGTTCAGTAAAGAAATGGGTTTGGGGAGAAAGAAGGGTTCTTTTGGGATATATTGGCTAGAGTCCTGGCCTTGGAATTAGAAAGACCCAAGTTCAAATCTGGCTTCAGATATTCCTTATGTCTGTGACTCTGGACAATTCACTTACCTTCTGTCTGCCTCAGTTTCCTAATCTGTAATGAGGGATTAATAATAGCATCTACCTCCCTGTGAGAGTAAGCTGAAATAGTATTTGTAAGCTACATAAAGACTATTATTACTACTCATTTGGCCCTTCTGTTAGTTGTTCTTTTATATGCTTGTCTATTTTTTCCCAGCTAGACTATAAGATCCCTAAGGACAGGTAAAAACCCTTCCACTTGGTTTTCCCAAAACACTTTGCACATACTACCTTGCATGTCACAGTGAAATGCTTATAGTAAGTCTTTCATAAATACTTAGTAGTCAAATTGATAATTGGAAGTCATAAAAAATATTGATGGAAATCTTGAATAAAACAAGCTCAAAGGAGTTAAAAAATAAAAAAGAGAGACAAGTAAGAGATACTGGACATAACAGAATCAATGAGGGTGAGAGAGCTCTAAATAATAGACAGTTCAGAGGCTGCTTCTTCTTGTTCTCATTTGTGATCGGTTCTCAGCTGAGCATTTCTAGTTTAATTGTACCTCCACATCTTTGACTTCTATTACATGTCTGTATCCCTGTGTTTGACAAGGCCAATAGTTTCCTTCAGAAATACTTTAAAAGATTTTGAGTTTTAAAATCATAATGACTATCTGCATCTAAGATACATCCCATGGGGAAATTTCCTGTTAGTGAAAGCTGTCTTGGGCTGTCCTTTGATAGGAATGGGGAAATGATACCTTTGATTGTTATAAGTGAAGTCATAAATATTCCTACTCATGCTCATTTGATACCTATGGATTTCTTTTGTGATGGAATAAATTATCAGCAGCAGGACTGATTTCTTTTGTGAAATATTCAGCCTATAAGCACTTAAACTACAAAGCTGTAGCTTGCAGTTTAGTCTTTCATTCTCTGGGGTGTTATCAAGCATGTGATGTTATTTTTAGGCCATTTAGGATATTGATTCCATCTTTGTTGTGTATAAAACTTGGCTCTCTAAAGACTGGTTAGCAAAATACTTCTCTGTACATTTAGGATATTTCAGTGGAAATATTGCTGGTTCTAGGACCAAAGAACCTGTGTTCAAATTTTGCCTCTGATGCTTATGACTCTTGAAATCTTGAGCAAATCATTTAACCTTCTCTAGGACTCAGTTTTCTCATCTGTAAAGTAAAGAGCTTGAACAAAATGAGTGTTAAAGTCCCTTTGAGCTCTATGACATATCAATGTAATTTAAAATAGAGAATGATGTTTGATATCTTTAGTTTAAAGCTTTTCTTCCTTGTATCCACGTAGCAACAGTTAAAGGATCTCTCATTTTTGTTTTGTTTATCCCGATGTAGCCGTGATGCTTGGTGCTCTTGGTATAATTTATTTTGAGATTTCCCTCTCCTGAACGCTAAAACAGCAACGGGGAAAACAGATAAAGCAGAGATGCTTTAAATTCACAGAGGGAATTTAGATGTTCTGGGCACAACCGTAATTTACTGTGGTAAAAAAAATCATTGTGAGCTGTACTGTTTAGTCTCTTGGCTCCAAAGTAAAATGCTAAGTTATACATTAGCTGTTGAATAAATTTGCATGTTGATATATGCAATACCACCCAATTTAATAGCATCAAAGATTATGAGAGACAGATGCACACGAACACTCACAGACTGACGTTCAGAAATTCTCCATCACAGGAATGACATGGACGACAAAAACAGGGGTAAGGATTGTGCTGTTAGGACAGTGAGAGCTTTCTTGGAGGCCAGAGTCTGGTCCAACTCATTTTAATATTCCTGGTGTCTATTACAGTGCCTCAATCTATACTTCAAAATTGAACAAAATAAAATAAAATAAAAGCTCAACAACTGCAATTTCGTATGTGAGCATTTCTATACCTACTGGTCACAATCTCTCCATGCTTAGTTGATGGTCTTCATGGTTTTCTGTGGCCTTGACTTGGGTTAGAGGAAGCAGTCTTTTGACTTTGGAGTGCAGTTCAACCCAGTTCAGTTCAACAAGCATTTATTAAGCACCTACCATGTGTTAGATACTCTACAAGGGACTGTAGATACAAGAGTTTATGTTCTACACGGGGGAGACAATTTGGGTAAGGGAGACAATATGGTGGAGAGTGATAGGTACTGGCTGTGAAACCAAATGACCTGACTTTGGGTAGGTCTCTCAATCTCCCTGGACTTCAGTTTTTTCATCATTCCAGCCTCAGTGAAGCATCAGGACACCCTGAGGAGGAGATGGGAGAAGGCATGTTCCAGGCAAGTTGAATCACTACTACTACTACCATCTTGATCATCATCCTCCCTTGAATCTTGACGGGACAGCCAAGGACCCTGAACCCAAGAGCCTTGGGAATATCAGCGTCCTGGACCCTGAACCCAAGAACCTTGGGAATATCGATGTGCTTCAAACCATTAGACTTGTTTCCAGACCAGTCCTCAAAGCTATCATTAAGGGGGAGAAATCATTGTGAAGAAGAGTTCCACCTTACTCATTATCACTAGAAATAACTTCAGACCAACTACCACTAATAGACAGATAGACACAAGAACCCAGACTAGTGATCCTGTTTCCAGTCAAGGTGTCACAGCCATCATCTTGTGAAAGATCTCATACAGAAAATGGGCCATCTATCCCCACTAGCCAACTCACAAGTCAAGCAAACCAGCCCACCTGAAGCAGTAGGTGCTAAGCAGGTGAAAACATAACCAACATCTTTTACACCAAAGCCTTTCAGACACTAGTAGAAACATTCCAGGGCCCTGAACCCAAGAGCCTTTGGAATAGCAATACTTCTTGCCCAGTATCTGCAGCCATTATCCTGGAAAGCAACCCCTATGGAGGCTTGTCACCAAATCCCTTGGCATTGTCAAATGGCTTGACATCAGAAACTGATATCTTATCAATGGAAGTGACATTAAAGAAGAATCATTACTATCTGCTTTAACTCTGTTTTCCAAGCATCATGGAACCATGATGTCTTCAGCCAAAATTTTCTATGTGTTTTCTCCCTCAATAAAATGTGAGCTTCTTGAGATCAGGGAATGCTTTACTTCTCTACTTGTGCCCTCAGGACTTAACACAATGCTTTGTACATGGTAAGTACAAAAATAAATGTCTCATTCATTTATTCATCCATCCACCCATCTGTAAAGTGAAGGAGCTGTACCAAAAGGCCTCTGAAGTCCCTTCCAGTTCTAAATAATAACTGAAGTAAATGTATTTAAAATAAGAAGCACTTTCAGTGTTGGTGGGTGGATATTAACAATAAAACCTTATTTTGCCTTAGATGCATAGAAACATTGTTTCACTGCTTAGTTTTTCATCACTATCTGAATTTCTCTCCCTCTTTTTCTTTTTGATGAATTTGCAGGTTGAATACCCTACTCAACTCTAGTTCTTTTTGAAGGAATACCCTTAGTTTTTCTTTAGTTTGGTAAATTTCCATTTTTTCACTGACTATTAGATTTTAGGCTCAGCTTTGCAAGACATATTATTTTGATGTATAACTCAACCTCTGCTTTTAGGAAAATCGTATATTCCAGTGCTTCCTTTGATTTCTAGGAAATAGGGATGAGCCATTTTCCATGAACCTTTTCCCCAGACATTGTTGAAAACACACTATCAAGTTCTTTATTGCCAGCTTTTCTTTTTCTAGACTCTAACAGAATATTGCCCTTCTATTTACTTTAGTCAAAACGATGTTGCCCTTCCTTCCTTCCTTCCTTCCTTCCTTCCTTCCTTCCTTCCTTCCTTCCTTCCTTCCTTCCTTCCTTCCTTCCTTCCTTCCTTCCTTCCTTCCTTCCTTCCTTCCTTCTTTTCTTTTCCTCCTGTAAACAAATATTAATTCCACACTTATTCTGTTGAAGTCACTGTACTATTCACTGTGAAGGGCCACAAACTTATACAAAATAGAATTTCTGTCTTTGAGAAGCTTCTTTTTTTGACTTTCTTTTTTCGAAATTAGATTTTTATTTTTAGTTTACAACACTTAGTTCTACATGTTCTTGAGTTTCAAATTTTCTTCCCTTCCCTTCCTTTCTCCCTCCCCCACCAAGATGACATGCAGTCCGATATAGATTCTATATAAACCTTTGCATTAAACTTACTTACACAATAGTCAAGTTGCATGGAAGAATTATGACCAATTGAATGAATCATGAGAGAGAAGAAACAAAACTAAAAAAAAGGAGAAAAAAAAGAGAGCGAATAGTTTGCCTCAATCGATATTCAGACTCCACAGTTCTTTCTCTGGATATAGCTAGCTTTAAGAAGCTTTTAATACAGTAGGGGAAATAAGAAATTCACACAAATGAGGTAACATATGTAAAGCGCCATGAAAACTTTAAAGCCCTATATACATGCTTGATATTATAATTATTATCATTCCTAACAAAATAGCAAGTGATTTTATTTCAAAGTTACAAATTATTTTTTATTGATTGAAGATGGTTGCTTCCTGATGATATAAAGAGAAGCTCATTGAACTCATCAGTAAACTAAGTCAAATTACACTAGAGATGATGTGTAGGGAGGTTCCCTGTGGTTGGTTAAGCTTATAAATTGGTCTTAAGTAAAACAAAATCTTAAAGAGCGGGAAATATAAGAGAATAGGATAGAGGGAAATATACAATTAACAATCATGAATGTGAATGAGATGAATTTACCTATAAAAAGTAAGAAGAGAATAGATGAGGTTACAAAGTTGAACATAAGATTTTTTTTAAAACAAGAAATACACTTCAAAGATACAAACAAAATTAAAATGAGGGTATGGATTAAAGTCTATTTGGTTCTGCTGAAGAAAATAGTTTATCCCATCCATAGTGTGTGGATTCTTACTGGCATCATTTAAAGAAGTGTGCCTTCCTTGACTTTGGTCTTCTTTCTGACATTATCTCCTATTAGCTCTTGCTTTATATTTGGAACTCACCTGACTCTGAGACTTGCAACCTCTATAACTGACTACACTGATAACACAAGGAACTCAGTTTATAGAAAAATAACTAATTACTGATTCAATTTAATTTGATTCAAAAAGCATTTATTCCTTTGGGAGTGGCAGTGGGCAAAAAGACAAAAGTGACAAAATGAAAGACAAAAATGAAGCAATCCCTGCCCTTAAGGGGCTTATATTCTACTGGGGAATTATAATATGTATATGGATAAATAAATTCAAAATATTTGCAAAGAAATATCAAGTAAATTGAAGAAGGAGAAAGCATTAATGATTGGGGGAATCAAGAAAAGTCTTACATAGGAGAAAACAATTATAGCTGTGTTTTGATGCTAGTTTATCTAGCAGATAGATACATTGGACAGATAGATACTACTAGTAGGCATTTTTAACATATGTCAAAGTTCTGAAGTACTTTTAATATAGCCATGCAAATTGGCACAAGTCAAGAAACTCATAGTCTGGGAGAAATGAGGCCTAAAAGAATCCTATGGCCAAATATGGATTTTAGTAGAAATGAAAAATGCATTCAACTAAACTTGAATCTTTTGAGTAACTGTGAATTTGCTGCCAGCCCCGAAGTATCTCCCAATACCTTTTTTGTATAGAACCTGAAAAAGGAGGAACTTTGAGATTTTACCCAGCATCAAAAGGCACAGCATATAAGAAATATTTCTCCAGCTAGGTACGTCACCCCATATTCTGCAAAAGAAGAAAGCAAAATGAAAATGAAAAATCCATTTCTACCCTGGATTCATTTAGATGGTGGCTACTTGAGAGGGATTTCACACTAAAGATGAATTCTAAAAAAGAAAATGAAAGGAACCTTCATATGAAATGTCAGTATATAAGATAAGAATTCTTGGAAAAAAAAAAGAATTTTTCTTATTGCTATACTTGGGGGAGCTAGGGAGGAAGGAAAAGGGGGCAGCACCTGTGATTTTCATTGATGTAAAGAATTCCCAGTATGAAAACTTCCTCTGCAATTGCAAATTAGCTAATTGTAGTTTATAGTCTTTGTCCTTGGAGCCCTGAGCAGATAAGTGATTTGCCCAGGGTCACACAGCTAGTATGTGACTAAGGCAGGTCTTGAACTTAGTTCTTCCTGATATATGTATGTATGTGTGTGTGTATCTCTCTCTCTCTCTCTCCATATCTATCTATCTATCTATCTATCTATCTATCTATCTATCTATCTATCTATCTATCTATCTATCTATCTATCTACATACTTATATGTGTGTGTATGTATGTATATGTATGTGTATATGTATTATATGCATGTATATGGAGTAAACAGGAGAGCAAGTTAATTGAGAAAATTTATCAATCCAATCCAGGGCTCTTCCTACCACCCTTTGCCAAATAATAACTCCAATATTATTCTTCAATTCACTCTAGCACTCTGACTCTCCCACAAAAAGCTTAAATGCTGGGAAGAAATAAAATCAAGAAATTTTTATTCCGTTGCAGAAATAACATGGCATCCTTATAATTCATCCTTGCTGTACTAGGGGATATATATATGAATGTAGCATTTGAAACTCTAATCTATACACACACACACACACACACACACATCCCATGTGATGTATTCTCAGTTAGCCAATTCTTCGTATTTTGCTCATGTTCACAATAGATGGAAAGAGTTAATTGTTACAGCACAGACTACTCCAATTATTAGTGCAATGAAACAAGTTACCAGCAAGACATAAAAGACTCATTAAATAAAAATGCCTGCATTTTTGCTTTTTTTGGTGAAATCCTTTCCCTGCTTGAAGATACCAGAACTGTAATTATACAATAAGCCTGCATTTTGTTGCTCTCAAAGCTGCTAGCACACCCTATGGTAAGGAAAGTGAAACTATGATTATCCTCATAATGCCTGAATTCTAATCAAGAAATTTTTACAGCAGAGCAAGAGTTCTAGAGTAAACTAGAGAAAAAAACAAAAACCCCAAATGCCAAACTCAAACCAGAAAACCAAAAAACATTTGCAAACCAGGAGTCTAATTTTCCAGACTTGAATATAGCTCATGGGAATCTGTTGAGCATTGTTGAGCAGTGCCAAAGTATCCCCCAACCCCTTCTTTGTACAGAAACTGAAAAAGGGGTGGGGGTGGGGGTGGACTTTGAGATTCTACCTAGAATCAGAAGGCACACTATATGGGAACTAATTCTCCAGCTAGGCAACTCACCGCATATTCTGCAAAGGAACAAAACAAAATGAAAATGAGAAATCTAATCTAATTGTCTTTGATCTGTTTGGACTGGCCCAAGAGCTTGAGGAGCCAAGATGGCTGAATCAATTTGATTATAAAAAAATAGACATATATGTAGCAGTATAGCTTACTGATATAGGGAAACTCCTTTTCAGTTAAAGAGTACAAAGCCAAGATACTACCTGCTGATAAAGAATGCAAAATAAATAAGCAACTCAACTACTACCCCCCCAACACCACCACTACCCTGCCAAAGAAAACCCCAAACCATAGGTGAGTTACTGCCTTAGACATGTATGCTGTGTTTTCAGAACTGATCGAATGCCAAGATTCATTTTTTTTTAAAAGTTTGTCTGTTTGAATAACTGAAATTATACTGCCACTGTTTTGAGGAGCTAAACCAAGAGTTAACTCAATTTCAATTTACTTATTGGATAGGCAGAGAGGAAAGAGAATGACATTTTGGAATAGTGGAGTTACAAGAGCAAAGGCTTAGGAGCTAGAATAGAAAGCAATGAAGAAACTAACTTGGCTAGAGTAGAGAGTCCTTATTGGTGAGTGCTAAGAAATAAAGTTGGACTTTTTAGGTGCAGCTTGATCTTTGAACACTTAGATTGTCATGCTGTGATGTTAATGTGATAAAAGATCTTCCTCAGCCATTAATCCCCTTAATAGGCCTCAGGTGGAGCTAGTTAAGAGAAGCTTGATTAGGAGAGGCCTGTTTTTTGCTAATTAGGCCATGAGAGGTGTGAAGGCCATAGGCCCTAAAAAGCTCTCCCATCTGCTCTTGAGCGTGTGTGTGTGTGTGTGTGTGTGTGTGTGTGTGTGTGTGTACCCTGAGGGTAGCCATTACTCTGAGAACTGCAAGGGCTCTCAGAAATGAGGGAAGAGAGGATGGAGGCAAGCAGACAGTTAGGATTTATGAATGAGTGTTTAGGGGGAGACCTCAGAAGAGGGGAAGGTTACAAGGATGGCTTGGCACTCTGCTGTGGTATTGTGTTTTAGTTTCCTTGCTGTTATGATGAAGCTGACTTACTGGTTTTAGGATACAATTGCTGCTATGTCAAATTGGAGTTATTGGTTTTGGGATTTGATCCGTTGGTGTCTGAATAAATGTTTTACTTCTTCTGCCTTCTATATGGAGAATCTCTTATATTCTGCAATACAGAACTATACAGGCCTATTGACAGTTACCATCGATATTGTAACACTTGTCTTATAGATACACATGCAGATATTTTGGGGTTGAGTTCTGTTGTCAAAAGTGAGCCACTGGATTTTTGAACAGGAGAGGGAAATGATTAAAGCATTTTGAAAGGACAAATATGGCTTTCATTCACAGTATATACTAGTGGGCTAGACTGTAGGCAGAGAGACCAGTTGGATTATCATAATAGTTCAGGTGTTAAGTGATGGAGATGTGGATTAGGGACAGAGTATCATATCTAAGAAACACTGAGGACTACAAATGGATAAGACTTGTTCAAGATATGTATGTAAATCATCTTAACAGTAATATCTCTTTAGATAGCAAGTAAGGAGAGAAGCAAAGAAATCACTAAATAGAAATGAAAAAAAAATCCCAGAGTCTCCCTTAATTCAAAAATTCTCCCCCCTCCCCAACCTTCCTGGGCATTTTTTTAGGTTTAGTTTTCATTTGTAAATCTAGCCAAGAGTCTGGTTTCTCAAAGGGGTAATAACTTTTCCCAACTTTTTCCCCTTTCCCTACTTCTACCTGACTATACATATCCAGAAATCTTGAAAAAGATCCTAACTGTTCTGACCTAGCAAAAACTAGTTAGGAATTAGTTGTGCCAACAAAGCTTTTTTTTTACTCAACCCAAGCTACATAACCACTTAGACTCATGTTTGCCTAACAACATGAATTGGGCCCTAGGGTACATGCAATATTCATTGGGATAGTCTGTATAGCTAGATCAACTCTGACTCTTTTTTTCTGAGATTCATAAAGTTAAAACATTTTAAAGCTGAAGGGAACATTTTTGGTCCTTTAATCCAACCCTCTAAATTTACAATAAAGAAATTTATGCCCCAGGGAGAGAATGGGACTTACCTATGGAACAAGAAAATAGCTACTTTCTTATCCAAATACAGGCCTTACAGATGCACAATATGTCAGTTTCTTCTCTTGTATTGTAATAATTCTGGGTCCCTAAAAATATACTAGAGTGATGATAGATTTTTAGTGTTTTCTTGTTAAATATTAATGGGGTAGTTCCTGGGAGAATTTGATAATAAAAAGCCTGTAAGTTTGTGTAGCTTCCATATCCCTTTTAAATTTTCTCAGTAAACCATGTTAATAAAGTGTTTATAATGACTTTGTATTTTCCTTACCCATTCTATTCTTTGTTGGTCTAGCCACTAGGCCTTCAAGCCTTAGGTGTCTTCAGTCACTTACTAGATTAGTTTTGATGATTTACAAAAACAAGTCATGGTTTTGCCACTTAAAAGAAAATAAGCACATCTGTTTTATGTTTACAAGGTGAATCAAGTTCTCATTCTCTGTAATACTGCTATTTATTTAATCATTTACAAAGTGATTAAGACATCTCAGCATACATTAAAAAATGAAAATGAAATTATCCCAAGTGTTAATAGCAGCTGTCAACAAGGAGAGGTAGGAAGGTGACACACATTTATTAAGTGCTTGCTGTGTGCCAGGCATTATACTAAGCACTGAGGATGCAAATACAAGTATAAAGAGAGAGTCCCTTCACTCAAGAAGCTTAAATTCTAATGGGAGATGATACTACATAAAAGGGAGCTGAAAGGGGGCGGAGCCAAGATGGCAGCTGGAAAGCAGGGACTAGCCTGAACTCCCCGCCAAGTCCCTCCAAAAACCTATCAAAATGGCTCTGAACCAATTCTAGAACTGCAGGACCCACAAAATAGCAGAGGGAAGCAGGGCTCCAGCCCAGGACAGCCTGGATGGTTGCTGGGTGAGGTCTTTCGTGCACAGAGCTGGGAGTGGAGCAGAGCAGAGCCCAGCATGGGCGGCATGGTTCAGCCAGACCAGGAGCTGCGCAGAGCATGACCTAGAGCCCTGAAGCAGTGAGCTGCAGTAGTTACCAGACTTCTCAACCCACAAACACCAAAGACAACAAAGAAGGTTAGTGGGAAAAGCTGAGGGAGTAGAAGGAGTTTGCAGTTCAGCCACCACCATAGGGGCAGCAGAGGTGGGGCAGCTATAGAACTACAGCTGCAGTTGCTTCTGGCCCCAGGCCCACCTGGTGGGAGGAATTAAGTGGCAGCTCAGAGCAGGAGGGTAGAGCCTGCTGAAGATCTAAGTCTAGTCCAGGTTGGGCGTTCTTGGGGAAGGAGGAGTGCTGGTATGGCAGAGCTGACACATCCCTCCAAGCTTGGAATATATTTCTCGTTATTCTACAAGCAGTCATACACTGCTGAAAAACTCAAGGGTCAAGTGAGTTGGCTGGGAACATTGCCAGGCAGTGAAAATACACCCAGATTCAGTCTCAGACTCTGGAATCCTTCTTCGGTGACAAAGAAGACCAAAACATACAGGCAGAAGTCAACAAAGTCAAAGAGCCTACAACAAAAACCTCCAAGAAAAACATGAACTGGTCTCAGGCCATGGAAGAGCTCAAAAAGGATTTGGAAAAGCAAGTTAGAG
>CM053622.1:163484929-163512358 GCA_028646595.1 Phalanger gymnotis | reverse complement strand
TATTAAGATGTAAACATTAACACCTCGTGAATACAATTTCACTTTCCATTTAGTTATAGCTTTACTCAGCATGACTGTAGATAAGGATAGCAGCAAACAATCATTGGAGCTTAATGAACGTTTTGAAAAATATGTACCAAGGCCTCCCCTCTATTTGTGAGTTTTGAAATTGTTTTATTTTCAGGGAATACTGTTTAATTTAATTGTATGATTCATCTGCACTCAGTTTATTTTCCTTCCCAGCCTCAGCCCTACATTGTTTTTTGTTATTGTCAGATACTGGTGAGTATCACTCTCTCCCTTCCTTCCTTTCCTCCTTCCTTCCTTTCTTCCTTTGCTGTATGATTCATCTGCACTCAGTTTATTTCCCTTCCCAGCCTCAGCCCTACATTGTTCTTTGTTGTTGTCAGATAATGGTGAGGATCCCTCCCTCCCTTCCTTCCTTTCCTCCTTCCTTCCTTTCTTCCTTCCTTCTTTTCTTCCTTTCTTCTTTCCTTCCTTCCTTCTCTCCCTCCCTCCTCTTCCTCTGTCCACATAGGGAAATATACCCTTAATTTTGATCCCTGAAACCCTGCAAGATATCTTGCGGTTTATGGGCTAGATTTCTTTTTTTTTTTTTAAGGACCCTGCCTTAAACCCAAATCACTCAGGCTCTCATTGATGGGTCAACAATAGGTCCCAGCCCAAGTCTCGTTTGGTCACTGTTTGGGCTCTGATGGCTCAGAGTGAGTGTAAACAGCAACTGTTTCCGTTTTGGCCAGAAACCCAGAGAGTCTTTCCCTTCATTTTATTTTATTTTTGACTAGGTAAAAGAGGTCATTCTTTGCCTCATTTCATGTATAGTCTTAATCACTGAATGGGCATTGCCTCAGACAAACTGAGACCTGGGAAGGATCTTAGCTTAAAAAGGCCAATGTCTCCTACTGCATCTGGGGCCATCTCCAGTCATCCTGATCTATATCTTGCTGCTGGACCCAGATAGCTCTGAAAGAGAGAATGAGGCTCATGACTTTGCCCAACCCTGCCTCCCTTAAATCCCATTCACTTTCAAGTCTTGACATCACCTTCCTGATCTCATGGTACTCTTTGAGAATCAAGGACAAACAATAACAACCTATTGTTCCTAATTCTGTCCTGTAGAGGTAAGCAAGTAGCTAGGTGGTATAGTGGATAGAGTGCTGGACCTGGAGTCAGGAAGACCTGAATTCTGATCTGACTTCAGACACTAGCTGTGTGACCCTGGGCAAGTCACTTAACCCTGTTTGCCTCAGTTTCCTCTTCTATAAAGTGAGCTGGAGAAGAAAGGCAAAACCACTCTAGTATCTTTGCCAAGAAAACCCCAAATAATGTCATGAAGAATCAGGCACGACTGAAATGACTGAACAACAGCAAAAAGAGTTAAGCAGAAAAAAAGCCTAATCCCACTTCTGTATTTTAATTTTTCAAATATTTGAAGACTGCAATCATTTCCCCACTTAGTTTGCTCTTCTTTAAGTTGGCTATCTTTAGTTCCTTTAACTGATCCGGCTATGGTATGATTTCGAGTCTTCTTATCATTCTGCTTGGCTTCCTTTAGAAAAGCTCCAGCTTGTCAAAGTCCTTCCCTAAATAGGAAGCCTAGAATAGTACACCATATTCCCAATAGGGACTTCTGACTAGGGCAGAATATAGCCAGACTCTTGTTCTATTGATTCAAAGTATGACTGTATTCTCTTTTTGGCTGCCATATTGCTTCTTGAACTAAAGTGTCTTCAGTTTGCAGTCCACTACAATTCTACAGGATTGAATATAACAAGGATAAGTGTAACTGGCCTAGGATTTTCCCGGAAAAGCTGCTTTCTAGCTATATCTCTTATGTCCCAGTTTATGCAGTTTATTTTCTAAACCCAAGTGTAGAACTTTACATTTATCACTATTAAGTTTTATCTTGTTAGCATCATCCCACCTGTCCAGCCTGTCAATATCTTTTTAGATTCTCATTCTGTCATTCAAGGTTATTAGCTTTCCCTCTCACATTCATATCATTATCAAACCTGATAAAAATATCATCATTAAAGCCATTGATAAAAATGTCAAATAGAATAGACACATTGAAAGATTCCTGTAGCTCTCCTTTGGAGACCACCTTACAGGTTGATATAAATACATTAATCTGTACTTTTTGGTTCTTATTGTACAATTAGTTTCAAAGTCACCCATCTGCACTACTCTTTAGTACACATCTCTCCATCTTGTCCTCAAAGAATGAGAAACTTTTTTAAGTCCTTTCCCAAAATACATATATGCCATGTGACATTCCCTTGATCTAGTACCCTAGCAAAGAATACAAAATACATATATACAAATGCAAAAATACAAAATATATATACACAAATGTAAAAATGCAATATACGTATATAAATACAAAAATGCAAAATACATATATACAAATATGCACATATATAAAAAATGCAAAATACATATATATAAATAAATACAAAACATGCAAAATACATATATACCATATGACATTCTGCTGATCTAGCCTTGTAGCCCTTTCAAAAAGAGGAAATGGGGATATTGTGGTAGAACTTGTTCTTTATGAATTCATTTGTGAAGTAATTAACTCTTGCCTTTCTAAGGGCCCAGAAACTGTTTCTTTAAGAATCTATTCTAGAATTTTATCCAGCACTGATATCAAGCTCATGGGCCTATAGCATCTCAAGTATCTTCTTTCTTACTGTTTTTGAAGATTGGGATTTTGATTGTCTGTAGTCCAATGTTACCTCTCCTGTTATCTCTAATCTCTCAAAAGCTATTGACATTCATTCAGGAATCACAATCACAAGTTTTTTGTTTGTTTTGTTCCATTCAGTACCTTGGGATATAGTCATTGGTGTGCTGGTAAATGTTTAACAAGTTCCCTGAAAATTTTTATTTACACACACACATATGTAATATATGTATATATGTGTGCATATATATGTATATATGTGTGTATATATGTATATATATACCAATCTATATGACACACTTTTCAATCTAATTTGTATCATTAACATTTTCTCTATCAAAGACACTCTTCTTCTACTTCTCCCCAGACTTTTCCTCTATTATTTACAATGGCTTCCATCTGATACATACTTTTTAAAACATAGAATGTCTCTTGATGAGTTGTCTGGGCAGACACATCAACTTCTTTATTCTCACTTTCCGCTTTAATTCCTCAATGAAGTTAGTTTAGATGGAATCACCAGCATTTTTGTTCTTGAGAGCCTCTTACTGTACCTTTTTAAAGAAAAGCCTCCCTTTTATAAACTTGAGCAGAGGAATCCTATCTATCCCACCTTGAAATCTCTAGAATTACTCTGCTAAAGTTTAGGAAGCATATTAAACTATAATAATGCCGACATTCATGTGGTTTGTTAAGATTTGCAAAACATTTTATATACATGTGATCCTTATAATAGTCCTATGAGGTAGAAACTTCAGGTATTATCCCTATTTTGTAGAAGATGAAAATAATTCTCAGAGAGGATAAATAACTTTCTCTTAGTTACACAGTTAGTATCAGCGACATTTTGAACCCAGATCTTGACTCATGAGTTCAGGACTCGACTTGTTCTATATCATGCTCCCTCTCTATATCATAATCAATGTTTCTGTATTTTTTATCACATACTCTTACACAACACGATCTTTCCCTCCCAAGGTTCCTGTCATTTCTAGTTACTGGATAGGATCAAGTGTAGAATAGTTCTACCTTTCATCTATGTCTATGAACATGAATCTAAAAAGAAAATCATCTTGGGAAAGAACTGTGGTAGGGGGTGTAGCAGGTGACCTCTTGGGTCCTTTAAAACACTGAGGCCACTTGGACTAAAAAACTAAACGCACCAATTAATCTCTTTTTTCTGTTTAGCTTTTATTCAAATGCCTTCTTCTCGGGGTAAGGGGTAGGCAGGAGGAGGAAGATTCCAAAAATATTGTTTCTAGGAAGATATTTTACCTGTGGTCCTCATGCCAAGGTGGGCAATGAAGGGAAGTAGAAGCTACCAGGAGATAAAGGGGTGGGTTTGTGGTGGGGAGGGGTATGTGTGAGGGTGTGTGTGTGGCAGGGTGGGGGGGCATCAGGTATGTAAAAGGGACCAATGCAAATGGGTCAAGTAAAACAAATAGTAGAAAATCATTGTCATTCTGGTAGGACTAGCTGCCATAATTTTTCTTTCTTGCTTGATATTTTGTGAAGAGCCCCAGAGGAATCAACACTATCCTGACCTCTTTGTATCTTGAAACCACACAGACTCTCTTGGTAAACATGTTCATTACAATAATTTAATATTCATCAAGAGACTGATTTCAGAAAAATGTTTCTAGGTGAAACTTGGAAATTAGGATTTCAGCCCAGGAGAAAAGCATATTACCATTTTTGATGAACTTTCCAAAACACTGTTTGATTTCTTTCCCCTAGAGAAAAAAGCATGTCTGTTCTTATAGAATCATAAAATGCTAGAGATGGATGGAGTAGAGGGGACCTCAGAGAGCATCTACTCTAATCCAGGCTTTAAAGAGGAATACTATCAAAAAACATCTCCAACAAACAACTACCCCAAGCTTTCATGTGATTTCAATGATGGAGAACTACTTCACTACCTGAGGTAGCCCATTCTATTTTCCGAAAACCCCATTTGCTATATTTGAGCTGAAATTCACCTCTCTGTTAACACCTATCTATTACTCCTAGTTGTACCAAACAGAACACACTCAACCCCTCTTCCTCATGCAACTGTTCAAATGTTTAAAAGCTTCTGTCTTCTTTTCTCTAGGCTAATCATTCTCACTTCCTCTAACTGATCATCATCTGACATGGTTTCAAGTCTCTTCAGCAATATAGTTGCCCTCCTCTGGGCTTTTGCAATTTGCCAATGTGCCTTCTAAAATGAGGTGCTTAGAACTAACCACAAGATTCTGCATATAGTTTGACCAGGACAGAATTAAGTGGGAATATTATCTCCCTAATTCTGGACACTATACTTCTGTTAGCATGTATTGATTATTGCATGAATGGAGGGTAGCAACAGTGATAGAGTTAGTGAATGTAGGAAAAATAATATCTTGCATTTATATAATGACCACTTATCTTGTTCTTTACAATAATTATATGAGATAGGTATTATTGCCTTTATTTTGTGAAGGAGGAAATGAAATATGGAGAGAGGATGTGACTTATTTGAGGCCATACAGTAAGTGGCAGAGCCAGATTTCAAACCCAGGTCACTCCGACTCCTAGTCTGGTATCCTTTCCACTGGACCAGCGGATAATATTGACTATCAATTAGAAGGAATAGTGGGAACTAGGACTAGAAAGATAAATTAGAGTGACATTATGGAGGGTCTTCAGTAGGAACTCATGCGTGTCATGCTACACATTTAGAAATTAGTGGGAAGAGGAGAGGAAGACTAAAGCATCTGTCAGGTTGTCAGTTATAATGCCCTTGAGTTAAGATTAATGTCATTCTAACATGTTTGTTGCCTGACAACTCCAGGAAAAATGCCAGGAGCAGGAGAAGTCTGTATACATTTGTTGACCTGGCCAAGGACTTTGATACTGTCAGTTGTAGGGCTTATGGAAGATCATGGTGAAATTTGGTTGCCTAGAGAAGTTCATTAGTATTGTCTGGCAGTTCAATTAAGGCATGATCATGTGAGTTCTGAATGATAGATGATGCTTTCACACTGTTCTGGGCACCAATGGAATGAAGAAGGGCTGTGTGCTTGCTCCCATGCTGTTTTCTGCAATGTTGTCAGACACTTTTGCCAAGGATGAAAACAACATAAAGGACAACTACCACATTCGTGGTAAACTACTTAATTTGATAAGGCTACAAGCCAAGACTAAAGTGGAGGGAGAGCTGGTGTGCAACTTCTTGCTTGCAGATGATTGTGCACTTAATGCATTCTCTGAGGTTGAGATGAAACACAGTATGAATCAAAATCTCTGCTGCTTATGCAAATTTTGGTTTAACAATCAACACCAAGAAAACAAGTTCACCGGCCAATACTATACCATTCATTTGTGAAATCATTGGCCACAGCAAACGAAGAAATTTTGAATGCTATAGATAAGGTCACTTACCTTGGCATTATACTTCCCAGAGATGTACATATAGATGGTGAGGTTGATGCACAAATTGCCACAGGTAGCTCAGTGTTTGGGAGGCTCTGAAAGAAAATGTGGGAGAGAAGAGGTATTAGGCTGCATACCAAACTGATGGTCTACAGAGACATTGTCCTGACTTCATTGTTGTAGACCTGTGAAACCCGGACAGCATCTAACCACACCATGCCGCATAATTGAACCACTTCCATTTGAATTGTCTTAGGAAGATTCTGAAGATCACCTGGCAAGATAAGGTACCAGACACCCAAGTCTTCTCTCAAGCTGAACTGCCAAGCATTCCAACTCTATTGCAGAAGAGTGCAACTTTGATAGGCTGGCCATGTAGTTCGAATGCCAAATGTATGCTTGCCTAAAAGATTATTTTATGAAGAACTCACACAAAGCAAGCGCTCACATGGATGTCAGAAGAAGTGGTATAAGGACACTTTCAAGGTCACTATGAAGAATTTTGGAATCAACTGTGAGACACGGAAGACCGACACGGCACCTCCCAGCATGGCATGCACATACCAAAGAAAGCGCTGTGCTCTATGAGCAAAGCAGAATTGTAGCGGCACAAAGGAAATATGAGATGTGCAAATCTAGAGACAGCTCCATCCCAAATGTTCAAATGGACTATTTGTGCCCGACCAGTGGTAGAGTCTTCTAAGCTTGTATTGGATTGATCAGCCATAGTTGAACACACTGTGCCCTGACCTCAACATCATCATGTCACTGGTCTTGACAACAATGTCAACAGAATATCTTCCCCAGGAGTGATCGTTAACAACGCAAGTAAAATATTTAGGATGGTAATATTTTATGGCTATGGTGGAGGTCTTGCCTTCAGGTAGAAATGTGGAAACCCAACACCACGAGTCAACAGAGAATCTAGAAAAAGAAAAAGAGAGTACAAATTTGACTGCATATCTAGTTTGGGTGGAGGTGGGGGAGACAGAGACAGGCAGAGTAGGGAGAGAGAGAGGAAGACAGAGACAGAGAGGAGGGACAGAGAGGAAGAGACAGAGTCCAAGAGGGAGAGAAACAAACACAGAGAGACAAAGACCAAACCTTACACTAAGGAGACATAAACATCTAAACACTCATAAAGTGTAGTCTTTATAGCAGAAAAAAATGTGTCGATCAAGCTCTAAAATTATAACTTTATCATTTTCTTCTCTGCAATTCCACGTCTCCGCCTGGGACACTGAAAGGCTAAGTCTAGGAACGTGTAGCCCTTATATATGAAAGATGGGAATTAAACCCAAGTTTTCTTGACTGCAAGGCTGACTATCTATTACATCAAGTTTTGTTGCTGGTTGCTCATTTTTAGTCAGGTCCATTTGGGGTTTTCTTGGCAAAAATACTGGAAGGGTCTGACATTCCCTTCTTCAGGTCATTTTATAGATAAAGAAACTGAACCAAATAGGGTTAGGTAACTAGCCCAGGGTCAACCAGCTAGTGTCTGAGGCCAGATTTGAGCTCAGGAAGATGAGTCTTTCTGACTCCAATCCTGTCCACTGTGGCACCTAACTGCTCAGTTACCTCTCCTTAATCCTTAATAGCGTGAACCATTTCATTTGAACCTGGTCATCTCCAACTGAATGTCTGAGAGAAATAAGTTCTTGAATATCTAAAGCTGAGCGTGGTAGGAGCAGATGTGATAAGTCAAGTCATAGCAGCTTTCCAGGCCCTTCCCAAAGTTTGCCATCCCATCAGCATTGTAGCTTTAATTAGCCAGTGGACATTTAATGCAAAGAACAATGAGATTTAGGATATTATGTTTACCTTTCTGATTATGCTTTGTTTAGACGTACTGCTAGATTGTAAACTTCTTGAGGGCAGGCACTATTTAATTTTATCCTGTATCTTCAGCACTTGGCATGATGTCTGACACATAGTGGGCATTTAATAAATGAAATTAATTAAATATCAAAAAAACTTGCTAGGCGAGGAGGAAATGGAGTATACAATTGTCCTGGAATTAAAAAATCCAAGTGGATACTTCATAACAGACAGTAGAGAATTGACATTTAGATTTTATACCAGAAGATTCCAACTTTTTTGGTGTGCATACTCCTGCCAAGATTTCAGTAAACCTTTCCATACCTCCTACTTAATATTAAAAGAAATAAATTCTGGTTTGCCATCCATAGAAGAAACAAAATTAATTTTTCAGAAGAAAAACTTTATTTGGTATATAATAACACTTTTTAAAATATCTTACAGTTGTTAAGTGTTTATCAGAACACACACAAATTAGTAAGGCCCCTGATGCTATTTTTTTGTTCACCAACAGTTTTATTCACAGTATAGTTTTTGAAACAGATAACCACATAACAGGTTTAAGCTTCAATTTGTTTCTTGCTTTGGATTTGAGAGCAGAAAAAAAATCCTGATCCACAGAGGTAAATTGTTATAAGTGGAATTAAAGACCGATGAGTATATGTAGTAGGTGTGCATTAAGTTTCTCCAGTCAATGGATTCATATCTCCTGCCCCTAGCATAGTATCTGGTGTAGAGAAAGTTCTTAATAAGTACTTGACTCTTTGATAACCTCATTGATCAGTAATCTGTTTAGAGTTTCTAGGTATCGTGGAATCAGTTAACTCATATTTCCCTGGGCCTTTGCTCATTTTTTCCAGCTCAATATGAAAAAAAAGGTTTCCTATCCAGAGCTCATTCATTTGATTTTGGTCAGTGGGAATTATATCTTCAACTTTCAAAATGTTTAGATGTGCTATGTTTTATGTGCTCTGCTTCCCACCCATCCTCCTCCCTGTTCTCTCTCCAATCCATAAACCTTTTCAACACTATTTTTGGAATATTTCAATAGGATAATGTAGTTCTTTACCAAATATTCCCCATCTCCCCTTGACAAGCTTCTTGTGCCCCTTGAAGTGCACAAGGAATGGGGTATGTGTACCCCAGGTTGGGAATCCCTAATTTGGACTGTCTTGTCATTATCATCATAATGATGATGATGATGATGATGATGATAGCTAGTATTTTAAGTGTTTACAGTGCCAGGGTACTGTGCTAAGAGCTTTTATTTTCTTTTAAAATTATTATGTCATTTGATCCTTACAACAACCCTAGGAGGTAGGCAGTATTATCATCCCCATTTTACAATTGAGGAAACTGAGGCAAACAGAGATTAAGTGGCTATAAATAAAGTAGATTTTAGCGTAAAGTGGATTTTACTGTGTGTAAAGTGGATTTTTGTTATTTTTCTTAGAGTTCAGTTTCCCAGGATCCATAGCCATAACAATCCCTATTCCCCAGGCTCATCGTTCAAAACATCTCCACCATGCTTGTACAGCATTATATAATGATAAATAATATAAACATTTATGCTTAAATTGCAAACATCCACTGCAACTGCACAGTGAGATACAGGAATGAGGTGATGTAAACCCGTGAGGCTATTGCTGGCAATATGCCTTCTTTGTCTGTTGCCCTGTAAAGAAGGTGGGCACTGGTTAGTGAGTTGGAGAACTCTTAGGGTTGAATGCATGAGCCGGAATACTGTGTGTGCCTTGACTGGCCCCCATCAAGGCTTGAGGGGAATCTGTGTTTACCTCACCTGACCCCCATTGAGGCTTGAAGGGATTTAGGGGAATGCACAAGTTGTGCCTGTCTCAATTGACCCTATCAAGACATAGGGGTAGTTGCCCCCCGCCCCCCTTCTCCAGACTCTGTATGAATGCTGTAGGAGTGGTGCTTCCATTATCAGCAACCCTTTTGAGAAGACTAGACTAGAATAAAGTAAGATTATTAATCCCTTTGAAGCTGTCTTTCCTATCTGGCCAGATCAAGAGTGAACCTGTGCTAGTGGCCATCCTTGTATGCTAGTGTTATCTGTCTTACAGTGGCTACCCAGGGTCATTTGGTTAATAAATGCTTAAGGACTGGATTTGAACTCAGGTGTGTCCTGACTTTAGCCCATAGTTCTATCCACTGCACCACCTAAATGTGTTATTTTTTTATTGTTCTGTTTTCTGACCAATTTTTCTCATTCATCATTCCCTGTAATTCTTTTCAGACCTGACCACTACCTCCAGAGAGTCCAAGGTACCTCAAGAAGGTAATAAGAGTGGCAGCTGTGAGAGGTGTCCAGATAAGGGGATTTGAGGAGGAGCTGTAGGTAAAGGCCTGGTTACTACACAGTGATGTGGGAAAGGACCCCTTTAAAAAATTCATGTGCCAGGAGAATGTTGAGTACAACTAATTAGGATTTTCTAAACTTACTTGTTTACTCAGTACCAAATCCCTTTGGCTTCTAAAATTCAGACAATTTCTCACTAGACCCCCTGGATTTGATCATGCCCCTGGTTTAGATCTAGGTCTCCTCTTCATTAGTTAGTACTGCTTCAGGCCTGTTAAGCTCCATGATAGACAAATCTGGCCACAAACATTAACTTCTACTTCATATATCACTACCAAACACTATTGTCTGGCTCTTAGTTCTAAGGCCTGGCCACTGATCTCATATTCCTGAGCTAGAATATTTTAGCTGACCCTCTTCCACATCCCTGCTCTGTGGGAAGGCTTCTATTAGTGACCCCACATGACCAAAATAAAACAAGATTAACCACTCACGTGATTAGCTTACCTAAACCTAAGAAGTGGGTAGTCATGACTCAATTCTATTCAGCTGACAGAATCACAGAATATCATTATTGGAAGACACCTTGGATGCCATCTAGTCCTGGTTAAGAATGGCCTTTGATTCACGTGTGCTCCAGATTTTGCTTGAAAACTTCCAGTGAAAAGGAACCCAATGCTTCCTGAGATATCCCACTTTTGGATTACCTTGATTATTTGTTAGCAATTTTTTAAAGTACTTTTATTTTTTAAATTTGTTAATAATTATAATTAGTATCAGTTTTTACCAATCAGTTTCAATCAATCCTCTAACGGCATGATCTTGATGGCCTTCACCATCCTGGTTGCCCTCCTCTTGCGGTCTCTATCTTGTCAAGGGCCTTTCCTAAAATATGATATCTGGAACTGAGTACAATACTATAGATGTGGTCTGACCAGGTGAGAGTCAAACTAAAATATCCTTTCCCAGTCCTGGAGGAAAAAGTCTCTCTTCTTCACTCTAAGATCACTCTTATTCGTGTTTGTCTGGGCTGCCATATCATGTTGAGCTCACATAGCAAGTCTTTCATTTCCCCTACTCTTCCCCACTGGTAACATTTCATGTCATACGCCTTGAGTGTTAGCTGGCCTGACGGAGTTTGTTGGTGATTTTCAAAGCTGCTCTGAACGACATATAAGATAATACTTGGATTTGGCCAATTAAAATGTTGTGAGTGCTGCCTATTGGCACACAAGAATCCAGAACTTTGCTGCCATTGCTTATGTTTGGACTTTGTTGTTCTTGTTCTAACTTGGGTTGTGAACATTATAGTTTACCAATTTCCTTTCAATTCAGGGGCATTGTGGAGAGGAAACAGGTAATTAAGAGAGTGGGAGAAACCAGTCCTCAGGGTGGTTACAACCGGATACAGCTGACAGGACGAAGGTCAGTCAGTTAGTGAGTGTGCAAAGTATAGAAATACACATATTACACAGCAGAATAGCTAAGATGCTGCAACACAGATACAAGGTGCTGTAGAGATTATGAACAAAGATAATCAGCATGTGCTCAAGAATCAACAGGAAAGACTTTATGAAGGAGATGGCATAGAAGCTAGGTCTTAAAGACATGGTAGGCTTTATACAACTGAGGAGGGAGAATATTTTTCACAGAACATTATGAGCAAATAGTGGAGGCGGGAAAGCCTAGGGGAACACATTTAAAGAGCTGTTTAACTAGGGTGTAAATTATTCATACAGGGAAGAATGAGAGACAGGACCGGAAAGACAAGTTGGAGCCATATATTAAAGAAGGTCTTGAATACCATGCTAAGGAGTTAGGAGTGTATTTCTTAGGCATCAAATTCATGCCAATTTATCTTTGTTGTAGATTTTATCTGATTTTACCACTGAACATTAGACCAAGGTGTGGCATAAAATAATGAAACAGATTATATATGGCATATTTATGGCCCAGGTTCATTGTTTTATAGTCATGCCAGGTATTGCCAGCCTTCATAGTTTGTACCCTGTGCCTTAGGGTTGTGTGTTGAGGAAACATTGGCCACAAGACTGTGGCCTTGAAAGAGCACTTTCCCTTCACTGCCAACAACAGCTTTCTAGTCAATCCTGTCTCTTGTAATCCTTCTATTTTTCTGCTTCCAAGTCAAGTCAATAGCAGGTCTTTCATTTCCTCCACTGTTCCCCACTGCTAACATTTAATGCCATACACCTTGAGTGCTAGCTGACCTGACAGAGTTTATTGGTGATTTTCAAAGCTGCTGTGAATGACATATAAGACAATACTTGGATTTGGCCAATTTAAACTTTGTCAATGCTGCCTTGTTGGGTAGCATAAGAATCAAGAAACTTGCTGCCATACCTTATGTTTGGAATTTGTTGTTGTTCACAACTTGGGTTGTGAATTTGCCCATGAAGCAGTAAACCAATATGCCTTTTATTTACTTTAAAATGCCAGGGCAGATGGGACACTAAAAGGATAAATTGGAAATTAATTCTACAATTAGGATGTAGACTAACTGAAAGCTTTGGGACTGAAGGTTTCGTGCTATTTCCCCTGGCTACTTGTTGTTGTTCAGTCACTCAGCCACACTTGACTCTTCATGACCCCATGGATCATAGCATACCAGACCTTTCTATTTTCTGCTGTCTCCCCAAATCTCCAAGCTCATGTTTGTTGCTTTCATGACACTATCTGTTCATCTTGTCCTCTGCTGTCCCCTTTTTTCTTTCGCCTTCAATCTTTCCCAACATCAAGGTCTTTGCCATCTTATTCTGACTTCACTAAGTAACCAGAGATTTGTGGCAGCAAAACACTTAAGAAATACTATTTCTGGAGCATTTTTCTATTAGTTGGAAGGGAGTGCAGCGGCTTACTTCAGAAGGCACTAACATTCATGAATCATAAGGGTATCATTTATAATAATTTACAATAATAATAGCTAGGATTTTCATATCTATTATTTTATTATTTATTATTTTGCAGCTTCAAGGTTTCCCAAGTGCTTTACAAATATTATCTTATTTGAACCTCAAAAAAACACTGGGTGATAGGTGCCATTGTAATCCCCATTTTACAGGTGAGAAACCTTGAGGCAGACAGAGATTAAGTGACCTGTTTCACAGAACAAATCCTTTTATTAAGGTGATTTGTTCTGTGAAGTTTGGATTCAGTCAAAGGGCCACACTGGTGGATCTAGAGGGCCACATGTGGCCTTGAGGCTGCAGGTTCCCCACCCCTGGGCTATACATATATAGTCATATTAAAGATATTTCCACATTGGTCGTGTTGTGAAAGGAGAATCAGAACAAAAGGGAAACACCACAAAGAAAAAAAAATAAAAAAAGAGAAAATAGTATGCTTCAATTGGCATTCAGATTCTATAGTTCCATCTCTAGATGTGGATAGCATTTCCATCATGAGTTTTTTTGGAATTATCTTAGATCATTGCATTGCTGAGAAGAGCTAAGCCTATCAAAGTTGGTTATCGCACAATGTTGCTGTTACTCCATCCATTGTTCTCCTGATTCTATTCACTTCACTCAGCATCAGTTCATGTAAGCCTTTCCAATTGATTGACGTTTTGAAGGAGAAGAGAAAGGAAAAGAGGGCAGAGGAGGTCAAGGAAGACAGCAGTGAAACTTGAGATTCATTTCCATTCACATTTCTGAAAGCTGAATAAAGGCATTATTTTTTTTTTGGTGCTTTTTGGCAGGGCAATTGGGGTTAAGTGACTTGCCCAAGGTCACACAACTAGTACATGTGTCAAGTATCTGAGGCCACATTTGAACTCAGGTCCTTCTGACTCCAGGGACGGTGCTCTACTCACTGTGCCACCTAGCTGACCTGAATAAAGGCATTATTAAAAAGAACCAAAGTGCTCCTCTCTCTTGGTCACATCAAATCTTAGCTCTGGAACAAAAATTATTTCATTAGTATGTTATACAACATGGTTGTCAAGGGATGCTTTCAACAGCCAAAGTGGAAAAAAAAGAAAGAATTCTGAGAAATCATTCCATCATTGACAGTTCCTCAAAGAGGGCACATGAAAGTGACATATGATGGAAGAACAGTGGGCTTGAAATCAGAAACCCTGAGTTTAAGACCCAGCTCTGCACTGGGACAGCTCATCTCTAAAATGTGGACAATAATAGTCATATTCCCTACCTCACAGAGTTGTTATGATGCTAATACTTTGTAAACTGTAAATTGCCATATAAATGTGAGCTGTTGTTATTTGTTAAGTGAACATATGGCATGCCCATGGTAAGTGTTGATGAAGATTCAGAAGCGTGGGATATTGAATTCCATGCATCATTCTGTGTTTTTAGAAAGCTGACATAAAGGAATTCCCTGCTCAACTTGATGGATGTATGGAGGGATGAGCAACTTCCTATGGAAGACATGGGTGTGGCTCTTGGTAATTCTTAGACGATGAGTCTTGGTGATTACAGGTGAATTAATTGGGATGATATTATGAGAGTGGCTACCCTTTGTGCTGGTCTATAAAAGGAGTCTTCATTGGAGACTCGGTCTCTTTTTGTCCATTTCCCCATGTCTCTGAGAGATGGCTGTAGATCCCAGAGCAGACTGCCTTCAGGAACTCTTCAACTTTAGCTTTCTAATGAGAAAGCCCCCAATGCTGGTGCTTCTAAGAACAGCTTCCATTACTCGATTAAAAAACTCAACTTGGGGGTGCTTCTCACAAGATATCCCGGGTAAATACTAGAAACTTTGGTATCTGACACATTCTACTCCTCTCCAAAGTGCCCTTAGCTCCGAATGTGAGTATTCAGGCTAACAAAAACACTAAACAAAGAAACGTTTTTAGTCACATGCAGCGCCCCCTCTGGGCTCACTCCTCTAATCTGTCCTCAGATTCCAGGGGTGACCCTGGGGGTTGCCGTCCTCTTGACACTACAGCTTGAAAAATGCCACTGGTATGCTTCCCCTTAATAATTAGCCAGCAGATCAATTACTTGTTGTGTTGTTATTTTGTTTTTTTGTTTTTAAGGAAAGGTATTTATTCAAATTGAACAGGAAGCACAGTAGTTACAAAGTATTTCCTTCAAAACCTGAGGTATACCCTTCCAGAAATACACACTGAATCTAAGGGACAAGAGTTAGCACAGACTTATAGTGCTAGTGAGGCACACACGTAGGAGACACACCTGGGTAAGGAACTTCACAACTCTAGGGTTTTAATGTCCTTCCTTTCAGTGAGAGTCCACATGTTGAGGTTTAGGGGTGCTGGGACCCCAAAATGGTGACATGCGGGTCCTGCGTGAATGAATTTGACCCAAGTGTTCTTTCAGCCAAAGAAAAACAGTTTATTAAAGATCTGTCATACTGCATAGACTCTTAAGGAATCTGAACATTTGTGTTGCTAATGCCAGGAGGCCAGATTGAATCTGAACCTTTGTGATGCTTGTATTGACAAGCAGGCCAGAATGAATCTGAGCACCTTCATGGAGGCAAGATGGATCTTACATACAGAAACACTGTGGGAGGGATCTAGGGGTGGCCAAGTAATCTGGGGTGACTGGAGGAGGAGTCTAGGGAGGATCTTTATGGGAGTGGCCAGTAGACTAGGGTGACTGGAGGTCTGACTCCAGGAACCATACGATTGAGTGGGAAGTAGGGGAAGACGATCTGGAGATAACAGAAAATGGAGGGCTGGGCTAGGTTAAGGGTAACAGAATTGGGCATAGCCATAATGAATCGCTTATGGTCTCAAGCGAAAGCAAGATGGAGTGGGAAGATTCAAGGACAGTTCAAAGTGGGGTTCTCCAGGACCCGTAGACAAATGGGACTTGTTCTTTTGGGGTAAGGGGCAAAGATCTCAGCTTGGGCCTGTACCCCATCACACACAGAGTTCATGGTGGAGAGACATGGCCCAATAGCAGTGTATGAGTTGCTCTGCTGCTCAGCTGGGCTTGCATATTTGAGTATAGCATCTTTGCTAGATGGATAAATCTGCTGGTAGCCTAGGCTAAGAAGGTGGCTTGACTGCTGGGTTGTCTCTTCACTAGCCATGGCTGATGTTGAGTTGGACCAAGAAGGTTAATCAGCTGTTGGGCAGCTGTGACCGTGCTGGACCAAATAGGTTCCTCAGCCACTGGGCTCTTCACAGGGTGGAATGATGGGTGAAATGATCCATTGGTCTCCCTGGACTCACTCTTCAACGAGTAGCTACAGTTTTCACTAACTCCAGCCTTTGGTCAGCTGGATGTTACAGGACTCTTTTCAGCTCGAGTTCCACTATGCTTTTTCAGCAAGGACAGCAATCCTTAGCCTAGAATTGGCAGAAACCTATTCTTTCACTGTCAGGGCCTCAGCTCTGAGATTTGTCACCTCCAGGCAGGAGACAGGAGAAGTATAGCATTTCCTGGTTTACAATCCTTTCTGGTTCAGAGGTGGTACCCCTCACTGAGGGACTCTCCCTATATCGTAATAATTGGTCCAGTTACATTTCTCAGGTTCCTGTTGAGTCTTATGTGGGTGAGTGGCTAGACACAAAGGTTTGGAGGCTGCCAGCACCCTTGGTCAGTTTCATTGTTTCTGCTGGCTCTGTAATATGCAGTTGAGCTATTCAAACCCTAAATCCTTTTTAAGGTGTGCAGTACTTTCTTTACATCTATCAAAAAGAACTTTCCTTTTAGATTTCAACATCATGCCTTTTGCTTCCTCCAGCTTTCAACTTTGTGTACCTCTTATGGTCAATCAGTCAACAAGTATTTATTACATGCCTACTCTGTGACAGGCACTGTACTTGAGATAAAAAGAAAGGCAAAAACATAATAGATTTGCAGTTTCATGTATGATCATTTTTTAAAAAAAATTCTGCCATGTTATAGAAATGCTTGTTTTATTTCCTAAGTGCAGAATAAAATAAGTAAAATTTTAAAAAAAGCAACAACAACCCAGTACCTGCTCTTACGGAGCTCACGGTCTAATGGGGAAGGCAGCATATAAACAACTAAATAGCAAGGAGGCCAGTGTTACTGGATTGCAATGTATGTAGGGGTGGGATGGGTATAAAGTGTAAGAAGACTGGAAAGGTAGGAAAGGGCCCATTTATGGAGGCTTTTAAAAGCCAAACAGAAGATTTTATATTTGATTCTGGAAGCAATAGAGAGTGCCAGGTATTTGATTGAAAAGGGTGTTAACTTGGTCTGATTTGCAATTAGGAAAAACAATTTGACAGCTGAATGGAGAATAGACTGGAGTGGGGATAGATTCTAGGCAGGGCGAACAACCAGCAAGCTAGTGCAATAGTTCATGTGGGAGGTGATCAGGGCTTTCACCAGGGTGGTGGAAGTGTTAAAGGAGAGAAGGGAGTATGTATGAGAGGTGCTATGAGGTAGAAAGAGGCAGCTAGGTGGTACAGTGGATAGAGTACTCATCTTCCTGAGTGCAAATCTGGCCTCAGACACTTACTAGCTGTGTGACCCTGGGCAAGTCACTTAACCCTGTTTGCCTCAGTTTCCTAATCTGTAAAATGAGCTGGAGAAGGAAATGGCAAATGACTCTAGTATCTTTGCCAAGAAAATCCCAAATAGGGTCATGAAGTCAGATACAATTGAGAATACTAAATAGCCAATAGAAGTGAAAAGGCTTAGCAATTGATTGGCTGTGGGGGTTGAGAGAGAGTGACGAGTTGAGAATGACATCTAGGTTGTGATTCTGAGTGACTTGAGGGATGATGACACCCTTGTCACTAATAGGGAGTTAAGAAGAGGGGAGGGTTTAGGGAAAAGAGGAGTTCACACTGATGTCGAGATTTATGATGAATTTAAGATATCTCTGGGACATGTGATTAAAGAGATCTAAAAGGCACTTGGAAATGTGAGACTGGAGGTCAGGGCTGAACAAATAGATCTGAGCATGATCTTCATAGAAATGATAATTGAATCCATGGAAGTCTGTGAAAAATAATATTGAGAGAGAAGAGAAGAGGGGCCCAGGAGAGAGCCTTGATTAGCAGTTGTGACTTAGATAAAGATTCATCAAAGGTGCTTGAGAAACAGTCAGAGAGGTAGGAGCAGGACCAGGAGAAAGCAATGCCAGGAAAATCTAAGAAGAACAGAGTATCAAGGAAAAGAAGATGGTAGTACCAGAGGCTACAGAGAGGTCATGAAGGATGAGAACTGAAAAAAGGACATCAGATTTGGTGGTTAAATGATTCCAAATGAAGAAGAAAGAAAGGAGGAGGGGATGAGCTAATATTCAACTCTTAAGACAGACAAGAAAAGTCTCCGTGATTTCCACAGAGACCTTTTATAGCCCTTCTGACTGGCTGCATTATTCTTACCCTGTGTAGTATGGGTCACTAGAGTATTAGAGAGGAGCACCTCTCTGTACCTTCTTTGGCCCTGAGATGAAACAAACTCATAGTACCAAGGAATGGCAAGGTCTAGGTTGGCTCTGGGCCTCATTGCTACTTGGCTCAGGCCAGTCCCCTAGTCCTTAGTTCCATGATGCATCAACCTGTCTTCCTCCTATTTGTAAAGGTTTTAGCACAGTAGTTGGTACATAGTAGGTGCTTAATAAATGCTTATTCCATTCCCTTCTCACTCCCCTTTGATGTTTTACCCCTTCACTCTCAGTTTGGCTCTTCTATCTGGTGATGGATGATTTCTTGGGGGGAGGGGGTAGAGTCCACTTCATACAATGACTTTCAGCACAAGCCACAGTCCTGGTCCTTCTGTAGCTCTGCATCTCTATCTCATATAGACTTCTATCCATCCAGTCACTGGCTCCAGATCTGTGCAGTAGAGCTTTCCATCCAGATCTTTCTTTCAAGGTCTTCGTGGTCCCTCTTAAATAGAAGTAGCTTTGTTCTTGTGAACGTTCCCTGGGATTCCTCCTTCCACACCTCTTGTCAGGGTTGGGGGTGGTAGTGCAGTGCTTACCTGATTTCTTTTAGCATATGTCTGATCCAGGTATATAGCTAATAATCTACTACAGTACTGTTGTTGTTTGGTTGTTTCAGTCATCTCTGACTCTTTGTAACTGGAGCAAAAATACTGGAGTGGTCTGCCATTTCCTTCTCCAATTCATTTTAGAGATGAGGAAACTGAGGCAAACAGGGTTAGTGACTTGCCCAGGGTCACACAACCATTAAGTGTTTGAGGCCACATTTGATGAGCCTTTTTTGACTCTGGGCCTGGCATTCTAGCCACTTACTGCCTAGCTGTCCCTATTATAGCATACAGTTCCTCTTTTAAAGATTGAATTCAGCTTTTAAAGTAATTATCGAGCACCTTGTATGTGTTTAACACTGTGCTAGACTAATACAGGAAAGAGATACTAAAGTTATTTTAAGCATCGGCAGAGATACCAATTTCTTACATGGTTTCAAAATTCATCTGTAATCATCACCCTGGTAGAGACTGCCACCAAACATTTGCATAAACATATGCTGATAACATAGGCTTTTATAGCCCTTGGAGAAATGGTGCTGTAAAAAATTCCTACTCAAATCAATTAATTTCCTACTATGGTCCCAGAATGCCCAGCATGTGTCCTCAGCATTCACAAGTTACACTGAAATATCTACAACACAATGAAGAAGGAACCAAACCACAGGGCAATGAATGCCTATTAATGTGCAAAAAAGAGCCAAGGTAGCTCTTAAACAATACCAAACTCCAAGGAGCCATGCCGAGCCTAGTCACATGGCAGTGGAACATTTCTTGTGGGAGAGGCCGTTGTGAAAATTAGATACATGTAGAAAGTTTCAGAGTTGGCTTTAAATCCACACAGCAACTGCAATACAATGTATACCTGGCTCTCTTTGCTCTATCCATCCCTACTGGGTTTGAATGCTTGGTGGACTGCCAAATGAAGATTAATCTCCCACAAGATATGTTGTAGTTCTTTGGCTCATTGAGGTGAGCTTAGGACATAACTTCACCTTTAGATATAATATTAATTAGTGTGTTCTGTGAACCCTTTAAAAGGTCCGTGGGATCATGGGCTTCAGAGTTAGAAGAAATTTTAAAGATCATCCAATCCAATCAATTCATTTTACAGGTGAAGAAACTGAGGTCCAAAGAGAGAGAGAGAGGTGGTGACTTACCTAAAGTCATACAGGTAGTAGTACATAGCAGAGCCAGGAATCAAATTCAAATTATAATATTGTTGAGGTTTAGGGGTGTTGGAGTCTTAAAATAGTGACATGAGGGTCCTAGCCAAATGAATTTGACCCAAGCCTTCTTTCAGCCAAAGACAAGGTTTATTAGAACAGCAATAGAGAGTGGATGTGATTCTAAAACTCTGCCATATTAGCCAGACTCTTAAAGAATCTGAGCACCTTAATGGAGGCAAGATGGATCTTCTGTATAGAAAGACTGTGGGAAGGATCTAGGAGTGGCCAAGTAGAGGTAACAGAGAAGGGCTGGGAACCCCAGGCACCTGAGCCATGTAGGCAAGGGACGATGGGGTCTAGAGAGGCTCAAGGGTGGGAAGTTGGGGTGGGGAGATCCAGAGGTAACAGACAATGAAGGGCTGGGCTAGGTTAGGGGTAACAGAGAACTGGGAGATTGGGTACAGGCTACAATGAAAGGCCAGTTGACTGGGATGGGTCCATGCCTCAGGCAAACACCAGAAACTTGACCAAGTGAGAGAATTCAAGGAGAGCTGTGGGGCAGGGAAGGGTTTCCAGGCCCTATATGAGGTCAATATGACTCTAAGTCCTGTCATATGGATACCAGAGAATTCAGGAATTCAGGGAAAATAAATCAAAGTTTTCATTAGGAAAACTTCTGCTTGTATCAAGTGAATTTATCCAAACTTATTAGTAATATTGATATGGTGGGATGAATATCCTTCCTTCCCCATTTTCTATGTACAGACAGCCACTAAATTATAAGCTAGTTAAATATTTTCTGTATCAGCAAGGTTATACATGGTGATTATGCTCCCAGACTAACCCCCTGAGAATCTACTTAAATCATAATAAGCCTATTTCAATGAAAAATGGCAGAAAATGTTTTTGCAATATTAGCAATTAAAATGGAAAAATAAAATAAAATTGAAAAAACGTTTTGAATACTGTTGCTTGCGAGAAAAAAGAAGCAATTTGGAACAGTAGAAAGAGTTTGTAGTCAGGAAGAGCTGGATTCAAATTTTGCTTCTGACACTAACTGTAGTACTCTAGACATTTGTCTCAGCCACCTCTCTAGGAATTATCTCTGAAGTCAGAGGTATCAAACACTCTGAAGCTTGCATGCAGCCCACAATACTCCTGAGTGAAGCCCAAACGAGATTAAAATGTAATTGGGAAGTATTTCACAAAATAAATAAAAATACAATAGAATATGATAATGTTAATATGTGATTTTCTAAGGCAATATGTGGCCCACAGGGATCCTTATTCACAGATTTGTGCCCCCTATTTCTATTTGACTTGGACATTACTGTCTTAAGCCCTATATAGCTTGCATGGAGGAAGTGGCCCTGCTGATAAAATCACAGAAAAAGCAGAGGGGATTAGAGGAGCTAAATGGAAATTTTTAGAGATATATTGAAGATTCTTTGACTACTTTGGGGGTTTTTGAAGTTCTTTATTATGTGAAATTTCACTTCAGGACATAGGATTTTCATTTTCCTACATAAGGCTATTTATGTATATGTGGGTACGTGTATATTATAGCACCCTAGCACTATTCTCATGCATATCAGCATTAATTAAGAGGATGTTTTGGTTTATAAATAGAATTAAAATCAGAAGAGAGGAGAAGGAAGAGAGGTGGGGAGGGGAGAGAGGGAATGACAAAGAAAGGAAAAGAAAGGAGGGAGAGAAGGGGAGAAAGACAGAGATAGAGGGAGACAGAAAAAGGGAGAACATCTTTAAGCTGTCCTGTGATTGCCTGCTTTTTATTAATGACTTCCTCTTCTCAAAACAGGAATGGACAAATCTAACAGGTGTGCCCTCTCCTTCTAATGCTTTCCCTGGCTATTCTTTAAGAAGGTATAAATTCTCCTTATCGTGAGAGGCAGCATGGTATCATCTATAGGGCACTGGATTTGGAGTCAAGAAGCTGTGGGTTCAGATTCTTCCTTGATCATTTACTAGTTGTTCAGCCCAAGTCATTTGACCTTCGCATCAGCTAGATGTACTAGATGACCTAAAAGCCCCTTCCAGCTCTAAATCTAAGTTTCTAGGAGATTGTGTTACCCTACTGATGAAACCTTTGTTCTGGGGCTCATTGGCAAAGAGATGATGATCGACCAGGCTTTATGGTCCTGGTTGTCTCATTGGCTCATTGGATGCCACATGGATGATGAAAGACAATTCGTGACTAGTCCGGATGCCCTTGTTCAGCACCTCCTCTGAAGAGGAAGCTACCCAGTCTTGAGACTTAGAGACCCAGGGGATATATCCTTCCTTCTTTCATAGAATGCCAGCATTGGAAAGGATATGATTCCTATTCATATCTGAGCAAAAATCCTCACTGCAATAAACCCGCAATGAGCTTTCATCAAACCAGGCTCTAGTTGAAAATTTTCAGTGATTGAGGATTCCAAAGCAGCTCATTTCACTTTAGATAGTTCTAATCATGAGGAAAGTTTCCTTATATGAAGCCTTAATTTATCCCCGAAACTTCTACTTGTTGCCCCTGATTTTCCTTTTTGGGGACTAACCCGGAATAAGTCTAATCCTTTGCAGGTATGATGGCCCTTCTTATCAATTATTGAAGACAACTATCAGATTCACCTCTGAGACCTTCTTTCTCCAGGCTAAACACCCCCCAATCCTTCAACTGAATCTCATATGATATGGTCTGCAGTATTGGCCCTCAGTGTTGGCTATGCTGGACTTCAGTTTCTGCATGTTCTTCCTAAAATATGGTGCCTGTCACTGGATGTAATACTCTAGATGTGGTCTGATTAGGGTAGCAGGGATATCACCTTCCTTACTATGGCTGTTATAACTCTCAATGCGTCAAAATCCGCATTAGCTTTTTTCTGATCCCCATATTATCCTGTTGACTCAGGCTGATCTTACTCAATTCTGATTCTGTTTTGAAGAAAGTATTTATGATGAGCAGGAGTGAGGCTTCTGTGTCTACTATGAGGCTTTGGCCTCCCTCATTCTTATTCTTGAAACAAATCTTCCAACATTTTTTTTACTGTCCTTCTATAGGCCAATCTTTGCATCGAGGTCACAGGACATTAAAGTATATGTTGATTTAATTTGAAGGGTTTTATTGACTTCTTCATAGAATTTCTCTGCCTCTTAATCCTCTGAAAAGGATTTAGACCCCTAAATTGCAGTTATTTTTATGGTGTTCTTTTTGAAAACACTTTTTTTTTATGAGCGCTGAAACACAAGATAACTAAACGTCCCATGAAATGACATTTCTTATTGCCATTGGACAAGCTATAAAATGAATTCCACTCACTCCTTTTTTTGCCTCTCCTAGAAGAACCTGTACATCACTCTCCCATTTAGTGATGACTTCTTTTTGTCTTCTTTCTCTCAATGTCAAGATTGATACAATTCACTCCCTTTAGGAATATATCCACTTGTTGGTCATTGGCAAGTACCTCCCATTTAGAATAACAACAGATAAGTTAATGTTTATAGATGGCCTAAAAATTGTGTAATTCTTAGCACTCTCTGGCCACTTCTCCTCTACTTACTCACTGTTACTGCAGAAATGGAAGGATGCTCTACACAACTGAAGGTCGTTTTATAGTTTTCTTTTTTCCACGGGTTTCCATGGCCAAAACATTCTTTACCAATTGCCCAGGCTACTGGGATGAGACTCTGTACCAAGGTAGGCTGGTTCCCAGGAGCAGATATCATCTATTGCCATCTGCAACATTCTTGAAGCCTTCCCAGCATGGCAGAAGCTACTTGAGTTTGCACTACATCATGATAGCCTTTGAGAATTCAAGGCTACTGCTATGTCACAGTAAGGGATAAGAGGAGGACTTTGTGGAGGAATATTGAGTTTAAGTCCTCCAAATCCCCCAGGGTTTGCTTTTGTGGTTTTATTTTTCACATGAACTGTCACCTAACTATGACTCCTTCATCTTGCATTCATGAAACTGATTTTTTGAGCCCATGTAGGACTTTATATTTATCTCTATTAAATTTCTTTATTATTCAATTTACTCCATCTTAATAGATTGTAGAAATTTATGTGGATCCTGACTTTTTGATTAGGAGTAATGAAAAGTAGAGAAAGTTGACTTCGTAGTCTTAATCTAAGAAATATGTTGTTTTTTTGGGCTGGCAACTAGAATAACACGACCAGTACATGTTTTGTTTAGAAGTATAGCTAGGCAGCTAGGTGGTGCAGTGGATAGAGACAGGGAGATCTGAGTTTAAATCTGGCCTCAGACATGCACTTAGCTGCGTGACCACGGACAAGTCACTTAACCCCTATTTGCCTCTGTTCCTCATCTTCAAAATGGGGACACACTGGAGAAGGAAAAGGCAAACCACTACAGTATCTTTACCAAGAAAACCCCATGGACAAAATTGCATGAAGTCAAGTAGATTCAGAAATGACTGAATGACTAAACAACAGCAATAGAACCACTGAGAATACTAGAAACCATAATTGTTCAAAAAGGAAAATTCTACCGCAACCAAAGTCTTGCAATTTCTTATGTTTCACCACTCTGCCAAGCTAGTATATTTACCTTTCACTCATTCATTCATTCAATAAACATTTATTAAGCTCCTACTATGTGCCAGGCACTGTGCTACGCTAGGGCTATAAAAACAAACAAAAGATAGTCTCTGCCTTCAAGGAACTTACAGTCTACCGGGAGAGACAACATGCAAACACACATATACAGAGCAAGCTATAACATAGGATTAAGGAAATAATTGACAGTAAGAAGGCACTGGAAACTAAAAGAGGTTGGGAAAGGTTTCGTAAAAGAAGGGATTTTAGTTGAGACTTGACAGAAGCCAGGGAGGTCAGAAGGTAGAACAGAAGAGGGACAGCATTTCCAGGCATATGAAGAAGCCTGAGAAAATGCTTGGAGCTCAGAGATTGAATATTTTGTTTATGAAACATCCAGGAGGCCGGTGTCACTGGAATGAAGAGAATGTGTCAGGGAGTAAGGTGTAAGACTGGAAAGGTAGGAAGAGGCTAGGTAATGAGGTAATGCCAAACAGAGCATTTTGTATTTGTATTTTTGTTCCAGTGAAATGTAAACAGTTGCTTATTGTGGAAGGTAGTGGAAGCACACAGTTGCTCATAGCTTCTAATTAATTGGTTTTAGAAAGGATGTGGTGCTAGACAGGAGTCTTGAGATATGTGGATTTGGTGCATAGAGCTCATGGTTGGATGCAAAGGAGTAAATTGGGACAATCTCTGGTGAGGAGTGAGTCATGTGAATCTGGCAGAAGTATAACTAGCAATTTTGGTGCCTTGGGCACTCAGCACCAAATGTGCCTTGTCAAGAAACTTGAGGTATAACCTCAAATCAACTTTGTAATTCATGATGTAGAAGTGACTAATTAAGATAAATTCAGTTGAGTGGGATGGAGAATTAATTACTTTGTGGCTCAAAGAGAAGGGTTAATAGCCACAGTCTTGAAGTATCCTAGTTTAATTAACTATTTTTATTAACTTGGTACTAAACTCAGTTGTTTTTTATTCCTGGAGTAAAACTTAGGGGTTATTACTATTATTTTTTTGTCTTTGACACCTTCAGCATCTAGCACGGTGCCTGACAGAGAAAGTGTTGAAGAAAATGTTTGTTTTCTTGAACTAATCAGAATTTACAACCTAGAGAGGTGAGGTAGGGTGGAATACATAGGCAGATAATTATAATACCCAATAATTGGTTAAGAGTACTGCAGACACTGCTGAACATAGTGAAGTTCAGAATAGAAAGCTTTTAAGGATCAGGAAAGTTTCTCTTTATTCTGTGGCAAAGGGGCCCGGTCCATGAACAGAGCCTTTGGGCCTGCCTCAGGCAATATGGAGAAAGCCATATTTATGACTAGTTTTTGCTGTAGACTTTATTACCCCTGGGGGTGATTCTGTCCTTTGGGTCTCCTCCATAGCTTGATTTTAAAGAGTTCTTAATGTAGAGTCTGTAAACTTGCTTTCAAAATGTTTTTTGAACTATATTTCAAAATACTTTGTAATCACATTTATTTTCTTTTATGCACTTAAAAACTTTTTTTTTTTCTGAGAAGGGGTCCATAGGCTTCACCAGACTGCCAATGGGTTCTAGGACACAAAAAAAGATTAAGAAACTCTGTTTTTAAATGACAGGGAAAGAGGCTTCTGTTAGACGAACTGTGAGGTCTTTAAGGTCTTACCTGCTCATCCTTGGTGAAGCAGTAGGCCCTGCAGGCACAGTGTGTCCCTTTCTCCATGTCTATGATAGAGCTTCCTGACAGATTCTGGGCTTGGCAAATGAAGGAGTCCAAGGACAGAGCTCATGTTAATCACCTGTAAAAGGCACAAGAACTGAAGTCCCTGAGGTTGTAAAAGTGCTCCTTCCTTTACGTTTTATAAAAGAGGAAACTGGGCATAGTGAGATTAAGTGACTTGCTTAGGGTAGCACTGCTAGCATCTGAGACAGAATTTGAACTCAGGTCTCCCTGACTTCAGGCACCAGGTGGCACAGTGGAAAGACCTGGAGTCAGGAAGACTTATTTTCCTGAGTTCAAATCTGACCTCAAACACTTATTAGCTGTGTGACCCTGGGCAAGTCACTTAACCCTGTTTGCCTCAGTTTCTTCATCTGTAAAATGAACTGGAGAAGGAAATGGCAAACCCATCCAGTATCTTTGCCAAGAAAATCCCTAATGGGGTCATAAAGAGTCAACACAATTGAAATGACTCAAAAAAATACTTCCAAGAAGCAGAACCTTAGAATTAGGATGATCTGGGTTCTAGTCCTACTCTGCCATTGATACATACTGACCAAGTGGCTCTGAGTAAGTCATTTACCCTATTCACTTTAGTTTTCTCATCTGTAAAATGGGCTGGAGAAGGAAATGGTAAACTTCTCCTGTATCTTTGCCAAGAAAACCCCAAATGGGGTCACAGAGAGTCAGATAAAACTGAAAAATCCCTGAATTGCTTGACTTCATGTCCAACATGTAGTATGCTATCCTATCCCCCTATACCTAACTAGCTCTGGGCAAAATTGTGAGATATATAAAGCTTTTCTTTAGACTCCTTTCACC
>CM053622.1:163467664-163484429 GCA_028646595.1 Phalanger gymnotis | reverse complement strand
TCTGGGCATTCGAATATCTCTCCCTTTCTTTCCTAGAGCTATCTGCTATTCAGTCAACAAACAATAAATAACTGTCCCTGGTTTGTAAGGTATTTGTAATAATGGCTATGCAAGAATAGCCTTAGGTGGTAAGAAACCAAATGGTAACTGATGAGGAAGTTATCCCATAGACTGGAACCCTGGTGCTGTCATGCAGAGCTGTCAGTATAAGAGGAACTACATTTAAAATTTTTTATTTGGACAAGTAAGGGAGAGATACAGAGGTGAACAGCTTAGGGGCAAGGGTAGGGTATAAGAGACCTAGCCAGAAAGAGAAAAAGGCAAAGACAAAAGGGAAAAACCGAAAGAGAGCCATGCCTTGAATAAACAAAAGACTAAAATTGTAGGAGCATAGGACACTAAAGTCTCATTGATGCCACTAAATTGAGCCATTTCTGGGCAGAATGTGGCAAAACTTAACCTAACATACAGGTAACAAATGTGAAACAATGAGCGCAAAGACAACAAGCGCGAAAAAGCGGGAAATGCAAGTAAAAAAACAACCGCTGTATAAGACACACCCAATTTTTAGACGCCAAATTTTTCCAAAAAGTGTGTGTCTTATACATGCGGAAATATGGTATGTCTGTGCTAGTCTCTGCCCCTTATGTGTCTCTCTGTTGAACCCTCTTTCTGCAGTTTTGTGTGTGTGTGGGGGGGGGGTGTCTGTTCCTGTTTCATTTTCTATGTATCTTTTTTGCTGTATTTATGGGGTCTATGTTTGTTTCTACCTCTTTGTCATTGTAGGCACAATTCTTATTATTTTATTTTTTAAAAAAATTATGAAGCATTTATTTTTTCTCTCTCCTACCCCTCCCACCCCTTACTGGGGGAAAAAACCCACCATCTTCTGACAGAGAAGTGGTGGACTAATACGCAGAGTGAGACATATAGTTTTGGACGTGACCAATGTGGGGATTTATTTTGTTTGTCTATTACTCATAGGGACATAATTATCTTTCTGCTTTTTTTCTCTATGCATTTCTGTCTATCTCTCTTTTAACTCCCTACCTCTTTCTCTCCCCACACCCCACCCCCATATCTCTCCCTTATTGGCCATAATCAGGTTCTCTACATAATTTTATTTGTTGAATGGGGTTTTATTCAGTGTTCTTTCTTTCTTTTTTTTTTTTTTACAAGGGAAGGCTCATGTAGGGAATAGAGAAGGGATAGGAATATGTCATATGATTATAATACAAAAATGGAGACATCAACAGAACTTTGAAATAAACAATGCAAAGACAAAAAAGCAGATAAGCCAAAAGTTCCATATTCTTATCTCTTCAAAACAAAACAAACCAAGTCACTATTTAGTTATGTGTGATCTTTGTCAGATTCCTTCCCCCCACATCCACCTCCTTTGCCAATGATATACAATTAGTTTAAAAAAAAACCAACGACACTTCCTGATCTTGGTTCTGGAAATGAGACTTAAATGAACCTGTGATCTTGCTGATTTGAGAGTTGTCTCCAGTGAGGCAAACAAACCACCAGCCATCCACACATGCCCATCATCCTATGCAACTCCCACCCACGTGCATTCCCATTGCCCCACATGTGACAGCTCATTTTTAGTTCTCTGGAATTAAAAGTGTTATTCCTTGTCTCACTGCCAAATAGCAAAGACAGGAAAATGTTAGTATTGAAAAGATGGGCCTTTGCTTTTATGGGAAGTTTGGGGTCAGTAAAAGAACTTTGCAATTTCCTAAAAGCAATTCTCTTTGATGTTATACTGTTTTAAAGGAGTATAATAAAAGTTTGCTAAGAATATTAATCCTAATCTGTTGCTTGGCATGAAGTTAACTATGACACCTAACAATCTAACAATTCTTATCCTAGGAATGATTATAAAACAATAACAACTTTTGGGCCAACAAGGTGTCCTGTGATTTATCTGCAGTCACTTGTTTCAAGTTTTTTCTTCCTTCGGAGGCTTCCCAGAAATCCTATTCAACTGATGTCACAAGTTCAGAGATGCCATAAGAAATATTTGATTAGTCCAAACTAGAATTTCAAGAAATTACACTTTAAATCTATTACATTTATTGATAGTAAGTGTAACATTCCTAATGGGTGAAAAGCATAGAAGGGAGATGCGTCCCATCTGTCTTTCAGCACTCTGGGTCCTAGTTGTTCTGTTCTGGTCCCAAAAGAGATGACAGCATGGGTCCAGAAAAGACCAGATCTGCCAAGAACTATTGTGCAGGTTGGTTGTTGTTATCATTCAGTCATTTTCAGCCGTGTCTAACTCTTCATGACTCCATTTGGGGTTTTCTTGGCAAAAATCCTGGAATCATTTCCTTCTCTTGTTCATTTTATAGATGAGGTCCTGAGACAAACAGGGTTAAGTGACTTGCCCAAGGTCACATGATTATGATGTATCTGAGGCCAGATTTGAACTCAGGAAGATGAATCTTCCTGATTCCAAGTCCAATGATCTATCCATTATGCTACCTAGCTGCCCACTGGTTGATTAGGGAGTATCAATAGAAACCATTACAACTGGAGGTAGTTAAGGGATTACAATATTTCATGCTTAGAAGTGGCCAAAGAAAAACTGATTTGCTTTCTGGAGACACCACTTTGAAGTGTGGAAATTCTCCTGTTTATATCAACATGCCAATTATCTACGAGTCATGAGAAAGGCATATTTGATTGAGATGATATATCTCTGGTGTACTTGGCTCTGTCATGTGAACTACCATTCACATTTGTCTTGGATTGTCAATATGTTTCTCCTTCCTTCTCTATCTATAGAATGGTGGAGGGACTAAGCTTGACCAATTCTTACATCATTCCACCCCTTTGCTGGTAGTATACACAGGCAGAACCTTTGGGATTAATTATTTATACATTCCATTCTTTTTTAGACGAGAAAGGCACATCCTATGTCATACCCCTAATATATAAAAGACAATTTCAATACAATGGCACCTGGTGCTATCCAAGACAAAGGTCTAGATATTATGTCAGGATGGGAAATGCCACTTAACAACAATTTAGGAACTACTTGAACCAGAAACAAGAGTTTCAAAGCAATATTCCAATGTTGCCACCACTGTCTTGTTTCTTTGGCCATGATCTGCAGACTGTCACCATTGGAAGAACTTTTTCAGAACTGTTTATGTGAAAAGTGCACAGAAAAATGGTGCATCCAATAGGTCACCTTGGAGATGGTGTGGTACAGTGGAAAAACATTGAATTTGTTGTCATAGGACCTGAGCTCGAATCTCAGCTTGTCCTTGATAATAAAAAAGATGATTATACATGAAACTGCAAATCTACTATGCGCAACTTATTATTCCTTTCAAACATACTACAAAATTATCCAAAATGTTTTCTTCCCTCCCCCTCCCCTGCCCCAGAGATGACTATCATTGGAAACAAATAGGTATACACACACATATATGTATGTATATGTGTGTGTGTAAAATTGCTCTATACATACTTCTACTTATTAGTTTTTTTCTCTGTATACAAATAGTATTTTTCTTCATATGTCCATTATAGTTAATTGAGCTATTTACAATAGGCAAAATAACTTATTTGTTCAAAGTTGTTATTTTAAATTTTTAAGAGTATTTTTATTTAAAGTTTTGAATTCCAAATTCTATACCTCCCTCCTTCCTTCCCCTCCCCCATCCCTGAGATGGTAAGAAATCAGATATAGGTTATATACATTCAATCATTTAAAACATTTCCATATTAGTCATTTTGTATGAGACTTGAAAAAAAGAAAGTGAAAAATAGCATGTTGCAGTCTGTATTCAAACATCAGTTCTTTCTTCAGAGGCAGATGCTATGCTTCATCATTAGTCCTTTGGGATTGCCTCGGATCATTGTATTGCTGAGAATAGCTAAGTCATTCATAGTTCTTCATCAAACAATATTGCTATTACTATGTACAACATTCTCCTAGTTCTGTTCACTTCATATAAGTCTTTTTAGGTTTTTCTGAAATCATCCTGCTTGTTATTTCTTATAGCCCAATAATATTCCATTACGATAATATATCACAGCTTGTTTACCTACTCCTCAACTGATGAGCATCCCTTCAATTTCTAATTCTTAGCCACCACAAAAAGAGCTACTATCAATATTTTTTTACAAATAAGTCCTTTTCCCTTTTTTTTTTTTTGGACATTTTTGGGATATAGGCCTAACAGTGGTATTGCTGGATCGAAGGGTATGCAGTTTTACAGCTCTTTGAGTATGGTCCCAAGTTGCTCTCCAGAATGGTTGGATTTGTTCACAACTCCATCAATAGTACTTTAGGGTCCTGGTGTTCCCACATCCCCTCCAATATCCAACATTTTCTTTTTCTTTTTGTCCTATTAGCCAATTTGATAGGTGTGAGGTGGTACTCAAAGTTGTTTTAATTTGCATATCTCTAATCAACAGTGATTTAGAGAATTTTTTCCTATGTCTGTGGTTGGTTTTGATTTCTTTGTCTGAAAACTGCCTATTCATATATTTTACCATTTATCAGTTGGAGAATGACTTGTATTCTTATAAATTTGACTCACTTCTCTATGTATTTGAGAAATAAGGCCTTCATCAGAGACACTTGTTGCAGAAATTTTTCCCCAGTTTTCTGCTTTCCTTATAATTTTGGTTGAATTTGATTTTGTTTGTGTAAAAACTTTTTGATTTAATATAATCAAAATGATCTATTTTACATTTTATAATGCACTCTATATCTTCTTTGACCCTAAATTCTTCTCTTATCTGAAACTTGGACAGATAAACTATTCCATGATCTTTTAATTTGCTTATGGTATCATCCTTTAAGTGTAAATCATGTAACCATTTTGATCTTATCTTGGTATATGGTGTGAGATGTTGGTCCATGCCTAATTTCTGCCATACTGTTTTCCAGTTTTCCCAGAAGTTTCTGTCAAATAATGAGTTTTTATTCTAAAATCTTAGATCTTTGGGTTTATCATATAGTGGATTGTTATGGTCATTTGCTATAATGTAATTAGTACCTAATCTATTCCAATGATTTACCACTCTTTTTCTTAGCCAGTACCAGATTGTTTTGATAATTACCACTTTAACATACAGGTTGAGATCTCCTACAGATAGACTATGTTTTTTTCACATTTTTTTTCATAGATTCCCTTGATATCTTTGAGCTTTTGTTTTTCTAGATGAATTTTGTTATTAATTTTTCTAGCTTTATAAAATAATTTTTGATAGTTTGATTGGCATGGCACTGAATAAATAGATTAATTTAGGTAGAATTGTCATTTTTATTTTATTGGCTCAGCCTACCCATAAGCAAATAATATTATTCCATCGTTTAGATCTGACTTTGTGTGGAAAGTGTTTTATAATTGTGTTTCTGGGTTTGTCTTGTCAGGTAGACAGTTATTTTAAATGGAACTTCTCTTTTTACCTCTGAACTTTGTTAATAATATATAGAAATGCTGATGATTTATGTGGGTTTATTTTATATCCTGCAACTTTGTTAAAGTTGTTAATAATTTCGAGTAGTTGTTTAGCTGATTTTCTAAGCAGTGTACATGATATCATGTGCAAAGGGTGATTGTTTTGTTTCAGCATTGCCTATTCTAATTCCTTTAATTTCTTTTTCTTCTCTTATTGCTATAGCTAATATTTATAGTTTAATATTAAATAATAGAAGTGATAGTGGAAATCTTTGCTTCACCTCTGATTCTACTTGGAAGGCTTCTAGCTTATCCCCTTTATAGATAATGAATGGTGATGGTTTTAGTTGATATTACTTTTCATTTTAAGGTAAGCTCCATTCATTTCTATGATCTCTAGTGTTTTTAATGGGAATGGGGGCTGTATTTTGTCAAAGGCTTTTCTTGCATCTTTGAGATAAGAATACGATTTCTCTTGCTTTTATTATTGCTATGGTCAATCATGTTCATAGTTTTCCTAATTTTGAAACAGTCTTGCATTCCTAGTATAAAAGCTACCTGGTCATAACATATGATTCTTGTGATATATTGCTGTAATTACCTTGCTAGTATTTTGCTCAAAAGTTTTGCATCAATATTCATTGGGGAAATTGCTCTATATAATCTTCTTTCTCTTTTTTGGCTCTTCCTGTTTTAGGTATCAGCATTATATTTGTATAATAATTTGGTAGGACTCCTTCATCATTTATTTTTCCATATAGTTTATATAATGTTGGGATTAATTGTTCTTTAAATGTGTGGTAGAATTTGCTTGTGAATCTGTCTTGTTATGGGGATTTTTTCTTAGGAAGTTCATTGATGGCTTATTCAATTTCTTTTTCTAAGATTGGGTTATTTAAGTATTTTATTTCTTCTTTTGTTAATCTGAGTAATTTATATTTTTGCCAATATTCATCAATTTCATTTAGATTGTCAGATTTATTGGCATACAATTGGGCAAAAAGCCTCTAACAATTGTTTCAATTTCCTCTTCATTGGTGGTGAATTTACCCTTTAATTTTTGATACTACTAACTTAGTTTTCTTCTTTTCTTTTCATAATCAAATTACCAATGGCTTATCTATTTTATTGCTTTTCTCCCCATAAAACCAGTTTCTAGGTTTATTTATTAGTTCAGTGGTTTTCTCGCTTTCAATTCTATTAATCTCTCCTTTGATTTTCAGGATTTACAGTTTGGTATTTAGTTGGGGATTTTTAATTTGTTCCTTTTCTAGTTTTTTAGTTGCATGCCCAATTCGTTGATCTGCTTTTTCTTTCTTTTATTGATGTAAGCAATTAGAGACATAAATTTTCCCCTACATACTGCTTTGGATACATCCCATAAGTTTTGGTAAATTGTCTCATTGTTGTCATTTTCTTTAATGAAATTGTTGATTGTTTCTATGATTTGGTCTTTAACCTACTTACTTTTTAGGATTAGATTATTTAATTTCCAATTAATTTTTTATCTCTTTCCATTGTCCATCATTGAATGTAATTTTATTGCATTATGATCTGAAAAGGATGCATTTACTATTTTTGCTATTCTGCATTGGGTTATGGAGTTTTCATGTCCTGATACGTTTTTGTGTAGGTGATATTTACTGCTGAGAAAAAAAAACATGTATTTCTTCCTATACTCATTCGATTTTCTACAGAGATCTACCATCTCTAACTTTTATAGAATTTTATTCACTTCCTTAACTTCTTTCTTATTTATTTTTTTGGTTAGATTTATCTAGTTCTGAGAGGGAAAAGTTGAGGTCCCCCATTAGTCTAGTTTTAATATCTATTTCCTTCTGTAACTCATTCAATTTCTCCTTCAAAAATTTAGATGCCATACCATATGGTGCATATATGTTTAGTATTGCTATGACCTCATTGTCTATGATACCTTTCAGAAAAATATAATTTCCTTCCTTATCTCTTTTAATTAGATATATTTTTCCTTTTGCTGTATGTGAGATCATGATTGCTGCATAGCCCTGTTCTCTTTGCTTCAGCTGAAGCATAATAAATTTTGCCCTTTACCCCATGTGTGTGTTTCTGCTTCAAATTTGTTTCTTATAAACAACATACTGTAGGATTCTGTTTTTTAAGCCATTCTACTATCCATTTCCATTTTATGGATGAGTTTACCCCATTCATTTTCTAGTTATGATAGCCAACTGTGTTATTTCTCTCCATGCTATCTTTCTGTTGTTTCTTCCCCCCCCCTTACCTCCCACTGTTTTCCTCCTCGCATGTTTTACTTCTGATTACCACCTTCTCCAATCTACCTTCCCTTTTGTCAGCTCCCTCCTCCACCTTCTATTATCCCCATCTCTATTTACTTCCTTATAGAGTAAGAGAGATTTCTGTATCCAATTGAGTTTGTATGTTATTCCCTCTTTGTGCCAATTGATGAAAATAAGGTTTAAGTTTTGCCTGCCACTCCCCGCCCCCACCTCCATATTCCCTTCCATTATAATAACTTTTTCATGCTTCTTTTATGTGGGATAATTTATCCCATTCAATCTTCCCCCTCTTTCTTCTTCCAGTGCAATTTTCTTACCCTTTTATTTTATTTTGTTTTTTTGGGTATCATCCTATCAAATTCATTTTATTTATACCCTCTGTCTATATATACTCTAATTACGAATGCTTGAAAGTCCTCTATTTCATTAAATACCCATTTTTTTTTGCCCCTGAAACACTATATCCAGTTTTGCTGGGTAGATGATTCTTGCTTGTTATCCTAACTCCTTTGCCTTCTGGCATATTGTATCCCAAGCTCTCTGGTTCTTTAATGTGGAAATTGCCAGATCCTGTGTAATCCTGACTGTAGCTCCATAATATTGGAACTGTTTCTTTTTGGCTGCTTGTAGCATTTTTTCCTTGATCTGTGATCTCTGGAATTTGGCTATGATGTTCCTAGGAATTTGCATTTTGGGATCTCTTTCAGTTGGTGGTCAGTGGGTTCTTTCTATTTCTATTTTGCCCTTGGTTCTAATATATCAGGGCAGATTTCTTTGATAATTTCTTAAAAGATGTCCAGACATTTTTTCTTATTATGGCTTTCAGGCAGTCCAATAATTCTTTATATTGTCTCTCCTGGATCTATTTTCTAGGTCAGTCGTTTTTCCAGTGAGAAATTTCACATTTTCTGCTATTTTGTTTTTTACTTTTTTGATTTTGTTTTATTGCATCTTGATGTCTCATAGAGTCATTAGCTTTCACTTGCTCAATTCTAATTTTTAAGAACTTATTTTCTTTAGTGAGCTTTTGTATTTAAGGAGTTGTTTTCCTCAGTAAATTTTTGTGTATCTTTTCCCATACTATTGATAATTTTTTCCATGTTTCTCTTGCATTACTCTCTTTTCTTTTCCCAATTTTTCTTCTACTTCTTTAATTTGTTTTTAAAAATCCTTTTTAAGCTCTTCCGGGAACTCTTTTTGGGCCTATTCCCAAATGAGGTTTCACATATAGCCATTTTGACACTATCGTCCTTTTCTTAATTTATGCCTTAATCTCCCTATCATCATAGTAACTTCTTATAATCAAGTTATTTTTGTTTGTTTGTTTTTTGCTCATTTTACTGCCTTTTTTATGACTTGGTGTTTTTTATGTGAGAGGTGGGCTCTGTCCCAAGCTTTTTGTGCTGGGGCTCAGGGTCTTACTGCTGGGCTTCAGGGCTTAGCTGCTTATTTTCACTAGAGGATAGGTTTCCCTTCTGGTTTGTACTGGGGTGGGGGTGGGGGGGTAGGACCTCTCTGTAGGCCTTCCCTGAGTGTGAGGGTTATTTGGTGACCTACTCCAGGGGTGGGGCTCTGCTACTAGGTTGCTACGGAAACAGGGCCTCTCTGTTGGCAGGCCCCAGGGGTGAGATCTCACTATTGACCATATGGGGCTTCACTACTGTTTAGGAATGGGGTCAAGGTCTAGCTGGTGACTTGTACTTGTGGTGGGGTTGCTAGGGTGGGGCCTTGCTGTGCTCACTTGCTTAGGGGGCTACTGGTTTGCAGGAGGGTGGGGCTTCTCTGGTGGATTGCCTGAGGCTTGGGGCTTTGCTGCAGGCCTCTTGCTATGAGGCCAGCTGCTATTGCTGCTCTTGGACCTTTCTCCCCTCTCACCTCTTTGAGACAGACCTTTCCTGTCATGTTGGTAAGCTGCTTCCCTGAACCTAGATCAATTCTGAAGTGGTTTTCTAGTTGTTTGGAGGAAAATTTGGGAGGGCTTCAGAGGGGAGGTTGTGGTAATCATTTTTCTTATGTTTTATAAACATATTTTCCTCTAAGATAATGTTGCCTATTACCTGAAACATTCTTCTTCCTATGTCTCCCTCAGAATGCCTTGCTGTTTCGAGGCTGGTGGCCCTACCTCATAAAGGTGGCACCTGGTTAGTAGTTAGTGGGGATGGTCAGTCCCTTCTCTACAAGGGTCGTTTCCTTCTATGACAGGTGCATGGGGCAAGCTAGTAACAGGGTTTGGGATCTGGGAGGCACTGCTGTTCCTGAGACTTTGGGGCTTGCCTACCCTTTCAGCAAAAATTTAAAAAATAATGAGGAAAAAGTCTTCCTATTTTAATAAGTTACAACCATAGTTCCCTTCCTCTACAAAGAAAGGAGGGATGCACATTTTCTTATCTCTTCTCCTGGGGCAGGTTTGGTCACTATGATTATACAACATAAAGTTTCACAGGTTTTGTTCCTAACAAATATTTATTAGTAAAGATCATTCACATAGCAAGCAGGTTCACATCTTACCTCCACCTCTCCCTCTACCTTGGGGTGTCACTGATTAGCTTGAGTTTGTCACTATTGAAAGGTGACACTCTTCTTCTATTCAGATCTTAGCTGAAGAAGCAAGCTGGGTTGGAAAGATTCATTCTTTCAGTGGTTGGGGGTAAGCACACATGATAAAGAGCTCTCCCTTCATTGTTCTTGTTGGTTCTATCAATTGTGTTCTGAAAAGTCAAGTATCCTTTTCCTGTGACTTGTGGGAATTTTTCCATTGTTGCTATAGAGACCAAGGGAGTCCAAGTTCAACAACAATGACAGCTAGGTTTTTATTCAAAAGGACATATTTTGAAGAGGCAGCAGTAAGATTTATAAGATAGTAGGCTGACTCAGATTTATATTAAAGTGGCAAATCGCTTTCAATTTCTTTGGGTTCCTTGGTGGATGAAGTCCCAGGCAGCTCATATTTTGTGATGGAATCAGAGAAATTAATTAAGCATATTTTCCCCACCCACCCAAAACCTGTCCTTAAAAGCCTCCCTCTTTTCCAAGGTTTAAATGCTAAAATCAAGGCATCAAATCATTCTGTCCTATATGCCAAATAAACAGATATTTCTTCATCCCATCTCCTCCTACAGGCTGGAACACCCCAAACCCCATATGCATTAAGAACTGGGCTCTGATTCAGAGTCGTGTAGGGGAAGAACATTGGCCTAGTTCTTTTTAGAGATCTGAAAAGCCAAGTGCAATGTCTCGTACACAGGCAATATGTAATATATGTTAGTTGAATGGATGAATAGACGATTCAAAAAAGCTGTGTTTAGCTCTATACTAATAGTTATCTCTATGAATTTGAATAAGTCACCTCATCTTTCTAGGTCTCAGTCTCATCTGTAAAATGAAGGAGATGAAACTAGATCTCAAAGATCCCTCCTCCTTTAAAGGAATATGTTTTTGCCCAATTTAGATTTTTTTCTTCTGCTGTTTCAGACCTCTTGATCATGGAATCCTTCCTTGAGTGAAGTGGGCTGACCCCAGCAAGTTTGGACTTCTATTTACCCACTGTGAAGGTAATGGTAGTTAACAGATCTCTTCAAGATTGGAGTACATTCTCCTTACTATGGGAAAAGTCAAAGTAATTATGGTGTAGCAATGTAAAGGTATATTATTGTGCCATGAGAAATGAAGAACATAAGAAATCCAGAGGAACCAAGGAAGACTTGTATGAACTGATACAGCAAGAGTAAGCAGCAACCAGGAAAACAATACACAAAGTGCCTTTAACAAGAAAGAAAGAACATCCACAAGACACTGAATACTGAGTAATTGTGGTAACTGACCTTGTAAAGAGATGCAGAAACACCTCCCAATAGTAGACACCTGGAGGACTAGGGTGCAGAATGTAGCAAATACCATCAGTTTTGGTTTTGCTTAGCTGCAACCAGAGAAGTCTCATTGGGTGGGTGGGTGGGTGTTCTTTAGCTGAAAACCCCCGACATATAAACAAAAACCAATGAAATTTATTGTTAAAGAAAAAAGATCGAAACACATACTACTTCCACAGTTCTGTGTTGTGCTTGTTGTTAACATCATTATTGCTTTTGTTTTGGTCCAGCCAGGCTCAGAAACGACAATCAAACATGTCATGCCCACAGTCGGTATTTGTTTGATACCACAAAGCTGCCCAAGGTCTGTAGTCAGGGTTCAACTTTGACTTTCATGCCTTATTTTGCACTTACACCTCATCTATTATTCATACCCCAGCCATGGCTTACCACACATATGTCATCTTTGGTAATTCCAGAGTCCAGTTTTCTTTTACTGATTAGATGATCTTTTAGCAATAACATTCTACAACTCTGTGACCTTATGAAGACAACTGTGTCTATCCTGCATTTCGTTTGCTCTCTGTGAATATATAAGGATAAATCCCATGGCCCAGCACAACACCTCCTTTCTCTACATCAACTTCTAAGATCTTTTGTAAATGAGTCAGCGAGTACATTCTGTATCTGAGTCAAAGGTCAAAAGAATACAAAGGAATCTAAAAGCCTTGCCCAGCATTGTTTCAGAAGAATTCTGGACAGAAAAAGGAAATCATTTTAAAGAGGAAAAGGAAAGAAGACTGTGAGAAGGTCAGGCAGAAGGAATTTAGTAGAAAGGAGGACCACGTACCAGTTCCAACTCTGCCATTAGCTGATTGTGCAGCCTTGGACAATTTGCTTAACATCTATGGGCCTCAGTTTCCTCATCTGCAAAATCTGATGTCTGGACCAGATAATCTCCAAGATCCCTTCTAATTCTACTATTTTTATGACTCCATGCTGGTCAGGGCAAGTACAATGTTTAAATCATCTTCTCCCATTTCCTAGGACGCTCCTCCGAGAAAATCTTCACCGTAAGCTCTGGGAGATAATGTCTTTTATGCACCCCTAAGCCCTACAGGAGCTACCAAAGATGGAGCCATGAAGGATCAACAAAGGTAGAAAATGGAATCATTTGTAGACATAAGGGGCCTTCTCCTTCATAGCCCACTCCCTTCCAGTTGACTCTCATTCTTAGATCCTGTTGGACCCTCTATTAGCAGGTGATTCTAGAATTAGTCCTTTAGAAGCTGCAACTGACTGTTCATAATGAGTCATAACCATTCTTGGTGTTTCTGGTTACTGAGAATACTATTCGCTGATCTTTGTTTTAGGTGAAAACAAATTTCATTTGAGAATCTCATCAGCCGATCAAACCCATTCCAGATATTTCTCAATGAAAATAAAAATCACTTTACCCTATGAGAAAAAAAGAGAATGCTAAAACGTTATGGTAAAAAAAAAAACACCAAGTTTTTCTCTTATTCATTTCCCCTCTCTAATTCAAGTCTATGTTCTGAACGGGAGGCAGCAAATTTAGTATAAAAGATGAGTTGAAAAAAAATTTCAGTGCCAAAGGGGATAAGACAGCATTCCTAGCTAACCCATGGATCACTTTCCTTACTCCTTAAGAAGTCACTACTTAGAACTGTTGTGCTGGACCATGGGAGGTATACTTATATATGCACAGTGTATGCCTTTTTGTCTTTGCTGCTACCAACCCTTGCCAGGCCTTCTTCTGAAGGGTGATTCTTAACAGGGGATTTCAGCCATGTGTTTGTGTGTGTGTGTGTGTGTGTGAAGTGCTAGTTTCCATGCCCTCTATGGTCTAGTCAATTTGACTTTGTAACTATTCATGGAACACCATTTCACATCTTGGTGCCTTTGCCCTAAAGTAGCAAAGAAGCATAGACACTTGGCTTGGAGTTGAGATGATCTAAGTTCAAATCCTGCCCAAGGCATTTACCAGCTACATGAACCTGTGTTAATTACCTCACCCCTCTCAGTCTCAGGTTCCTCACCAGTAATAATAACACCTACCTCACAGGGTTGTTGTGATGTTCCATGAGATAATAGACATAAAGTACTTTGGAATTTTAAAGCCCTATGTAAATAATATCTATTATAGTTGTCATTATTCATAGCCATATAGTAACATAATTTTTGTATCAGTGAGAAGTTTGGGATCATGGAAAATGCTTTGTATTTTTCCAAATATGACCAAGCTTGATCTCTTCTTCTTTTTCAATTCTATACTCAGTTTATTGTCTGTTTGCAATGTACGTTTGAGATATATGTTAATGTATGAACTCAGTGGGCTGCTCATCCAATTGCATTTCATAAGCTAGTTAACACCCACTTTTTGTGCCTTTTGTTTTCCCCATGAGGATGACTAGGCTAATTGATTTTGAATTATTGTGGATCTCATCAAAGAAGCTCTATAATATTATGAGGCTTTCAGTCAAAATAATGTCATCTACAAATAGGTGAAATGATCTACAAACAGAAGACATTAGTCAGAACTTCCATTTCAGGAGGAATTCCTCTTCTATTTGGACTTTGCCAGCATCATGGTAGATGTCTCACACAAATAACTTTGGTCAAGACAAATGAGATATATGAAAGAATATCTACAAACTAGACTTCTGCTTTCTTGAAAGCTATTCCCTAGACTACAATTTCTTCACCTGTAAAATTAGAGAATTATGCAGGATGATCTTTAAATGACCATCTCTTACAACTATAATACAATAATAATAATTTAACATTTACAAGATGCTTAGGAAGACATGATTAAGTGGCCAGAATTACACAACTAGGATTCATTAAAAAAAGATAACTCCCCATAGTATAAATATGAACCGCAAATATCCTTGAGAATTCAGCAAATAAACAATCCTGGGAGTACTATATCATCACAGACCAATTACCTAGACACTGTACCAACCCATAAAAATTTAAGAGCAAATTAAAAAATATTCATTCTACATAGATTTATAATCTGTGCCTTCTACTACCCACCACTGAATAATGACAACAAAACTCCAAACAAATCCTCATCATAAAACCCTCATGATAAGCACGCATAGTCCAGCAGAACAAATCCCCACCTTGGCTAGGCTTCAAAGTCTGTGTGTCTCTGCATTTTAAGTCTGTCACCTCTCTCACAGAAGGTAGGCTGAATAGGTCATCTTTGGTCCTCTGGGATTGTGGCTTGTCATAGCATTGATCAGAGTTCTCAAGTCTTTCAAAGTTGTTTTTCTGCACAATGTTGTAGTAGTCATATAAACAGAACAGCAATATTTGAATATTCATAATTTCACAAGCATGTGGAATAAAAAGCTATGAAAATATCAGGGGATCTAGAAGAAGAAATCCAAACCATGTGGGAACAGGCTGAAGGGTCTATCATCTGTGCCATCAAGACTGCTACTGAAATAGTCCTACCAAAGGTGCTTTTAGTGAGCTTGCCATAGATGAGTCGGCAAGTGGGCAAGCATTTATTAAGAGCCTACTATGTGCCAGGGGCAGTTAGGTTTTGCAGTAGATAGGGCACCGGGCTTGGAACCAGGAAGGCTCATTTTCATGAGTTCAAATCTGGTCTCAGGCACTTACTACTGTGTGATACTGGACAAATCATTTACTTAACCCTGTTTGTCTCAGTATCTTTGCCAAGAAAACCTGAACGTGGTCAGTCACAAAGAGTTGGACATGATTGAAACTACTGAACAGCAAAAACTCTGTGCCAGGCACTATGTAAGCCCTGGAAGAGGCAGAGAAATAATAAATACTTTTTCTACATCAATGCTGTGAAAGTCAAATGGCATATCGATAGATCTGATAAGTCTGGGTAATAGTAAGAGTGAGACTTCCTTTCACAGGACAGTCTTTCAACCACAATACACTTACCAAAGTACCTTGCTTTCCAACAAGCTTTTATGTTATAAAGTGAACACCTCCATAGAGAAAAGGGACAGAAAGGTTAAGTCAATGTTTGCTCAATGAGGCAATCTTATAGCTGTTCCAGGGTTACAAACTTCCTGGACAAAAGGAAAATCAAAGGGTCAAAGCAATTAACCAGTAAGAAGAGAAAACTGAAACAGTCCACATCTTTCAGGTTACGTGAATGAAAGGGACTACACTCTGACCTTTTGGGTTTTGTGTGTGTTTGATCAACCGGAACAAAATGAAATTTTCTCTAAATACCCACCATACTGTTACAGGGTCAATGTCAGCATTAAGTCATCAATATATTCTCTGCTGGGGACAGAATTACATGAAAATATCAGGTCTTCGAGGCATAAATCATAATCTATATTAGCTAGGAAAATTAAAGACATAAATGTACTAATGACATGTAATAGAATAATAAATTTATACAACACTTCATATGAAGCATTTTCCTTACACCCCTAAGAGTTAGGTAGTACAGGTATCATTGTCCTCTTGTTTAGATAAGGCAATAGAGAGAATAAACGACCTACTCAAAGCCAGACAATTGGCACAGGTCAGAGGCAGGAGTGGAACCCTGGGCTCCTGTCTCCAAGTACAGCATCCTTTTCAATGCCTTCACAATGCTGGACCCACCTAATCCATTTACTGAAATCAAAACAAAACAAACCTACACGTCAAGTCCCTGGGAATTAATTGGTGCAGCATTCCTTTCACCCACACAGATTGCAACCCTTTCATTTTTAGTCTTAAGAATTCCCTGAAGCTTAGAAAGGTTAACTTACATGCCAGAGGTCACAAAACGATTGAGTGTCAGAGCCGATATTTGAATTCAGTTCTCTGTTCACCATGTCATTATGTATACCTCTTTTGGTTTGATATTTGAATATTATTCATTTAATGTCAAGACGTGCAGCATTACTTTTAATCAGTGAGGTAGCACTGGGCCAGGAATCAGGAAGGCCTCAATTCGAATATGGCCTCAGACACTTACTAGTTGTGTAACCCGGGCAAGTCATTTAATCTTTGTCTGCCTCAGTGTGCTCAACTATAAAATGGGGATAATAACAACACCTACCTTCCAGGCTTGTTAAGAGTTGATTAAATGAGATAGTATTGTAAACACTTAACTCAGTGCCTAATAGAGTGAGTGCTTAATAAATGCTTGTTTTTTCCCTCCTTCCTTTCCTTTCCCTTCCCTTCCCTTCCCTTCCCTTCCCTTCCCTTCCCTTCCCTTCCCTTCCCTTCCCTTCCCTTCCCT
>CM053622.1:163438547-163467164 GCA_028646595.1 Phalanger gymnotis | reverse complement strand
TAGAAGTTTGTTGTTGTTGACATTAATGAACAAGGATGGTAAAATGACAGTGATGCTCCAGCAGAAATTCTGCAGCATAAATCTGTAGTGGATAAAATCAGCTTATTTTGTGACCCTCCCCAGAGATCCTCAGAATAGTAGTTGTGAAACTGAAGTCTATCCCAAAGTAAGAATTAACAGGTCAGGCAAGAATGGTAAGGGTTCAGGGAGTCAAGGAGTCCTAGGGTAACAGTTAATGAATCATTAAAGTGGAAGGCCATGGGGATTTCTCTACACATAAAGCCAAAGCAGGGGGCATGAGAGATGGACTTAAAAAATGTGGACGGGTCAAGAGACCACGGATCGTGATAAGGACAAAGAATAGGTTTAGTGTGAGTGAGAGAGTGGAAGAGGGAGAATGTAAGCTTCTCAGGGCAGGATGATTTCATTTTTGTGTTTGTATCTCCAGCACCCAAAGTATTGCCTTGCAGATGGTAGCTACTTATAAAATATTTGTTGAATTGAATTGAAAGATAAGAGGTTTGGTCAGAGAATAGAGATTCAAAATTCCAGATCTTAAGGTAGACAAAACTCACAGCTTCCCATTGGTGAGTTCTTCCTGGAGACCTCATTTTGTGAAAGGGCTCAAGAGAACCCTCTTTGATTCTCATCCTGGCCCTGTTCCTGATCTTCTGTGTACTTCAGAGTCATGCTCCACAATGGGTACCTTCAACTCTTTCCCCCAGTTTTAGCTCCCTTTCGTGTGTTAGCTTCTTCCATTAGAATGTAAGCTCCTTGAGAGCAAGGATTCTTTTTCTTTTTGCCTGTATTTGTCTCTCCAGTGTTTAGTATGATACCTTGTCCTTCCTTCTTTCCTTCCTTCCTTCCCTCCTTTCCTCTCTTTCCTTCCTTCCTTCCTTGTCTAATTTCCTCTCCTTCCCTCCTTTTTTCCTTTATTTTTTTCCTTTCTTCTTTCCAGCTTCCTTCCTTCATTCCTTCCTTCTTCTCTTTCTTTCCTTCTTTCCTTTCTCACCTTCCTTCCATCCTTTGTTCCCTTCTTGCTTTCTTCCTTTCTTCCTTCCCTTCCCTTCCCTTCCCTTCCCTTCCCTTCCCTTCCCTTCCCTTCCCTTCCCTTCCCTTCCTTCCTTCCTTCCTTCCTTCCTTCCTTCCTTCCTTCCTTCCTTCCTTCCCTCCATCCCTTCCTCTCTCTTTCCCTCTTTCCTTCTCTCCTTTCTTCCCTTCTGTGTGGCCATGTCCAGTATAGCTAATGTTCCATGGAGAAGGAGACTGTTGAAACTGAGGAGGTTGAAACAGTGAGATACAGTGGAAGAAGGACTGAATTCATAGCAGAAAACTTAGGTTCACATCCCACCTCTGCCACTTATTACCTGTCTGACCTTGGGGAAGTCATGTAAACTCTTGGTCCTTAGTTTACTTATTTGCAAAATTAGAATGTTATCCTTAATTAGGAAATGTCAAACTCCCAGCCTACTAGCTGCATGTGGGCAAAACTCACCAACGCACCTGAACCAGATTAAAATGTAATTGGGAATTGGCTAACAAAATAAATAAAAATGCAACACAACAGAAATGTTGTTAATTTATGGGTTTCTAAGTCAAAATACATCCTGTAGGGATCTGTTTCTATATGAGCTTCACACCACTCAAAATTCTCTTCTATCTGAAAATTGAATGTAGTTCAGTTTTAAAGCTAAAAGTAGGAAGGGTGGAGAGGAAAGCTTAGACTAACCAACCTCTGAGACTACTTCTGTAAGCCTGGACAATTGGCTGGTGTGGTTGTAGATACTGACAACAAATCTGGATGTAGGGAAATAAAAGTAGGCAGATGAAGAATGAGGTTGAAGTGTCATACCCCAAAGGGTATTGGTAGATGTAAACATGAAAGGACTTTTTCCATGCCAAATTCTTCCTAATAATTTTATAAGTGCGGTGATTCTATAAAAAATGAGAATAAACTTTGAGAGTTGTACTCAGGGAGGAAAAAAATGCTATGTTAGGAGCAAGGCTGTGGAAAGGGAAAAGAAAAGGAAAGAGAAGGAAGAAGAGGAGAAAAAAAGGAGAGGAGGAGAGGAGGGCTGGAGAGAAAGAGAGGAGGAGAGAAGAGGGGAGCGGAGGGGAGGGGAGGAGAAGGCCTCAGCCTTGGAATTTGGTAAAGCAGGCTGGATCTTCTGGAATCATCACTGCTCTGGGAGAAGTGGGAGGTTTGGTTTGACATTGCAAACATGGCCTCAGGTACTCGTTTGTCCTCTCTTGCCACCTTCTCCTGTCTCAGTTTAATAATAGTCACTACTTACACATACTTTACACGGATGAGGGGGTTATTATTTTTTTTTGAAAAATCAATTTTATTATTCACTTATGTTAATGGTGCATGAAATAGTATGTGGAGAGCCCATTAAACCTTGAAAAAGAGCTTCCATTCCTTTTAACTGAAGGCAGTGGTACAGAGAGGCTCAGCCCACTTATTGCTGAGATAGGGAGGATGTAGATTTCAGCTTGAGGTATCCTTTTAAGAGGGGCAAGTTTGAGACCTCAGAATCAGATCCTGAATATAGAAAAGATACTAGGAGCAGATGAGTAGCCTAGCCATTAGCTGGTAGCACACATCTCTTTCTTGTGCCTGGTATGCCAGTTCAAACCTCTGCACAAAGTCCCAAATAATTAGCAATGTCAAAAGGTAATGCAGGCGCACACACTGAGCCTTCTGGATGCCTGGGAACAAAAATGAAAAAAAATTGACCCCACATATTCATCATTTTAAGTCAGGTGTTTGTACAAAGTTAGTTCCATTTCTATGCCCTAACAGCTTGCAGTTTTGGATAGAGCTCTGTTTTGTGTGATGATCTTATATAAATACTTCATTCAATCTGTGATTTTTTAAATATCCTTGCCTCTCCCCTTTTCTTTGTTTTCTTTTCAAGTTTTATTGGAATCTTTTCTTTTTACATTACCTTTATTTCTCAATATAGCTCTCTCTCCCATCCCTTGTTTAGAGACCCAGGATGGCCCTCTCTTACAGCCTCTTCTGTCTATCCCAGGATGAAATAGCCCCAGAAAATTTTAGGGTCATTTCACTAAGCTTTCTAGAACCCAGCTTTATCAGGTGAGCACATCAACAAAGATTCTATATAATTCCATACACTAATATATTCTACATAATAATACATAATTGTATCTATTAAGACACACCTAGCATGTTGATCCTGACAAATTCAGGCTCTCTTATTTGATTCAGCCACAATTCCCTTTTTCTTTTTTCATCAATCAATCAATAAAGATTTATTAAGCATTTACTATGTTCCAGATAAGGAATTGTGCCAAGCACTGAAAATACAAAAAGAGGCAAAAACTCCTTGCCCTCAAGGAGTTTACAATCTAATGGCAGAGTCAATGTGCAGAGAGGTGGATAGATAGATAGATAGATAGATAGATAGATAGATAGATAGATGATAGATGGATAGAGAGATAGGTAGATAGAAGGATAGAGATAGATGATAGATTGATAGATATAGATAGGTAGGTGGAGAGATAGATAAATAGATGGTAGATGGATAGATAGAGACAGATGGATAGATAGAGAGATATATAGATGATAGATGGATAGATAGATGATAGATGGATAGATGAATATATATGTATGTATACATATATGTATATACGTATATATACGTATACATATATGTATATACATATATATGTATATATATACATTTATGTATATAGCAAGCTCTACATAAAACAAATAGCAATAATTAAAAGAGGAAAAGCACTGTAATTAAGAGGGGTTGGAGCAGACTTTGGTAGAAGGTGAGATTTTACTTGGGACTTAAAGGGAGGTCAAACCCTAACTTGGTCTTCAACTGTTTATAGGTTCCTAGGTTTACAGAGCTAGAAGGAAACTTAGAGATGAAATCCCTTCATTTTTTCATATTTTTGGAGGGGGGAAGACAGGGCAATTGGGGTTAAGTGACTTGCCCAAGGTCACACAGCTAGTAAGTGTGTCAAGTGTCTGAAGCCAGATTTGAACTCAGTTCCTCTTGACTCCAGGGCCGGTGCTCTACTCACAGCACCACCTATCTGCCCTTACAAACAAGGAAGCTAGAGCCCAGAGTGGCATAAAGTGGCTTGCATGGAATTCTCCCCCTGCCTTGTCTTTGCCTCTCCCTCTCTCCTCCTTCAAGTTCTACCTAAGACTCATCTTCTACAAGAAACCTTTCTTGATCTTCCTTAATTCTAGTGCCCTCGTCTTGTTGGTTATCTCTAAACGACACTGTATGTTGCTTGTTTGTACATAGTTATTTGCATATTGTTTGCCCCATTGGATTGTGAGCTCCTTGAGAACAGGGGCTGTCTTTTACTCTTCTTTGTATGCAAGGTGGTACGCTGGATAGAGCACTGGGTCTGGAGTCAGGAAGACCTGAGCTCAAATCCCGCCTCAGATATTTACTATCTGTGTGACCTTGGCCAAGTCACTCAACCATATTTGCCTCCATTTCCTTATCTATAAAATAAGCTGCAGAAGGAAATGGCAAACACTCCAGTATCTTTGCCAAGAAAGCCGCAAAATGGGTCACAAAGATTTGGACATGGCTAAAAAACAATCAAACAATAACAAATGTATGCCATTTCATCTGACGCCTGGGTCATAGTAGCTCCTTATTAAATGTTTATGGACCGACTAAGGACCCCCAGATAGTAAGTAGCAGACCCAGGATTCTCTGCCTGCCCTTGACTTGTTATTGCTGACAATGATTCTGGCAAATGAAACACCTATTGCCAGGGACCCCTCATGGGTGCAGACAAAAATCCTGTAGACTTCCTTGCAAGGCACCTCCCCCCGCCCCGCCATTATCACCTCGTGTTCCATTAGGCTCGAGCTACTGTTATTGAAAACATCTGGCCTAACAAAACATAGGGTCATAGACCTAAACCTGGAAGGGCCCTTTCATTTTACAGATGAGGAAACTGAGGCCAGAAAGGTTAAATAACTTGCTTAAGGCAGCATGGCTAGTAAGCAGTGGAGCTAGGTTTTGACCTCAAGCTCTTTTAGTCAAACCTCAATGTTTCCATCAATGATCTTCAGGGGACCAGGATGACAATAAGTGCAAAAATGCTTCATATAAAATAATTTGATTTACATCTTTGAAAATTGGGCTCCTCTGGCATACCTATTTCTTCTCATAACTTGTCAGTCTCCTTTTGTTCTCCTCTACATCTGCATTTCAAGAAAATTACAGGTTCAGGTTTAATAAGCAGTAGTAAGTGCATATTAGAATACTTTGGGTACATATAGGACTATATAGCTACGGTAAGAAATGCTCTAATTTTGTTAAAGTAACCTATACACAAGCCTTCCATTACACGAGACCGTTGATCTCTCCTACCTCTGAACCTTTCCATAGAACATGTTTCTATGGAGATGATTATATTCACCTCATTTATTTGAGTAAACAGCATACAGCTCTGTCTATTTTCATCTTACAATACGCCAATTTAAATTTTCCCCTCCTGTTGGAAGTTTTATTCCTACCTTAGGTGAAGTTACATTCTTTTCTTCTAAGATCAAGTGTTTCTAGTCAACAAAAAAATTAAATTTCCCCTGATAAATTAACTAGACTCCTCCCAATTCAATATTCAATTAATTTAGCTATTATAAAAGAGTTTTCAGCAAGCTGAAACCTGTATTCACAATGAGATCAGAGTTTAATTTTCAGACTAATTAACCAAAATTTAGAACTGCTTTATTATAGTTAATATGATGGTGGGGGAGGATCATAATTTTTTTTATATGAGCTAACTTTCCAGGGAATCATTTGAGATGAGCATCCAGGATATAATGAAGGTTGGCAGTGCAGGTGATAAATACAACTAAATGCCTCAAAATTTCTACAATTCTTGGCTATTTACATGTCACCCACCACAGAGTATGAAATCTTCCACAAACCAATCAGTCAACTGGCTTTTACTAAACACTTATGACTCACCAGGCACTGTGCTAAGTACCAAGGATACAAAGAGAGGCAAAAAAGAATCTCTGCCTCATATCTGATGCAAATGCTCCTGCTAAGCATGAGGGGGAGCTAGTAAAGAAGGGGGTAGGGTCAGCACAGGAACTCATCACAAAAGGACTGAATTTTCCAGTGTGGAGAACTGCTGAAAGAGGCATGAAGTGACAATGACAGCTCAGAGCTATAGTGAGTTCTTCTAGGGAAGGGCAAGCGAAGACAATCAGCATTTATATAGCACCTGGCACAGAGCATTGGGCCTGGAGTCAGGAAGACTCTTCTTCCTGAGTTCAGGTCTAGCCTCAGACACTTGTCAGCTGTGTGGCCCTGGGCAAGTCCCTTAATCCTGTTTGGCCTCAGTTTCCTCATCTGTAAAAAAAATGATCTGGAGAAGGAAATGGCAAACTATTCCAGTATCTTTGCCAAGAAAATCTGAAATCGGGTCACAGAAAGTTAGACATGACTGAAGAACGACACTACGGGCCAGACGCTGAGCTAAGCACTTTACAAACAGTGTCTCATTTGATCCTCACAATGACACCGGGAGGTAGATATTATTATCACTCCCATTTCACAGTTGAGGAAACTGAGGCAAACAGAGGTTAAGTGACTTTCGTAGAGTCACACAGCTAGTAACTGTCTAAGGCTAAATTGGAACTCAAGTCTTCCTAACTCCAGACCCAGTGCTCTATCTACCACACCACCAACTTCCTCTATTCCGGCAAAAGCATGGTACTATGGGAAGAAGGCTGGAATTGGAGTCAGAAGCAAATATTCATCCTGTATGTGGTCTTGAAGAAGTAATTTAACCACTCTGGATCCCATCTTCCTCGACTGTAAAATTAGAGAGTGGAGCTAGATGTTGTCTAAAATTCCTTCCAGCTCTAAATCTGTGATAAATGTAGGGACAGCAGAACTGAAGCCCAGCTCCCTGGGGGAGTCCAATTCCCAGACTGTGATCTCCAGTATAATGCTTCCCAGTGAAAGAAGGACTTGTTATAATAGGAAGACCCTATCAGAAGCACTGTTCAATATAAAAAAAAAAACCCACAAGGCTCTCTCACTTGTTACGGATTGCGCTTCCTCTCCCATTTAATGCTGGGCTGAAAGTCTAGTGGTTTGGGCTCTAATTGTCTTCTGCCACTAGCTCACTGTTTTGCCTTAATGCTCCAGCTTTGTGAAAAGTGAATTATATCTGCCCTACGTTACAGGCATCTAGGTGGTGCAGTGGATAGAGCACTGGATTTGGAATCAGGAACACTCATCTTCATGAGTTCAAATCTGGCCTCAGATGCTTACTAGCTGTGTGTCCCCAGACAAGTCACTTACCCCTGTTTGTCTCAGTTTCCTCACCTGTAAAATGAGCTGGAGAAGGAAATGGCAAACCACACCAGTGGCAAACCCCAAACCTGAAGAGTCATACACAACTGAAAACAACTAAACAAAAATCTAATTCTAGAACTAGGGTTTACTTATGGGACAGCTAGGTGGCACAGTGGATAGAATGCTGGGCCTGGAGTCAGGAAAACTCATCTTTCTGAGTTAAAAGCTGGCCTCAGACACTTTCTAGCTATGTGACCCTGGGCAAGTCACTTAATCCTGTTTGCCTCATCTATAAAATGAGCTGGAGAAGGAAATGACGAACCACTCTAGTATCTTTGCCAAGAAAATCCTAAATAGGCAAATAATACCAACAAAACTATGTTATAGGCTCCTATCTCTAGAGAGGACCTCAAAGGGCTTCTGATACCATCTCTTCATTTTATAGATGAGGCAACTGAAGCCCAAGGAATTTAAGTGATTTACCTGCCCAGGGTCATACTGGTAGCATGTATCAGAGGTAGGATGCTGCAAAATTGTTATGAGTAATCAAGCGAAACATTATATGAAAACACTTTGAAAAAAGTTAAAAGGGATAGCAAACATATGAGTTGGCAGTTTGATTGCTTCTATAGGATTCCTCTCTGTGGAAGGGACAGGACTCACCATCTCCCAAATAAATGGCAGGAACCAAAGGGTTTGCACACAAGCTTCTGAAATATAGTCGACCCACAGGAACATTCTAAATGAATGCACCAGTGTTCTTGACCTTCCAGTCCCCTCCAGCAGGGCCTGAGCCTTCTGCTTGGCAGTGGGCCTTGTCCTCCTGACTGAACAATACATACCAGTAAGACTCACCGACTGTTCTGTAGCAGTCACAGGCCAAGCGACTGAAATTCTCCTATCAAACCCCAGCCCTCCCAAGGCCCTGTGAAAGAAGTGATCCAATTGCTTTCCTGCAGGGGATGTCAAGGTAATTACAGAAACTGCAGTGAAACAAGACTACCTTTCAAACCATTTATCAAAGCATTTGTTGTTCTCATTTTTGAGGCCACGGAAACAATGAGAAATGAGAAACAAAGGAAAATCATCTCAGCCCATAGCACTTTAATAAATAGGAAGGAAAACACCCTGATGTTTGAAATTGCTGGTACATGAAAGTTATCTGGGGTAATTGCCTTGTGTGAGAATATGAATGTGGAGAGGGAGCTGAGGGACAGCAGACTTTCTGTGCTGAAAAACAGACCCCATGGCAGCCAGACAGGGCCACAGGGTGGTTTAGGGGGGAGGACAATAGATTAGCAGGGCTAGCCTTGCTTCCTTTGTTCTTTTGAGTTCCAAACTCAGCTTGAATGCTTCTTAGCTGTATGAGTAGGGATAAGCCACCGGGTCTCTCTAAGGTTCAATTTCTTCATCTGTGAAATGGGAATAGCAATATTTGTCCTATCAAGGCAGCTAGGCCATGCAGTGGGTAGAATGATGGGCCTAGAGTCAGGGAGACCTGAGTTCAAATGTGACCTCAGATAGTTCCTAGTTGTGTGACTTTAGGCAAGTCATTTAACCTCTGTTTGCCTCAGTTTCCTCATCTGTAAATGAATATAATAATAGCGCCTACCTTCCCCGGGTTGTTGTGAGGACCAAATGAGATAGTCATTATGAAGCACTTAGCACAGTGCCTGGCACATAGTAAGCACTATACAAATGTTAGCCATTATAAATAGTAATAGTTTGAATCTGACTTCAGGCACTTACCAGTTGCCCACCGGCGTGCTAGGAGGGGAGGTTATATTCATTTGGTTCTGTTTCTCTAAAGAGTTCTCTCTTCCTCCTCTCTACCCCAACTCTCCCAGAGAAGTGAGAATCCCTCACGCGAAAGTGGGGAAAACCCCCAAATCATTAAATCTCTATGTGTCTTAGATTCCTCAACTATAAAATGGAGATCATAATAGCATCTACCTCGCAGGGTTGTTGTTGTTGAGTTATTTCAGTCACGTTCAATTCTCTGTGACCCCATTTGGGGTTTTCTTGGCAAAAATACTGGAGCGATTTGCAATTTCTTTTTCCAGCTCATTTTACAGATGAGGAAACTGAGGCAAACAGGGTTAAAGGCTTGCCCAGGGTCACACAACTATTAAGCGTCTGAGGCCAGATTTAAACTTAGGTCCTCCTGACTGTAGGCCTGATGCTGTATCCACCTGACACAGTGGATGAAACACTGGACATGGAATCAAGAAGACATCCTCCTGAGTTCATATCCAGCCTTAAATACTAGATTGTGAGCCTGGACAAGTCACTTAACCTTGTTTGCTTCAGTTCCTCATCTGTAAAATGAGCTGGGGAAGAAAATGGTAAGCCACTTGAATGTTTTTGTTATGTCGCAGAGAGTCGGACGAGACTGAAAATGATGAAACAACAAAAAAATGTCTTTAGTAGAGGGATGACCTGGTCAGACCTGTACATTAAGGCCTCGTACCCTCTGGGTTATGTTGTGAATGAATTGGAATGGGAAGAAAGTGGGCCAATAGATGAATTAGGAATCTATTGCTAAAGAGCTAATATAGCTAATAATCGTTGATAATTGGTCTAGGCAAAAGTGATGGGGACCTGAAATAGGGTAATACCTTTGTGATTGATTAAGAAGAGACTTATACAAGAGATTTGGGGGAGGTAGAAATGACAAGATCCAGGATGTCAGACTGCTTCTGTAGACATATAATGGCAGAATGATGGAGCATACACTTATGAGATTGAAGCCTTTTTTAAAAAAATTCCTTGTTCCTGGGATTAGTCTTGTTGGCTTTCTTAAAACCAGAAGCACAGTCAATGCCTATGTTGAACTTTCAGTCAGTGAAAAGAGATAATGACATTTTGAGATCCACAGCCCAAAGTTAGTTCATCAACATGTCAGACACTCTTGAAACTCTCATCTTCTGTGTCTCTCTCCCTATGTCTAGCCATCTTCTCTTTTCTTAAGCCCTTACTCCTACCCTCTACTGCTATTTCTCCCCATTATAGCAAATTGCCTCCTTTCCTCCTAAAAGTAATTGTGAATTCAGGAAGGGCTATCAGACTGAGGACCAAGATCTCTTATTTAACATAGGTAAAAGGAGGCCCTTAAGCTTCTTAATTGTGTAAGGGGGAAATAGTGAGAGTTTACTTCATTTAGCAGGAATGTAATTGATTTTAACATATTTACTTAATATATTTAATATGCTCATGCTATGTATTAGTGCCAATATATAGCACTACTTCATATGTATTATGACTCTAAACCTAAATATTCTAAAGGAAAAATAACAAAATGTACCCGGGTGAGATGACGTAGGGAGGGCATGTATTCCTTTCTTTTTTTCTAGCTTTTTTATCACCAAAAATGTTGTAGGAAAATAAAGTACATATGTCAAGGGTCTTCTTGGTAGAGTCAGTCAGTCAACAGGCATTTATTAAATTCTTACTATGTGCCAGGCATTATGCTAAGCTCTGGGGATATAAAAAGAAAGGTAAAAATAAGTTCCTCGTTCTCAAAGAGCTCACATTCTGACGAGGGAGATGTGGAAATACTTATGTTTTCTCTCTCTCTCTTTATGTATATATATATATATATATGTACATATATATATATACACATACATAGATATACATATAGAGAAACATAGATATAGATATATATAGATAGGTATATGTGTGTGAATGTATATGTATATACACATACCATTATGTAATATAAGATCTATATCTCATGTTATATAATTACATATAACTGATATTTTATATATAGCTATATTTATACGTGTACGCATGGGGCAGCTAGTTGGTGTAGTTGGTAGAGCACAGGGCTTGAAGTCAGAAAAGACTCATATCCCTGAGTTCAAATGAGATACTTGCTAGCTATGTGACTCTCAGCAAGTCACTTAATCCTGTTTCCCTCAGTTTCCTCATCTGTAAAATGAACTGAAGAAGGAAATGGCAAACCACTGTACTACTTTTGCCAAGAAAATCCCAAATGGGGTCACAAAGAGTCAGACATGACTGAAAGAAATGAACAAAAACAAGTGCACATAAATATATATGTACACATATATACATATATACACACATAGCTATATACAGATAGCTCTGCTTTACATAAATTTTAATTATGCAAATTAAACTTTATATAAAGAATTTCTGAAAGAAATCAAAGACTAGTTGAGGATAGTATTGCTTGCTATTGTTAGGTATATGGGGGAAAAGAGAGGCACTGTTCAAACATCTCTATATAATTTTATTAAAAAGTTATACAGCTGACTACCAGTGATAAAGGGTAGGTGCAGTTGGGTGGAGAAGAGCCAACATACTGCATATCCATGTTAACTTTGCTGTACAGTACGGTGCATACTTTATCATTAGCTTTAACTTTCATTTCATAATTCTGTTTATTATTATGGGACAGTATTTAATGTGTGCATTTTAGTATATTTTATGATTTGCATAAAGGTATTATTTCATGTATAGGCTTTGTTGTATAGACTAAGTGAAATGGATGGGTGGGGCTAAGTTCACTTTATGTAAAGTAAAAATCACTTTATGTAGAGGTCGGTGGAATGGTCCACTTACATAGAGTGAGAACTCTGTGTGTGTGTGTGTGTTTGTGTGTGTGTGTGTGTGTATAATATACACACATATGTATACATATATACATACATATAGCTATATATAAAATATCCTATGTATATATATATACACATACACACGTATAGATAAACACAATTATACACATATAGTGTCGATGGGAGGTAATTTCAAAGAGGAGGGTCTAGCTGCTGAGTTGGGGAGAAGTCCTTTTGTAGAAGATGGGATTTGAGCTGAGTCTTGAAGGAAGCCAGGGAAGCTAGAATGTGGAAATGAGGAGTGAGAACATCCCAGGCTTGAGAGCATCTAGTACAAAGTGGTAGAGATAGGACATGTGCATGCTGCACGTGTGAGGTACAGTAAGTAGGCCTGTGCAACCAGATTGTAGAGTTTGTGGAATAAGAATGGAGAGGTAGGTAGGAGGGGATCAAGTTGTGAAGGCTTTGGAATGCTAAGAAGAGAATTTTATATGAGAAGGGAACAAGAAAGATTTCTGAAATGATATTCTATAGCAAACCACTTCTTTACACTCATACTATTTTTGACTGAAAGTAGACAATACAAAATACAACTTTGTTTATTGTTTGTTGACTATTTTAAAAAGCATTTGATTCAATAAAGCAAAATGGCCTCCTTCAGCAAGGTGTCTTCCATGTATATGCCAAAATTTTACAAGATTTTTTGAAAGATGTAATGGGAAAAAATTTTCGATGACCCTCTGATAGTAAACATTAAATGAGACATAAAAATAGGAAGATATATTATCTAAATGAGAATTGGCCACCATCTTGGAAGATGTCCAGCACAGAGTCCAAATAGAAGAGAGATTCCCTAAGATGGAGGGGACTCAGAAATGCTAGTATTTGTGGATAACATTATGCTGATCATAGCAAGCCCCAGAGCATTGCAGAGCCTCGTAAGTGAGATATAGTCACTCAGAAGAGTTTGACCTAACTAACCCCATATGAAAAACCAGGTAGATAAATATTGTCTGTGATCCAAATTATGATATGCAGTTGGATGGACAATTCTTAAACCTAGTTCATCATTTCATATAGCTTGGATAAACCCCGCAAATGGGTAGTAAGCTAGGGTTGGAATTGAACAGAAGAACAGAGTAGATTGCCTGTGGGAAATTGTATTGTTCTTATAGTGACCCTGAAGCTGTTTACTGAAACAAGGTGATATTGGCAGGACTTAGCCAACAGATTGGAAAAGGAGAGATATTTTATGGCTGTCAGTTATGGGATACTACAGTCTATGAAGAAATTAATTTGGGAAATCATCCAAATGGCAAAAAGAGATGACGTGGCAGACATAAGCAGATCACAACATATAACAAAACACAAATTATTTAGGAGAAACGGTATAAAGGATATTATCAGAGACATAAGTATGACTGGGGGAATAGATGGGTTAGATACACAAGAACTAGAAAATAAATTATTGATAGATCATGTGCTTCATTGTAATCCATGAATTATCAAGGGATCAAGAAGAAAGACCCCTAGCACATGGAATGGGAGAATATGAACAAGGATCTCATAGGATAGGCAGGCAGAGAAGAGTTATGTTCTGAATTGTTGGAGGGAGTCCCCATATCAATGAAATCACAGATTCATTGAAATAATGTTTACCATTAGAAATAGTGGGTCAATCGATTTGTCAATAAATATTTGTTAAGTACCTATTATGTGCCAGGCACTGTGTCAAGTGCTGGGGATATAAAGAGAGGCAAAAGATAGGCCCTGCCCTCAAGGAGCTTGCAGTCTAATGGGGAGACAACATGCAAACAAGTATAATACAAAGCTAGCTCTATACAGGATAAATAGGAAATAATTCATAGAGGGAAGTCACTGGAATTAGGAGGTTTGAGGAGGGCTTCCTGTAGAAGGTAGGATTTTTTTTTGTTGTTATCATTTGTCCTTCATTCTCAAAGGGGACCAAGACATCAGGGAGGTGATGCCGTGACTTGCAAGTGAATCGGATTTAAGTGAGGGAGGGCTGTGCAAAGTCACCAGCCTCACTTTCGCCTCCAGAGCCATTTGGGTCTAGCGGCCAGATATAGATCAAGATTATTGGAGACGGCCTCGCAATGGATAAAGGAAGCCTGAAATGTCAGTAGTCAGAGGGAGGGAGGAAAGCATTTCAGGCATAGGAGATGGCAGAGAAAACACCCAAAGCTGAGAGATGTATTGTTTTGTTTGTGGAACAGCCAGGAGGCAGGTATCTGTGGATCAAAAAGTACATGTTGGGGTTTAAGAAGACTGGAAAAGTAGGAGCGGGCTAGGTTATGAAGGGCTTTGAATGAGAAACATGATTTTGTTATTTAATCCTGGAGGCAATAATGATATGTGCAAAAAGGACCAGAAACAGATATGGCAATTTATCCAGTATATACCTTATTTGCTTACAATCACTTGAAAATTATCTCCCCTGTTAGACTGTGAGCACCTTGAGAGCAGGGACTGATGTTTTGTTTTGTTTTTTCCTCATCAGAGCTTAGCACTGTGACTGGTACAGAGTGGGTCCTTAACAAACATTTATTTACTGATTTACCCGTAGGATATTGGTAGGGAAGAAGTGGCAGGCTCAGGAAGCTACTGTGCCACTATGGCTGGTGGCACTGGTAAGGTTGCCACAGCCATCGTTAAGGGACAATTCTGCCACACTATGAACACATCAGCTGCTATACTGTTTTTACAGCTGTTCCCCCATTCTATAAATGACTTTCATTAGTCCTTCCATAGTTACAGAGGAAATAGGCAATTTCCATTGTGTAATACTAGTGTTGCTGGTAGGATCCAATGATCTCTACTAACAAAGTTCTTCCAAAAGGACCCCTGATAAAACAGATTTCTGCTCCATGCTGAGAGCTTGGGAATTTGACTGAACTCTGTCACCGATTCCTAGGCTGAAATAAGAGAATGTCTCCGGAACCATAACAAGACATTATTTTCAGGCTAAGCCCAGGCCTAGTGGTAGGACTGAACCAAGGAGGATGAGCAGCCCTAGCAGATCCTTGTAGAAAACAGTCCTAGAGAGGTTTGTCAGGAATTATGTGTTTCCTCAATGGCCTAGAGAAGAGCATGGCCAGCCCAGATAAATAAAAAACAAAGAACTTTTTAAAAATCTCATAGAAATCTCATAGAAGTTAATGCCAAGGTTTGTGTTGCCAGTCACCTGGAGGGGACGCAGAAGTCCTTGAAGAGGAGGAGTGTAAGGAGGGTGAACTCAGATTCCCAACTCCTAAGAGCCCAGAAAGGGAAAAGAGCATTCAGTGAGTAAAAACATAATCTTTCTCTTTGATCAGTGTGTATTCCTACCCCACAGTCCCCTTTATCATGGTTAACTGCTCTGTGTATGCCTTTCCCTTTCCATGAATATTTTTTTTTTACTGTGAGAACTGAGTATTTCTCTCTTGTATTTAATAACTAATTATTGTCTTCAGACCGAGGTTTTTCCCTTTTTCAGCTTCCTCACCCAGAAACCAATCAGTATGGGAAATCTTAGGCAGAGATTTACCCAGGTCAAGATCTAATCAGAGAGAAAAAGAAATTCTAAGTTTGGGCTAATGGATGCATTCCTGCTCATTGTTTTTGCTCAGACAAGTCTGGGGAAGTGTCAATCCTCCTTTTTGTCAGCTAGGTGATACAGAATTTGATAAATCTCTGACCAAGATTTGGGCAACCCAAGTCATGTACCCCAAGACCTTCAATGTAATATAGTCCACCCTCTCATTGTAATATTCATTTGCTCATTAATTGTTAACCAATCAGTGTTGATTGCCCCCTGAGGAACACCTACTCTTCCATAGGCATTTAAACTGTGAGCCTACCACCATGAAGGGTCTTTGGTCTAAGAGAGAGACAGCCAAATGACTATTCTTTTATTAAACTGCTAGTATAATTAATAAAACTATTAAATTACCCAGGAATTATGTCTATTGAGCTTTTTAAATGTCATATTACTCATCCTTACCTTCTCCTTCTTGTTCAGTCTTCCATCCTCTTTCCTTCCCTCTCTTTCTCTCCTTTTATCTCATGGCTCTTCATTCCCTACCTTCCCCTCCACACTTTTCTTAAGTATGAAATGAAAGCATGTACTCTTTAAAATATTCCTTGCATTTATTAAAATTTTAAATTTCCTTTACTCAGTTTAAAAGGGAAGGCAAGCTTTTGGCCACAGAAAGGCACAATGCCTTTCTCTCCATCTCCCCCCATATTGTGGCTTGGGAGGCCAACTATCCATGCCAGAAGGCAGGGTTGGTTCCATGTACTAAGGTTCAGAAGAACTCTGGCACAGTTACCTCATTGAGTAACTCAAATAAAAACATATGTATTAAATGAGCACAAGCCCATTTGAACTCCTGGTTGCTTGGACCTTTGCCTGTCCTTACTGCATGTTTGTCTTTGGCTCTTGATTCTGATATGCAACTCACTTGTAGTCTTAGGTCTTGGATGCTTCACCTTACTCTGCCTATTTACTCCTACGTGATACCTGACCTTTTTGACTACAACGTCTCCTCCACTTGCTTCTGGCCTATGCTATCAGAATTATTAGCACCACAGACAGCACCACCCAAACCAGAGTCCTGTGGGTATCACAGTCTTCTTCAGAAAGAGCTCTCAGCCCCTCCCTACGACAGGGGTGGGGAACCTGTGGCCTCGAGGCCACTTGTGGCGCTCTAGGTACTTGGATGTGGCCTTTTAACTGGCCCAAGTTTTGCAGAACAAATCCTTTCATTAAAGGGATTTGTTCTGTGAAGTTTGGATTCAGTCAAAGGACTGCACTTGAGGACCTACAGGGCCACAAGTGGCCTTGAGGCCACAGGTTCCCCACCCCTGCCCTACATCTTCCCTAAATCTGCCATTAGCCCCACATTTGGCACCTTTGGGTGGGGCTGGGAGAACAGATATTATCATCATCATTTTACAGACTGGCAGCCAAAAGAGAATAAGTGATGTGCCCAAGTCACAGAACCCGAAATATTTATGTTCCCTTATCATTGTTGTTCAGTCATGTCTGTGACTCTCTGTGACCTCATTTGGAGTTTTCTAGGTAAAGACACTGGAATGTTTTGCCATTTCCTTCTCCAGATGAGGAAAATGAGGCAAACAGGGTTAAGTGACTTGCCCAGGGGTCACACAGTTAGTAAGTGTCTGAGTCCAGGTTTGAACTCAGGAAAACAAGTCTTCCTGACTTCAGACACAACAGTCTATTCCCTGAGTCTGAGGTTACCCTCCCTTATCACTAAGACTTAACAAAAACTCTCTTTTTTCTAGGCCTCATTTGCATTAAAACACCCTAACAATTCAGATGGGAGTTTTACCCTATGAACTCCATTTCTCCCTGTAGAGAACCATTTGTTCCAGGTACTCTATATTCCCACTGATATCCCCTCCAGTAGCCACAGGATGTGCTGCTGGCAAAATTATAAGTGAGTATTTCCACTCAGTGCCACTTAGGAATTAAGACATGCATTTAGAAAAGTTATTTGGTTTTGGAGAAAATGGAAATGAATGTCAGGCTATCCTGATCTGTGAGCACAAGACTGGCCTTACCCATAAGTGGAATAAACCACTACTTAGATATTGTCATTTCAGGGACATTGGAGAGGTCTGAAAGCTTCCCCAGAATCTCCTCAACTTTTTGATTTATGTCTAAATCCCACCATGGTAGCTCTCACTTTTCAGTTTAAGATGGTCTTATATTCAAATGCAAACATTTCTGGGGAAAAGAATGGTTCAAAGCAGAAAGCAGACACTTATACCTTAGTATAAATGAAGCATCTGAAATCAAGTCCCCCTTCCCCCCTTACAGGTAGTGAGAGCCTGAGCCATGTTACAATGCACCTCAACATTCCTGACCTCTCTGCAGCATTTGACATCAGTGAGCACCCTCTCCCTCTGGATATCCTCTCCTTTCTAGGTTCCCATAATGCTCTTCTCTCCTGGCTCTTCTGCTTGTTGAACCACTCTCTTTTTGGCTCATTCATGTCATGCCCACCAATTAAGAGTGTGTATCAACTTCTGTCGCAGGCCATCGTCTCTTCTCTTGATATGCTCCCTGGGTAACCTCATCACCTCCCATGGTTTCGATTCCAATCTCTGTGTGGTCCTATTTTCTCTCCTGAGCCCTCATTATATATGACAAACTGTTTATTGGACACTTTGGACTGGATGTCCCCTAGGCACCTCAAACTATTTACGTCCAAAATAGAACTCATTGTCTTTCCCACCAAACCTATCCCTCTCCTGACCATCCCTACTACTGTCAGGGGTACTTTGTAATTATGCAAGGTCACAACCTTAGTATCATCCTCGACTCCTCCCTCACTCAATTAATCCAATAAGTTACCAAATCACGTCATTTCTATTTCCATAATGCCTTTTACATATGACCTCTTCTCTCCATTCACATATATCGCCCTTGTTCAGGCCCTCATCACCTCTTTCCTGAAGTAGTACAACAGCTTTTTATTTGGTCTAATTACCTCAATTCTGTCCAATCCATCCCCCTCATAACCACTAAAATAATTTTCCTAAAGTACTGATCTTGTCCTATCCCTACTTAATAAACTGTGGTAAATCCCCGTTGCCTATTGGATCAAATCCTAGGTAGCATAGTGAATAGAGTGCCACGCTTGGAGTCCAGATACTTACTGGCTATCTGACACTGGGCAAGTCACTTAACTTCTATTTGCCTAAGTTTCCTCATCTTAAGATGGGACTAATAATTGCATTTATCAAGGTTGTTATGAGGATCAACTGAGACAATTGTAAAGTGCTTAGCACAACATCTGCCACATGTTATCATTCAGTCATTTCACTTCTGTCCAACTCTTTGTGACCCCATTTGGAATTTCTTGGCAAAGCTATTGTAGTGGTTTGTTATTGCCTGAGATGAGGAAACTGAGGCAAACAGGGTTAAGTGACTCGCCCAGGGTCACAAAGCTAATAAGTGTTTGAAGCCAGATTTGAACTCAGGAGGACAAGTCCAACATTCTATCCAGTGTTCCACCCAGGTGCCAACATAGTAGGTACTAAATAAATATTAGCATTTACTGTTATTATTATTAAAAAAAAACCCTTCAGAACATGGCCCCTGTCTACCTCCTCTCCACTATGAATGACCTCCTCATAGCTATATACACACATGAAAACACATTCATAGATGCACACATACACATCCCACCCAAGCAACCATATCAAAGACGTGTGTTCTTTGTCACCAGGGGTCTTGGAGTGTATCTGGATAGCCCCTTGTAGAGAATATTGCAGAGCGGCCTCCCTCCCAGGTACAGGTTAGTTTAGGTGACTTCTGGGATCTCTTCCAACTATGAGATTCTGTGATTCTATCAAGACTTTAAAATGAATTAATACATGTTAAAAAGATATCAGGGCAGCTAGGTGGCTCAGTGGATAGAGTGCTGGGCCTAAAGGCAGAAAGACTCAGCCTCCTGAGTTTAACTGCAGCCTCAGACACTTACTTGATATGTGATCTAGGCAGGTCGCTTAATCCTGCTTTCCTCAGTTTCCTTATCTGTAAAATGAGCTGGAGAAGGAAAGGACAAACCACTCCAGTATCTTTGCCAAGAAAACCCCAAATGGGGTTACGAAGTATCAGACATGATTGAACAACAAAAACTTAACAATTCAACAAATGTTTCTTGAGCACTATTTCTCAGCATAAAAAAAAGCCTATGGCCAGAGAAGTAAAGGTTGAAAGTGATAGTCCTAAAGCATATTAAAATTCTAGGGTAGTTCACATGGTCCTAGACCTAACTGTCAAAGTCACGAGAGGAGTCAAAAGGAATTTTCACAAGTCTAAATATCAACCAGGACTGAGAGAACTCTTGCCAAGGTGGAGCAAAATTATCAGGCGAGGGGGGGAATATTGACCTGAAGCAACTCTTTTCCATGTTGTCTGGGGGTGCAGCTCTGAGCTTCACTGACCAAAGAACTAAAATATCCCTAAACATGGACAGGCTCACAAAAGACCAATAACTTCTCTTTGAAGCAGAGGTAACCAAAGAAGAAGCCCTGTAGCCATCTGAAGCAGCCCAGCTGGAGCTGATATTAACAACCAGTGGTATGGAAGTTGATGAAATTGACTAACACTACAAATGAGGCCTTGATTTAATGTTTTGTCAATGTCTAGACTTAAGATAGTGGTGAACAAAATAGTCACGATGAAAATTAAACTTACATGTGCTTTGTATCTTCCTTCCTCCCTCCCTTCTTTCTTCCCTTCCCTTCCTTCCTTTCTTTCTTTCTCTTTCTTTTTTCTTTCTTTCTTTCTCTTTCTTTCTTTCTTTCTTTCTTTCTTTCTTTCTTTCTTTCTTTCTTTCTTTCTTTCTTTCTTCCTTCCTTCCTTCCTTCCTTCCTTCCTTTCTTTCTTTCTCTTCCTCCCTCCATTCCTTCCTTCCTTTCTTTCTTCCTTCTTTCCTCCCTTGCTTCTTTCCTTCCTTCCCCTGATAACTACTAAGGGGGAAGAAGAGCAACAACAACAGAGGGCACCATCAACTCAGCAGAGAAGCAGCCCAGCATACTAGAAGGAGAGAATGAGGGAAGCAGGGCAGCAGCAGCTGTTCAGAAAACAGTAGTTTCTAAGATGGACTGGAGCAGCAGCTAGGTACAGCCGGTTGCTGGGAATGGTATTCAGCAAACCTAGGATCAGGAGATATCCAGGAAAAAGTGTTCTCCCACTAATGGCCTAAGAATCTGTGAGGGATAATAACCCTTTGTATATGGGTATATGATTCCTTATTATTTACCTAGCAGTTAGGGCTCAAAAATATAGATTTGAATAGATGCTGGCCCCAAATAACATAAAAATAATGGGAAGCAACAAGAGATCTTAAGGCTAGATACATATTCGTAGGGAGCAAACACTACCTCAGCAAAAACTTTTTTTAATGACTCACTGAATGTGCCTCCCTCCTCCCCCCAGTTTAGGTGCTATGCAAGACAAAACATAATCCCAGACCATAGGACAGTGAGTCCCAAACTTTTTGGATTCTCTATATTCTCTTGTTCCTTCTTCCTACCTTAATTTAAGGCTTTGATTTTGCAATGTGTCATCTCATTCCTAGGCTACCTCACTCTGAAAGACTCTAAATGACTAGATCTATTTTTTTTAAAGTCATGTAGATTTAAAATTCTTTTTCTTTAGAGAATTTTGCAATACCCTTTGGGATCACTGGAGATACCCTGGGCTATCTCTAAACACAAGGAAATACTCTGAAAGATTATGTTCTAAATTAGACTCCAGGGATTTAAACAGAGATAATGAAGACTAATTTTTAAAGCATCTGAACCTCCCTGAAGGCAGACTTTGTCCTAACCATTGTCTAAGTGTTATTTTACCTAAGAAATTTAGGCCCTTTGAGGACAGAAACAATGTCTTCTTTACCTAACCTAGGACTGAAGAAATATTTGTTGTTGAATGAAGGATGATTCTGTTAAGTCTCTTAGCTCATGTCTGTGCTTATTAAAAGGTACTCTAGAGAAGTTTTCCTTTGTATCTAGCTATGTCTTCCATGGTCTCTAATACATAGGGTGTCCTGAAGCCTTAGGATAGTTTTAAACTTAACAACTTCAGAAATATAAATGCTATAAACTCTCCCCGCAAAAAATAGCATTGAAAGGCTAATTGATTACATTCTAAAAATACCCTTTGGGATCCCTGAGCTACCTCTAAGCAAGGTTAAGAATAAGAGCCCCCCGAGACTAAATTCTAAAACAGATTCTAGAGATTCAAACAGTGATATTGAAGATACGTGTTATATCATAACTCACTTTTATAGCACCTGAACCTACCTGAAGGCAGACTTTACTTCAACCATTATTAAGCATGTAATTTTACCCAAGAAACTTAGGTTCTTCGAGGGTGGGGACATTGTCTTCTTTAACTTTGTATCTCCCAATGACCTAATGCTATATGTTGATTTAGTTTTAAAATATAATAGTTAAATAAATTTTGTTAAATATTTCCATATTAATTTTATTAATATGTTAATATTGTGTTAAATATTTCCATTTTAATCTAGTTCCAGCTGTAATAGGAGAAATCCAGGCCCTTGGGCCTAATGTTGACACATCTGCTCTCCATTAATTATTGTAAGCTTCTAATCTGCCAAAGCTTTTAGCCTCTAGAATTTAGATTTTCAGATTGTGAATGGTCTATAGACTAGAGGAAAAGCGCCACCATTCTGAAGTCGAGGTTATGATTTTAGAACAGGCTGAATCTAATGAAATCTGTCAGATTATATTTTGTCCCTCGTATGGTATAGGAGAAAGACCACTGTGTATGTAATCAGAGAACCTGAATTTAAACCCAATCTCTGCCATTTAATTACCTTTGCAAATTTGGTCAAGTCACTTAACTCTGGGCCTCATCTTCCTCATCTCCAAAATGATGGAGTTGGACTACAAGGAACTGAAGGTCCCTTCCAGTTCTGAAACTGTGATACTATTTAGTTATCATATAAAATCCATTAACCACACAAATGGGAAATTATCCCAAACATCAAATGAACCAGACTGCAAAGCTATAATCTCACATCAGAGTCATCCGGACCCTTGCTGCCAACAGACAGCTAAGTGATATAGTGGGAAGACCATTGGGTTTGGAGTCAGGAAGACTTGAATTCAAATATGGCACCTGACACTTAATAGCTGTATGACCCTGGGCAAGTCACTTAACCAATGCTTGACTCAAAATAATTCCCTCAACTTTAAAATGGGGATATTAATAGCAGCTACCTTTCAGTGTTGTTATGAGGGTCAAATGAAATAATATTTATAAATGGCTTAACACAGTGCCTGATGCATAGTATGCGCTTAGCAGAGTGCCTCACACATAGAATTTGCTTAATAAATGTCTTTTTCCCCTTCCTCCTTGCTTCTTTCTCTCCCTTCCCTTCCTTTTTTCTTCCCTCTTTCCTTCCTTCCTTTCTTCTTTCTTTCCTTCTTTCTTTCCTTCCTTCCTTTCTTCTTTCCTTCCTTTGTTCCCTCCTGTCACATCACAACTAGCAGAGGAGGCTACTTCTTCAGATATTTTGGGACACCTTTCACTTTGAACCTGGTGGGTGTGTGGCCTAAGGGGTTTGAAACAGAGATTCTTTCAAATTCTACTTGTCTCTAGCCCAGGGATCAGTTAAATCAAATCACTTATGAAACTGTACTTGGTCAATCAATAGGCCCAATGGGAGGACCATGTGAAGCAATGGGGTACAATGGATAGAATACTAGCTCTGCAATGAGAGGATCCGGATTCAAATCTGACCTCTGACCTTGGCAAGTCACTTGGCCTCCTAGTTTCCTCACCTACAAAATGATAGGGTTGGACTAATTGCCTATGAGGCTCCTCCCAATGCTAGGTCTATGATTCTGTGCATGAACAACACTCATAATTGTACCTCTCTCTCTCTGAGTCCAGCCCCCTTCCATGCCCATTTTATGTCTGCTGGATTGATTCTGTCAAATGTCTGATTTCCCGAATAAGTGAAAAACAGCCACAGGCACTCTGACCTGTTCTTTTTTCATAGTTTTAATTAAAAAGACTTTCAAACAGCTTCAAGCCCCATTTGCTGCTTCAAGTGTCAGTAATTGGTGTTCAGGTCTGTGAAATCCAAAAAAAAGTCCGAGCTGGTAACTTAAGAGAGCCAGAGGGAGGAGGGGGCTGAAGGCTGCAAGAAGGCTTGTCAATCTTGAGAAAGCTGAAGTCCAGCCAGTGGTGCAAGTCTGTGTGTAAACGATGGCACTTGAGAGATTCAGGGTGGGCCTGTCAGTCTCCTTGCATACTGTGTGACACCTCTCTGCAGTTGGATCTATAGCCAGTCAGCAGGGCATCTTTGGAGAACAGCATTTCGAATTTCTTTGTGGTGATTTTATCCACTGCAAATGCTGTCTACTATAGTTGATGAGAGATGGGAAAGAAAGAAGACAAATAGAGAGATACAGAGACCAAGAGAGAGACAAAGAGAAACAGAGATGTATGATTTATTTGCTGAAAGTTGTTTTTTTTGAGGTGGGGGAGGGGAAGCAAAGCGAGCCCTGATCCACCTTAACTTGTTGGAAATAGACTTCATTTCTCTTTCTTGAGCTTTTATGTGCTGCCTTTAGCATTTCAGCGCTCACAGTGGACACAACTCATTCCCAATTCAATTATGTTGCTTGATAGTTCATAGGTTCTGAATGATCTGGCTAAGAGGGATTGACAGGAGTAGAATTATTCCCTTCTGCTCTGCTCCAGGCTCCCCTTCCCCGCCCCCACACCAGGCCTCATACTCCTGACTGGCTGGACCATAAATACCAGTCAATGCTATACAACTGTGCTTTTGAGCTGCTTGGTTCTTGGAAAAGCTTCCATAACATACAGGCATACCTTGGAGATATTGCAGGGTAGATTCCAGACCACTGCAATAAAGCCAATATCGTAATAAAGCAAGTCGCATGAATTTTTTGGTTTCCCAGTACATATAAAAGTTATGTTTACACTCTCCTGTATTCTATTAAGTAGGCAATCCTATTATTGCACACTAAAAACTGTACATACTGTAATTAAAAATACTGAAAACAACTAAACAAAAATCTAATTCTAGAACTAGTGTTTACTTATGGGACAGCTAGGTGGCACAGTGGATAGAGTGCCAGGCCTGGAGTCAGGAAGACTCATCTGAGTTCAAATCTGGCCTCAGACACTTACTGGCTGCATGACCCTGGCCAAGTCACTTAACCCTGTTTGCCTTAGTTTCCTCATCTGTCAAATGAGCTGGAGAAGGAAAAAGCAAACCACTCCACTATCTTTGCCTAGAAAACTCCAAATGGGGTCATGAAGAGTTGGACATGACTGAAAAAAATTGACTAACAACAACGAAGTACTTTGCAAACCTTAAATACTATGTAAATGCCAGCTATTATTAGCTAACCTAGCTATATTTGCAACCTTCATATTTGAAAGACCTGTGATTTCATATGTGAGGATGTTCCATCATTGGAGCTTATAACTTCTCTACAGCTTTGTAGATGGTCCCCTCACTCTACAGACTCCTTTTCCACTTTGCCCCACTGACTCACACTAAAGATGCTGCCACCCCTCCCCCTTAGCTTCTTCCTCTGATTGGTCCACTCTTACTCAGAACCTCCATTTGAGGAAGGACCCACGTGAGCCAAACTCACCTTGAACCTGGCTCAGTTCTTCACTCTCCTGACTACCTCTCTACCTTGCCCCCCCAAGAGGTAATAGCCCCTCCTTCCCTTTTCAGTCCCCTTTTATGTGTTGTCTCTCTCTGTTAGAATGAAGGTCCTTGAAGGCTGGGACTACTTTTATTTTTGCTTGTATTAGTATTCTTTAAATTTATCCAAATGCCTGGCATATAATAAGCACTTAATAAATGCTTATGTAATCTGCTCTGTAATGTTGAGAGGTGTTCTGGTCAAAAACTCTTCAGCCTATATTGGTGTGGGTCTTTTTGCACATAACGGCTTCTCCTTGGACCATAGACTCAGTTTTGAAATGAGGATCAAATCAATAAAGCATGAAAACGCTTTTTGAAAATAGAAAAAGATTTTCAAATTCAAGAAATTAGGTAACCTCTCAGTGCCCCCAGGCTATTCTCTAAGACTAAATTGTAGAGCAGGTGCTAGTCTTCAATGGTGAAGGGAGTTTTCCCCACCAGGACTCTTCCATTGCAATGAAATCAAAGGTCTGATTAAAATTTTAAAAGACCAAGAATTGGATCCAGCAATTACCACAGTGCCTGGAAGGAACAGTGTAAGTTCTGTGAGACAGCTAGGTGGTACATTGGGTAGAACCTTGGGCCTAGAGTAAGAAAGATCTGAGTTCAAATCCATCCTCAGATGTTTATTAACTGTGAGACCTTGAGCAAGTCACTTAACCTCTGTTTGCCTGTCTGCCCAACTGTAAAATGGGGATTTCCTACTTCCTAGGGTTGATATAAGATATTTAGAAAGCAGTTTGGACAGTGCCTGGCACATAGTAGGTGCTCTATAAATGCCTCCTACTATTGTTATTACTTAATAAATATTTGCAGGTTGACACACAAAAAGCAGCGAGATATTATTAAAGAGGGTGGCTCAGAAACTTTTTTTTTTTGGAAGGGAGAAGGCAAGACAGGGTTAAGTGACTTGTCCAAGGTCACACAGCTAGTAAATGTCAAGTGTCTGAGGCTGGATTTAAGCTGGTACTCTATTCATTGGGCCACCTAGCTGCCCCTCAGAAACTCTCTTCCAACCATTCTTGACTAACACAAAATTAGTTTTCAGATATTCAAGTCTTATGTTTTCAGATTTATTTGGAATGAGTAGACAGTTGGCCATCCATGTGATATGTTCTAAATGGTGCAAAAAGACCTCCTAGACCAAAAATAACTCCAACACTGGCCCCACCACAAAAGTCAGGACTTCTTACATCCTCATTCCTTTGAGGTAAGGAAGTACTGTTGAAAGATGAACCTTGAATTGGATAGAACTCACACTGGAATCACACATATGGATTTAGATATAGATATAGATACAGATATAGATATAGATATACACATATACATATAGACACACATATAAATATGTGTGTATATATATACATACATATATATATATATGAATCTTCCAATTCTTCCATAGTCTCATGCATTCCTCATGATAAAGAATAATGCTAGACAGTGAATAAAAATTTTTTTAAAGTTTGAATTAAGATAACAAGACTCCTGTCAAAATGCAGTTGTCACTTGGGAAACCATTATTCCTTCATTTGATGCACTCACTAATCCAACAATCATTAATTAAGCATGCATTATGTGCAACATGTCCTGATAAGTGCCAAAAGCCTTGCAGCAAACAACTTCTTGACTTGCCTTAATGATGACTTCATTCTTCAAAAGGTGGAGAAACCAAGCAGGAGGAATTCTATTCTGGATCTGACTCTCACTAATAAGGAGGTTTCTAGGGTGGAAATAATGAGGAGGAGTGATCACTTTCTTCTGGAGCTGTGGCAGAGGGGAACAAATGTAGGCACAGTCTGACATGCACCTTAGATTTGGGGAAAGCACATTTCAAGGAGTTCAGAGGAAGGATAGATAGGCAGGATCCTACGGTTCAGAGAAAGTCAGGTCTGGAGGGTTGGGAGATACTAAAGTCAGACATTTTGAAGACACAATGAGCCAGAAGTGGTGATGTATGCTTGTGATCGTTGCTACTGAGGGAGGCTGAGGCTGATAGATTACTTGAGCTCATGGGTGCTTGGTTGCAGGGGACCAACATGATTGGGTGTTCTCACTAAGTCTAGCACCAATATGGTGAGTCCCTTAAAAGTGGGTACTTACATTTTTAAAAGAAATGAAATGAAATGAAAATAAAAATAAAATGAAATGAAAATGAAATACGAAAGCAAGGTAGTAGAGGATGAACATAAGAACATGGCAAGGCCCTATGAAAATGTCAGGCTTTTGTTTGATAGATTGCCAGTGGGTTAACAAGCATTTCTTAAGTATTTACTATATGACAGGTACTGTGCCAAGCACTGGGAATACACATGCAAGTAGAAGGAAAGGTAGTCCTTGGCATTAAAGAATTTGTATTCTAACAGGTGAAAACAATAAATAAAGAGGAGATGAAAAGTCAGAGAGTTGGATAGGAGGAAGAGAAAGACTGGAGGCATGGTAAAAGAAGTCCAATGTGCAGTCTGGAGGAGAGTAAGACACTCCTTAAATGGAGATTCCAGAAGAGCCATTAGTCAGAGAAAGAGGGCCTAAGGGACAGAGGGTATTTCCAATATGTGAATGTGAAAAGGGCTGGAGGGAGGCTTCCAGATAGAGAGTTGGGGCATGGGAGAGGAAGTCCATTGTACAGCCTGGAGAGGAATAAGGTTGGAGGAATGGCTGTTCTTGCTTTATTTGGCTATATTGGGAGAAAAAGGAAGTTCAAAGGAGGAATAAGTTGGAGCAGATTGGATAATGATAACTGATAATAGAGAGAGGTACCATACAATTGGAGATTGGCAAATGAGCTGACTCTCAAAATATGGTAATGAGCTTCACTTTGATTTCTGGGAAAATTCTAGAACAGATTATTAAAGAGATAGTTGGTGATCATTTAGAACAGGAAGCAGTGATAATAAAACTTCATCAAGAGCAAGCCTTTTTTTAACAATGTTACTGACCTTGTAGATGAGGAGAATGCAGTAGACATGGTTTAACCTGGATTTTAGCAAAGCTTTTGATAAAATATCTCATACTATTATGGTGACAGAAGATGGAGAGATGTGGATTAGATTGGAGGTGTCAAACACATGGCCCCCAATACAGACACCTGTGGCCCAAACCCAATTAAAATGTAATTAGGAAATATTTAATAAAATAAAAGTGCAATAGAATATAAACAATGTTAATAAATTTTTTAAGTCAATATACAGCCAGCAGGGACCAGGGGTCCTTGTATATAACTTAGTGGCTCCCATTTCTATTTTAATTTTATCCCACTGAACTAAATGATAATAAAATTAGTTGGATTCAGAACTGGTTGGATGACTGGACACAATCGGAAGTCATAAATGGGTTGATATTAATGGGGTAGGTAGTATGCATTGTAATACCACATGGAATGGTTCTGGACCTGGGCTGTTTAGCATTTTAACAATTACTTGGGATGAAGACATA
>CM053622.1:163417696-163438047 GCA_028646595.1 Phalanger gymnotis | reverse complement strand
TTCCTTCCTTCCTTCCTTCCTTCCTTCCTTCCTTCCTTCCTTCCTTCCTTCCTTCCTTCCTTCCTTCCTTCCTTCCTTCCTTCCTTCCTGTCTTTTAATACTTTCTTCTCTCTTAAACTATTTTTTTCAATTAAGCATTTATTTTCTTTCCCTCCTACCTCCTTTCTTCTCGCTGGGGGGGAAAAACCTTTTGTAATAAATATACATAGTGAAGCAAAATAAATTTCCACATTCGTCATATCCCAAAAATATACATTTCATTCTGCATGCTGAGACCACCACCTCTCTCTCAGGAGTCAGTAGTCTGCTTTATCATTAGTTCTCTGGAATGTGGTTTGTTCTTTTATTGATCTAGGTTCTTAAGTCTTTCGAAGTTTTTCTTTACAATTTGTTGTCATTGTATAAATTATTCTCCTGATCCGGCTCACTTCACTCTGCATCAGTTTACAGAAGTCTTCCCAGGTTTCTCTGGGGCCATCCTTTTAATCATTTTAATAGTCTTCTATTATACACATATATCATAACTTACATATCTATTCCCTAACTGATGTCTCCGCCCAGCTTCCAGTTCTTTGCCACGACAAAAGAGATGATATTGATATTCTTATATATATGAGTTCTTTCTCTGTTTCTTGGATCTTTTTAGGGCCCAAGATTTCCAGCACAGCAGAACTCGCTAGAGATTGGGCTTCACTGACATAGCCTCTGAGAAGTCAGGGTGACCTTCATGCCAAAATGACACATTAGAAAGGACCTTTTTTGATGTCATTACACAAGACAATGAAAAGTCATCTATACTTCTGCCCTCTCTCAACTCTTGTTTTTGTGAATTGAGATTACCCACAAACTCTGCAACAAGGGCATGCAGGTTTGAAGGTGAATATTTCTGCATGACACAGAAATACTCAACACCATGGTCCATTAACCCCAGTCAGGGTGGTTAGCCCCTATAAGTCCATTTTACAAATACGGGAGCAAATCATTTTGTGTCCTTCATTAGAGGCTCTGTTTGTCCATCTTTAAAGCCAAACTACCATATGGTGTCAATAAATAAAGCTTCAGGATCTGCTCTCTCCTGCAATGTACATAAGCCCAGAATTAATTAAGTATAATTAAGCCAATCACTGGCATATTGGAAACACATGTTTGCCAATTAAAATGTTGGAACAGCAGCAGCAAGCCAAATCTCTAGCATTTCTCTTATTGTTGATATGAACTAGGATATTCTGTAAACACTTTGAAAATTTTCAAGTAGTTCAAATCAGCCTACAAAAACATTTTCCAATCCTACATCTGATCTTTCTCCAAGAGTAATCATCAGTGCTGCGCCATGCTAAAAATAACTTCATAGCCTGCATGCTCGCCATGCTGGCTAGGCAAATAAAGTAAAATCACCCAGCTCTTTAGAGGCCTATCTAAAACCCCAAAATTAGAAAAATAAAAAAGAAATCTGGATATGTTAGACTATATTTCAATGGCTATGAATCTGATTTGGGATCAAAAAAATCCTATACTTAGAACCACAAGGATCTTTAGAGCTCACCTAGTCATTAGATCATAGCTTTAGAGTTGGAAGGAACTTTAGAGCAATAGTCTAACCTCTTCATTTTACAGATGAGGACAATGAGTCTAAGAGAAATTAAGTGACTTGCCTGAGCTGACTCAGGCAGTAACAGAGTCTAAATTTGAACTCAGGCCCACTGACCTTAAATCCAATTTTTTTCCACTTGCACCACTCTATACCCCCTCATTTAATCAATGAAGAAACTAAGGCTCAGAGTTGTGATATAAATTCCCTAAGGTCACACAGGTGCTAAGTGGCAAAGCCCAGATTTAGACTCAGGACCTGTAACTATCTTTCCATCACACCTTTGTCCTGTACAGGTTAGTCAATCCATTGCTTTTCTAACAGGTCTGTGTTCTGGACATCCTGATCTTTGTATTTTCTGTAGCACCTTGCCCATATAGATGCAATCGGGTTGAAGAAAAGGATGTGGGTGGGGAGAGCAGCGAGGGAATATTTCCAAAGATTAGAGAACCTAGTCCAGTCTCTACAATTAGTCTAGGATGCTCCGCCAGCAAATTGAGACTGGAAATAGATTCGGTCCCCTCTCCTCTCCCAGATGTTCTCCCAGTGTTCTGCTGCCACCAAATTGCAGTTCTTTTCTACTTCTTTGCACTGAGGACTGAGAAGCAAGACGTCATGAATCATTCAATAAGGGATCAGTAAGTGTAATGGATTAGGGCATTATAATGATAATTCACAGATTTATAATCATAACTCACACTTTTATATTCAGACTCTTCGAGGCATGGAGAACTTTTGAGAGTAGGTCAAAGGTGACAAGGTTGTAGAAAAGTAGAATAAAAACTTCAGCATTTATTAAGCACCTACTGTGGGATAAGCACTATGCTAAAAATGGTCCACGCTAGACTAACATTCTCAACAACACAGGAGTCTACAGTGTCTAGCTATGTCACTGGACTTGTGGAACACTACTTCTCATTACCGGATATTGAACTTTGGTGTCTTGGCCTCCCAACCTTTTGGGGCTGTGGAAAGAAAGTATGTTGTCTAATGTATGTTGAGGTTAGGGAGGGAGGGAAGCCAAGACTGGGATAAATCCCCTTTAGCACCTAGAGAAGACCTTCTGTGAGAGTATAACAAATAGAGATTTTACCTACATATATTGGCCAGATCTTCAGTGGAGGGAGACATTCCTGAGTCATGTGACTTCAATTCAGCACACGTATTTACTGAGTACGTTTACATGCAAGGCAACGATGCAGGTGATAGAAGATATATGTGTATATACATATATATATATATTCCTTGCTATTAAAAATCTGTTAATCTATTTGGAGGGGGAAACTATATGTACACAAATAACACTAATGCAAAGATGATGTATCACAGAAGAGCTCTTATGAGTTATTGTTATGAATTTCATTTTATTAAATTCGGCCCAACACATTATCTAACTTGTCAAGTCTCTTGGATCTCATAGTCAGAATGTTATCTAGTATGTTAGCTACCCCTCCTAGCTTTGTATTAATCCTTAAATGTTATGCAGCTTCATAGGAGGGAGGGAGGAAAGGGAACAAACATTTCTGTAGTACCTACTACATGCCAGGCACAGTGCTAAGCACTTTGGAAATATTTCCTCACTTAATAAAGAGAGAGAGAGAGAGAGAGAGAGAGAGATTGCATCTGGCTGGGCATAATGAGGGAAGGCTTTCTGGAAGTGGTTGCATTTGATCTGGGCCTTGAGTAATAGGTAGATTTCAAAAGGCACATATGTGGAGAAGAGTATTCCAGGCAGCGGGAACTACATGGGCAAAAGTTGAAAGAGCCAGTGAAGCACAGGCCAGGAAACCTTGAGTTGTCTGGTTTAGATAGAGCAGAAGATACATGTATGAGAAGATGACGGCATATGCATTAGGAATATTAGATGAAGCTATAATTAAATAAATAATATAATAAACAGTACATAATTTAGTATATAATATCTAATTATATATATTATATCAATATACATACTATAGAATAATATATAATGACATGTGTTTATTAAAGAAATAATATAATAAACTAGATAATTTAAATATAATCATATTATGTATTAATATTATAACATGTAACAGCATATATTTATTAAATAAATGACAATATAACTGTATATATTATATATTATATTAATGCTACCTATATAATAATATAATGGTGTCATTATTAAATAAATAATAATATAATAATAAATAAAATAAACTGTAATCATATTCAGATAATCATATTATAGGCCCAGAGATTGGAGCCCAGCTCATTAAGTGAATTGCACAGGGAGTAAATGGTCCAGCTATAATTTGAACCAAAGTCCTCTGACCCAAATTCTAGGGCTTTTTGCAGTTTTCATGGTGGCGTTGAGCCCCTCAAGCCTTGTTGAGGAATTTAGACTTTATTCTGAATGAAATGAGAACCCCTTGAAGGTTTGTGAGAAGTTGAGTGATGTGATCAGAATGTTAGGAAAGTTAGTCTGACAACAATATGTAGGATAAATGAGGGGGCAGGGGAGGGAAACCACTGGAAATGGAAAGATTGATTAGAAAATTATTGTACAGGAGAAAAGCAGTGAGTGAAGGCCTGAACTAGGTGACAGTAATGATGATGGGGAAGAAGGGACAGACCCAAGGTATATTTTGATGGTAGAATCTATAGAATTTGGCACCACTGAGGCAGGTAGATGGTTCAGTGGATAAGGGGCTGGGCCTTGAATCAGGAAGGTGAGTTCAAATCCAGCCTCATATACTTCCTAGCTATGTGGCCATGGACAAGTCATTTAACCTCTGTTTGCCTCATCTATAAAATGGGAATAATAAAAGCACCTACCTCTCAGGTTTATTGTGAGACTCCAATGAGATAATGTTTGTAAAAGTGGTTAACACAGTACCTGGCGCATAGTAGGCACCCTTCTTATTACTCCTTTCCTATTGGATAAAGAGAATGAATAAGAGGACTAAGTCAAAGGTCACTCTGAAATTTGTGGCATTAGTCACTAGGACACTCTTCGAACTCCCAAAAGAAGGAGCCAATTCTGAAGAGAAAAATGATGAACTCAGCTTTGAATATCAGTAGTTTCAGGTCCACCAGGACATTCTTAAGATTTCTAGCAGGCATTCAAAAAGGCAGCTCTGGAGAGGGGTCAGAGCTGCAGATTTAGATTGGGAAACCGACAGCATGAAGGTTATGGCCAGAACGCCAAGAGTAAATGAGACTGCCAAGGGAAAGTGCATAGATGGAGAAGGGAAGGAGAGGGAAAGGGAGGGGAGGGGAGGGGAAGGAAGGGGAGGGGAGGGGAAGGAAGGGGAGGGGAGGGGAAGGAAGGGGAGGAGAGGCAAGACCAGGAGGAGAACAGAACCTCAAGGCTATTTCCTTTTGGCCAGGAAAAGCTTCCTGCTAAAAGTCATGCTTGAACTGAGTCATTAAGCAAAATGAGGATTACTTGAGGGAGAATTGAGAAAGGAGAACCTTCCAGAAATGGGGAACAATCAGAGCAAAGACTCACGGACGGGAGACGGAGCATCACGTTTGAGGATTAGCAAGTAGACCAAGTGGGAATGATACGTAAGAAGACTAGAAAGGCAGGAGTGGAAGAAGTTAAAGTTTACATTTGGTCCTCGAGGTAGTAGGGAGCCATCGAAGTTTATAGAGTAAAGGGATGTCCTGTGCTATCTAGGGACAGCCAGCCCTATGGAAATTTAGCCATCAGGTCCTGCTTATTAGTTTGCATGTTTCTATTTACTAGTTCAGACATGCAAGATCTTTTGTTTTCGCATACAAGATACATGTGCAATGTGATTCGTTGGGTGGGCTCAGCTTCGTGGGAACTCCTACCACCTCAGGAGAAGAGAAGCATTCTATTTTAATTGTCTCTTTTGAAGTCTGGAAAATGGGCTGTTAGTTCCCAGCAACCAGTTATTTAATAGTTCATTGTCTGCCACCATCATTTCAAATACGTCTTATTGACAGGGAGTGCCAATGGGAGAGCACCTTAATGATGAACAGAGGAGAAAACCCAATTCATCTTTCTGAGGGCAGACTCTGGTTGAGCAGGCTGAGTTGAATCAGCATGTAGGGAGCTGACAGCATATGTGTGGAGAGAATTTTATTTCCTTTCGGGTTTTTCTCTTCTCCTTTCTATTTTTACAGGCCGAGTGGGGAACAAATTTAGTACTTCCCACCCACCTTAACCAGATATGTGTGACTTCTGTATTCTTTTGCTTCTTGAGCTAATTTCTTCCTCTATCTTTTTTTAATCTTGGGCCTTTAATGAACAGATGTTTCTTGTTCAACTATGACTTTATTTCATGTTGTGCTTTTTTTGTCAAAAACTATCTTGTCTCTGCCTGGTATTCATTCATTCAATAAGCAATCATTAAGCACCTATTTGTGCCAGGTGCCGGGCTAGGCAGTGGTAATACCAACGTAAAAATTGGATAATTCCTGCCCTCAAGGGGCTTTCATTCTAATGGGGGAAAATAACAAGTGCACAAATAAGTAGAAACACATTTTAAAAAGTTATTTTTTTAAGAATTACTATGTGCTTAGCACTGTGCTATGCCCTGAGGGAAAAAAATATGAAGGCAAAGAGACTTGCCCTTAAAGAGCTCAGGTTCTGAGAGAAACTACACATCTAGGGAAGAGGTTGCCAGGGAAGAGCACCTCCTTGGCCCAGAAAGGAATAGGGATGGTAGTGGGGGTCATAGAGGAGTACATTGATACACCCCATTCAAGAACGTGGTTCTCTACCTTTGGTGAGGGAGGTCAAAGGGAGTGTCCAGAGAGGAAGGCATGAAGTGAAGCATGTGGGGGTTTTCCTGTGTTTGCATAAAATACGTAAAAATGCATCGTGAGTGCACAGTGAGGAAAAGTCTTATGTAGAAGTTGGCACTTGTGCTGAGGTTTGAAGAAAGGTAAAGATAAGGGCAGCTAGGCACAGTGGATAAAGCATTGAGCCTGCAGTCAGGAAGGCCTGAGTTCAAATCTGACCTCAGACACTAGCTATGTGACCCTGGGCAAGTCATTTAACCCTGTTTGCCTCTGTTTCCTCATCTGTAAAATGAGCTGGAGAAGGAAATGGCAAATTAGTCCAGCATCTTTGCCAAGAAAACCCGAAATGGGGTCATGAAGAATTATACATGACTGAAGGAAATGACTGAAGAAGGCTGAGGATACTGAAGGGCAGTGCTGAAGAGGGAATATATTCTGACCATGGATCCTTATCCTGTCTTTTATTAGGAATCTGCTGATTACATTTGGCTTGGTTTTGCTTCCCGTAAACAGCTTCTCTGTTTTGCTCTCCACCCATCATATGTGTACATTCTTTCTAAAGATTCACTTTACGGTTAGGAGGAGCTGCCTAGTGGTCAGGGTTGGGTTTACAATGTTGACAGGCTACTTCTTGATTTTGACATTCTATTTAGTTCAATCTTATGTAATTTTGTCCAACTCATCCCCCACGGAAGCATCTCAAGAGCCTCATTTTGAGAGATGTATGTTTGCATAGTTTGAATATTACCTTTTACTCTAATCCATTGGAGGAATATATTGTTGTTTGCTTGGATACCATGTTGAAATCCACTCCTTCCCAGCACACCACCAAAATAAAAACAAATGACCCCTTTTGTTGGATTGGCAATGTCCCTTTAAATCAAGTAATTCATCATTGCTGTCATTCATTTGCAGCAGAGAGCAGAAGGAAGAGACCAATCAGGGAAAAGATGATTCTCAGAGGAAGTACTAGGATTTAGATTGGGCCTTGAAGTACAATAGAAACAGTTGGTTCGAGATTCTATCTAAACACATAAGCTCTGGAAGGACAGGGGTCTATGTCTCTGTGTCCTGCAGAGTGATTCAGCAGTCCTACAAAAGCTAGTCGAGAATGCAGGTGAATTAATACAAGTCCATCACCACTAAAGGAAAATACACTTGAAAGAATTTAGAATCGGAAGATGAGGGTCAGATCATAAAGCTGCTACTTACTAGCCTTGTGATGTTGAACAAATAACTTGGCTGCTCTGAATCTCACTTGTAAAAGGATGGGATTGAGCCAAAGGTTTGCTAAGGTCCCTTCAAGTTCCAAAGTCCTCTGATCCCATGTTCCACTGAGGATGGGTGCCCAATATTCGATCATCTTTAAGGAAGTCTTAGTTCCAGAACTAAGTGACAGCCAGGGCCAATTTGCCCAGTAGAGAACAAGGCTAGGAACTGGTGAGTGATTTTTTAATATTGTAGTCTATAGTCTCAGGTTTTCTGATTGTTTCAGGAACAACCGATGAGCCCAATCGGTTTCAATTCTCATCAATCACATTTGAGTAAATGAGGGCATTCGTGTAGGAAGGTCTGTCTAAAACGACTGTTCTCATGACTAAGATGACAAACAAGAAAGGCAAATGGGCACCTCGAAGCTTGATTTCTCCAGGAAAATCACAGAAATCTTTAGTTCCACTAAGAATTCTAACCTGTACCTTTCCACAGCAAGACATTCAGAACCAGAAAATCATTCCAGTATTCACAGAGAGCAGATGTTGTTAGGGTGCTCTGCCGCCTCAATTTTTCACAGAATACTTTGTCTTATGTCTCCTTGGCTGTTTTCTCTGTATGATGCTGATCTGTGTATATATTGGATCCCCTCAATCCCTGGGGAAGCATCTTGAGGATGAGGACTGTTCTGTTTTGTCTTTGTATTACAGGCCTGAGAAGCATATAAAGAATAGGAAGAATGAATGAATGGATGAAGCATTTATTAAGTGCTTACTTGATTCACTTCTTAAAGAGGCCTATTCACTGAATGGATGTTACCTCACTCTGTGAGAACCTGAAAAGACCTTAGCCTAAAAGGGCCAGGCCTCCCATTGCATCCTGGGCCATCTCTAGTCGTCCTGGTGAATATCTGGTCACTGGACCCAGATGGCTCTGGAACAGAAAGTGAGGCTGGTGACCTTGCACAGCCCTCCCTCACTCAAATCAAAGTCAACTGCAAGTCATGTCATCATTTCCCTGAGGTCATGGTCCTCTTTGAGAACGAAGGACAAACACACACGACTATGTACAAAGTACTATGCTGAGCACTAGGGGTGAAACAGACAAATAAAACAAGCTCTGCTATCAAGGAGCTCACATTATAATGGAGAGACAAGATAGATGGAAAATTCCAGCAGAACTCAGATAGAAAGTCATATGGAAAGGTCCCAAGGACCTTAGGGTAAAGCAGATGGTGATGCCTCTGCTTTATGTTATTTTCACTAATAAAAGTCATACCTGTTTTTGGTGATGAACCATTCGATAGTGCCAAAGATTTTGGTGGCAAGAACTCTTTTCTTGGTCTTCAATAGAAGTGATTATAACAACTCAGGAGCAGTTGCCAGGATTCATGTCCACAGGGGCTGTTTCCCAGAATGATGGCTGAAGGCACTGGGCTGGAGGCATTGCTATTCCCAAGGTTCTTGGGTTCATGATGCTAGGCTGTCCCCATCAGGGTCTGAGCATAGATGGTGGTGATATGACTTGCTTGTCTGTCTCATAGGGTGACTTGCTACTTTAGCTAGGATGGGTTGCTTACCCCATGTGTGACATCTGGTTGGAAGGTTGTGGGGATAACTGACTCCTCCAGAGGAGCTGCTTCCCCAGATGAGGGCTGTGAGGTCTGATCTGGAAGCAGCAACGGTGGTCAGGGGGAGGGGCAAAGGAGGTAGGAGCTGCTACTCCCAAGGTTCTTCTTCTCGTCTGCCTGTTGATGGTATTGGACAGCAGCTTACCCCAAACACTAATTATAAGGAAAAATCCAAATGTAAACATGGGTACTCCAAGTGTATACAACAGCATGAACAAAGGCATGGAGAAAGGAAAGCACAGGACAGAGGAGTGTGAGTGATGGAGCTTGGTTAGAGCACAGAGTCCATGAAGGAAAGCAGTGGGAGCTTAGACTGAAGTCAGCTCTGGAATTTAGGTTTACCTACAAGGCAATAAGCCAGGTTGGGCATTGCTCAGGAAATCTCCCTTCTCTGGCTGCAGTGTGTCTAGACTCCAAGATTATGCTGCCTAGGGAACTGAAAATCCTCACTCTTCCCTATAGAATTTTGGAGCTCACAAATAACATCCCTGAACTAGCCTCTTTAGCCAAGAAGGTATTTACAGATCATTCTGCCCTGCTCTTCTGCTGGAAAATCAGTCATGCCCTTGATGCTGACATCTCTTATTCCAGGAAAATTCCATTTTTAGGGTCTCTTCTATCAGATACCAGCAAGCCCATGCAACTCCCATGTGCTTCTCTCCCAAGGAGGGTATTTTCCAGTTCCTGGAGTGAGAGACTACACAGGTGCATTGGGCTTTTCTGTGTACAGGTCTGCCTTCTAAATGTAAGGTGAAAAGGAAGCTTGAAAGACTATTTTGCAGAGAACTCACGCAAGGAAGACGCTCACTTGGTGGTCAGAAGAAGTGATACAAGCAGACCCTCAAGGTCTCTCTAAAGAACTTTGGAATTGATTGAGTGACAGGGGAGACATTGGCACAGGACTGCTCAGCATAGCGTGCCCTCATCGAAGACGGTGCTGTGCTCTATGAGCAAAGCAGAACTGAACTAGTTCTAAAGAAACTAAAGATCCGCAAACTTAGAGAAGCCACCCAAGATCTTCACATGGACTATTTGTGCCTGACCTGTGATAAAGCATTCTCAGCTCATATTGGTCTGATCAGCCATAGTTAGACACACTTGCCTCTAACATAGCGATGTCATTTTGCTCCTCTTCGAGAAGGAAGGACAACAACCAACCAACCAGGAAAAGGAAGCCAAAAAAGGTATGATCCACTCAGACAGTTTGCTTTCATAAATTTTGTAGACAGGCAGCTCCTTAGATAGAATTGAAACCCAGACAACCAATCACCTTGGACAAAGGTCTCATCTCTGGAAAGCAGTTGGAGGTCTGTGCCCTTTCAGCACAGTGGCTGTGGGCATGGGCGCTTCCAAACAAAGGCTCATGCCCTGAAATCTCTTCAGGTTGCTTGGGGAACTCACCACATTTGTCAAACTTTTCCCTGATCTGTCCCTTTCACGCTCCCTCCTCCTCTCACCTTGCAACTAGAACAACAAATAAAAATAAGACTGACTCTATATAGGATAATAGGTTCTAGAGTGGAAGGTGCCTTAGAGATCATTTAATTCAATTCCTTTGGTTTTACATATGAAGGAAATAAAGCTCAGAGAGTTTACATGATTTGCCCAAGTTTACACAGGGAGAAAGTAGCCAAGCTAGGATTTGAATCTAGATCCGATGTGGAACAAAACATTTAAAATAATAATACCATGGGCCTTACTGCTCAATCAGAAAGCACTGTGAGAGGAAGAGAAACTTGGGATGTAAATTACTCACAGAAGTGACATTTATCTCTTAGGGATTGAGAGAATGATTATTAAATAAGCAACTATTACTTCGAGGAAATCCAGGATTTTTTCCCTTTCTCATTTGGAGATTAGGTCAGAGCTTAGTTCTCTGAAGGGCAGAAGGATGATGAGATGAAATCTTGGAATTGTTACTCCACCTAACTAGAGGATCTTACAAAAAATTCAGTCTGAGATGAATTCTGCCCATGGTGTTCCTCTCAGCCAGGTCTGAGTAGAGGCAGAGCCTTTGTTTAGATTGCCTGATGCTGGGGCTGGTTTGGGAGGGAGAGTGATCAAAGTCTCATCCATCAGCCCCTCATTAGAAGAGGTCTACCTCTCATTATAATATTCTTTCTTCTCATTAATTGTTAACTAATCAGAATTGATTGCCACCCTCAGGAACACCCTCTCTTCCAAGGGTATAAAAGCATTGAGTAGGTTCCATGAGGGGTCTTTGGCAGAGAGTGCCACTGACTCCTTTTATTAATTATCCCCTAGCAATGATTAATAAAATGATTAATTACCCAGAAACTATGTCTCTTAAACTTTTTATACATAATGGAATGAAAACAACAGGGCAGGGTTTGGCATCAAGCCCCACAAAACACATCTGTTATTGCATTGCGAGATGCCTGATGAGGTAGATAGTTAAGGCAAAATATAGCAGCTCTAATGATATTTCTGCATTAGCTGAATGGAAAAAGAGGTGGTAGAGATGAGGGTAGAGTGAGGGAAGTATGGTAAAAGGAAGAAACTTCAGTAAAAACCTTCAATAAATAAAGTGGAACTGAAAGAAAAAAATTGTCAGAGTGCTCCTTAGAACCTTATTTTGATTTAAGCCTGAGCACCGGGCCCAGCTTTTTGGCTTGTGAAGATCTGGGTCATGTTACTCTATAAATACTGAAGTGGTTATTTGCTGAAATTCATAGCATGCAATGTATAAAAGCATGGCCCCTGCTGTCACTGGGCCTATGTTTATTTTAAAAAGGGGCTCTCAGGGGTATGCCACAAACATAACAAAAATTGACAGAGGAATGTCAAGGGCATGTAAATGTCCACCAAGGGCTCAGCTAAATGTAGATGCCAGATGACTAATGTAGGAGTTATAATACTACTACCAGTGAGGGATAAAAGCCAGTCAGGAACCCCACATCCCTTCCCCTGGAGCAGTTAACCCCTGGTTGTCCCATGATTAAGATAAGCCTCCAGGAGTCACACCCACGGGTCCGTGGTGCCCTAGGCAGTGTGGTGCAGTGGAAAGACCGATAGTCCTGGAGTTGGAAGGCCTGGGTTTGAGTCCTAACTCTGATACTTACTGACTAGGCAAGTTACTCAACCACACCAAGCCCCAGTTTCCTCATCTGTAAAATAGGCAATGATAAAACTTGGTCAGTCTCAAAGAGCTATTATGGCATGAGGAAAATGCCATGCAAACCTTAAAATGCTCTACAAATCTAAACCATGAATCTGGAATCCATCCATTATATTGTTTTATTCTGCATGAAGAGAAAAAAAAATCCATTGAGGGAAATACAAGCCATCTGAGGAGAAATGTGGGGGCAGTGGATTTGCTCTATTCTCCAGGACCTGTTGCATGCAAGGCAATCTAGTAGATGTGGATGAGAAGGCAAAAATGAGCTTGCATTCCAGGAGAGGAGATGCCGACTCCTGCTTCCTCCTTCCCCTCAAAAAAATCCTTTGATAGCATGAAGAATTAGATAAGTGCTAGAAGAGAGATCCCAAAGTACTATGGAGACCCAATGGAGGGGAAGGTTATATTCAACTGGGGATAAGGGGACTTCAAGGAGCAGGTACCATTTGAGCTGGGCAAAAGCGACAGACAATATGGTGGAGCACTGACTCTTGAGTCAGAGGACCGGGTTTAAATACCACCTCTGATACACCCTACATCTAGCAAATGAGAAAAGGGGAATAAATGGCCTGTGAAGGGGAAGGGCGCTCCAGGTGTGAGCAACAGCACGACAAAAGGCAAGAAAACACGGGATCAGGGTGTATGAATAATGGAGCTTGGCCAGAGCATAGAGTCTATGAAGGAAACTAGATGGGACTAGATGAAACAGTCTGGTTACCACTGTCATCATCAACCCATATTCATTGAAAGGTGGTGGGAAGTATTAAAAAGAATGTTGGACCTGTAGACAGGAGAATCTGTCTTAACACTAAAGTCTGTGACCCTGGGCACACTGACCTCTCTGGGACTCGGTTCTGCATAGTGATATTGTAATTATAATAATATTAAAAACATTTATATAGCACTTTAGGCTTGCAAAGCACTTTAAATTGCACTCTCTCTTCAGCTCCTCATCGCTATGCTTTGAGACAGATGCTGTCATCATCCTCATTTTATAGATGAAGAAACTGAGCTGAACAGAGTTTAAGCACCTTGCCCAGGCTCACATGGCTATCAAGTGTCTAAAGCAAGATTTGAACTTAGGGCTTCCTGATTCCAGGTCCAGCATTTTCTCCACTGCACCATCTAGCTACTTCTGTAACCTTTAAGCAAGGATAAATCCTTGTATTATCTGCCTCATAGAGCCATTTTGAGGAAAGCACTTTAGAAAACTTTAAAAATACAGTAGAAATGTGAGTTATTGTTCTCTTGAGACAATATGACTACTAGGTCCTTATCTCAATGAGATCCAGGAAAAGGGAAAAGGACCTATATATACAAAAATATCGAAAGCAGCTCTTCCTGCAGTGTATTTTTAAATATATTTTTCTTTATTTTATTAAATATTTCCCAGTTATATGCAAAAAACTATTGATTTTTTAAAAATCGAGTTATAAATTCTCTCCTTCCCTCCTGCCCTTCCCTTAAGAAGGCAAGCAATTTGATATCAATTGCACATGTGAAGTCATGTAAAACGTTTTTCCATATTAGCCATGTTGCAAAAGAAAACAGAAAAAACCCACCAAGAAAAATAAAGAAATTTTTAAAAAAATATATTTCAATCTGCATTCAGAATTCATTAATTCTCTCTCTGGAAGTGGATAGTGTTTTTCATCATGAATCTTTTGGAATTTTCTTGGATCATTGTCTTGATCAGAGTAGCTAAGTCTTTTATAATTGATAATCATTACAATGTTGCTGTTACCATGTACAATGTTCTCTTGGTTCTGCTCACTTCACTTTGTATGAGTTCATATAAATCTTCCCAGGTTTTTTCTGAAATCGTCACTTCTTATAGCACCATAGTATTCCATCACAACCGTATACCATAGCTTGTTCAGCCATTCCCCAATTCATGGGCATCCCCTTGATTTCCAGTTCTTTGACATCACAAGAAAAGCTGCCTTCAATATTTTTGTATATATAGGTCCTTTTCCCTTTTCCTTGATCTCATTGAGATAAAGACCTAGTAGGCATATTGTTGGGTCAAAGGTATTCACAGTTTTATAGATCTTTGAGCACAGTTTCAATTGTTCTTTAGAACAGGTGGATTAGTTCACAACTCCAATAGTCCATTCATGTCCCAATTTTTCCATATCCCCTCCAACATTTGTCATTTTCCTTTTCTGTCTGTCATGCTTGCTAATCCAATAGGTGTCAGAAGGTATCTGAGTTGTTTTAATTTGCATTTCTCTAATCAGTAGTGATTTAGAGAGCATTTTTTCATATTGCTATTGATAGCTTTGATTCTTCTGCTGAAAACTACTTGTTCATATCCTTTAACCATTTTTCAACTGGGGTATGGCTCATATTTTTTATAAACTTAGCTCAGTTCCCTATATGTTTGAGAAATAAAGCCCTTATCAGAGAACTTGCTGCAAAAATTTTTCCCAGTTTCCTGTTTTCCTTCTAATTTTGGCTGATTAGTTTTGTTTGTGCAAAAGCCTTTTAATTTCATGTAATCAAAATTATTCATTTTATTTCCCATGATCTTCTCTATCTCTTGTTTGACTCTAACCTGTAGATATGACAGGTACATTTTCCCATGATCCCTTACTTTCCATATGGTGCCATCTTTTATGTCTAAATCTTTTATCTACTTTGACCTTATTTTGGTATATGGTATGAGATATAGCCTATGCCTAATTTCTTTTAAACTGCTTTCCAGTTTTCCTAGCAATTTTTGTCAAATGATGAGTTCTTATCCCAGAAGCTTGGATCTTTGGGTTTATCAAACACTAGATTACGACTTCGTATTGTGTACCTAATCTATTCCACTGATTCACCACTCTATTTCTTTTTTATTGTTGTTGTTTGTTTGTTTTTGGAGGGAGAAGAGAAGGCAATTTGGGTTAAGTGACTTGCCCAAGGTCACACAGCTAGTAAGTGTGTCAAGTGTCCAAGGCTAGATTTGAACTCAGGTCCTCCTGACTCCAGGGCTGGTGCTCTACTCACTGTGCCACCTAGCTGCCCCACACTGCTCTATTTCTTAGCCAGTATCAGATTGTTCTGATAATTATTGCCTTGGAATATAGTTTGAAATAGGTACTAGAAGAATGCTGAAGGCAAGGAAGTCTTGATGGAAGTGGTGGGAACTGAGCAAGACCTTGGAGAAAGGATATGAATCAGATATATAGGGTGGGAGCAGTCTGCAACTAGAGATGTTTAACTTAGAGAATAGTACCCTTAAGGGGGAATCAAACATTGCTACTGAATGTTTAAAGGGTGATCATATGGAATACACATCTTAGCATTCATCTGGTTGAGGATAAGCTCCTTTAGGGGACAAATCTTAGTGTCTGTGTCCTCAGCACCTAGCAAAGTGCCTGACACATGGTAGGTGTTTACTAACCTCTTGATTGATTCATTTATGAATAGCCCTGTGCCCCTTGTTGAAGGGAAGAACAATCATTTAGGGCCATTCACACACACACACACACACACACACACACACACACACACACATTAAGCAATTTGCCTCGGACTTGAGCTTAGCAGAGCAAATTACTACCAAGACCAAAAGTTCTAGGCCCTTATGTCTATCTTCAAGTCCTCTGAGGTTCATTAATTTGGTCTTTTTGAATAGGTCTTTGTAATTTTTTTTTATCATGACTGACACTAAAGGGAGGTAGCATGTTTTATTGGCTAAAGAGCCAGACCTGGAGCCATATCTTCAGATGAGGTTACCTTCTTGATGGCCCACAAATAAAATGGTACCTTCAGTTGTCTATATGCAAGATTGACCTTGTTATTTCTCTCAAGTCAGAATTAACGTGACTTTTACATTTAGAGCATTTAGGCATTTACATTCTCAAAGCCATTCGGTACTGAATGGTTTCTGAACCTATGAAAGGCCCATGTGGCCAGTGCTAGTGAGATGGATAAATGAATGAATGAGCAGTAAACCTCATAGACCATACCAGATGCCTAGAACTTTCCAGAGAAGTAAATGAAAGGGTCAAAGGAAAAGGTGGCCAGCACAGATTGGGTTGACTTACAGGAAAACAGAGGAAGGATTGAGGTTAAGGAAATATATCCAGAATCCCCTCCTTTCTTCCACCTCTCCTTTTTCAGAGAGACCTTGACTCCATTTAAAGGACCCAGAGATTAGAGAACTATCTCTCCATAAATCTTAATTAACTTTGCCACCAGTAAGAAAGAAAGGGCAACTGGAAAGCCAGATGAGTTGTCTTTTACTGTAAAATCTACTTGTGAGGTAAAGTACAGCTTTAAAATAACTTGGTAATTTTTGATAACATTCCAAAGGACATGTGATGCAGACTGCTTTGAATTGTCAGAGTGTTTGAACAGTGACTGTTGCAGGCCCTGAAGAAAATGATTTTTCCTCTTCCCTAGTTATGGCATCCATTCTAACAGGCTGACTGGCTGCAAGATAAAGAGCATGTCTACAGCATGTGGCATAGCAGCAGATACAGGAATACTCTGCTTGATTAAGCTTAGTACATAAATTGAATGTGAAGAAAATACAGTTTTTAGAAGCACCATGAGGATCTTCCCATTTGGGAAGAGTCAGTGAAGATAAAATTGACCAGAGCCCCACAGACAAGGAGACAGAGAGCCCTTCAGTGGAATCTTTTTTTTAATCATCTGGTTCCTTCAAAGCCTAGATTTATTCATGAAAGATTTAGGACAAAGGGTTCTGCACTCAACACATTCTGGAAGTCAGATGTAGTGAGAAAATTATGAAGCCAATGCCTCAAGTCTACAAGTGTTTATTAAGCGCTATATGCTTGGCACTGTGTTAAACACTGGGTAGATAGATAGATAGATAGATAGATAGATAGATAGATAGACAGACAGACAGACAGATAGATAGATCATAGATAAATGGATAGATAGATGATGGATGGATGGATAGATGGATAGATAGATGGATAGATGGATAGATAGATCATAGATAAATTGATAGATGGATGGATGGATAGATTGATAGACAGATAGATAGATAGATGGATAGATAAATAGTCCCTGTGCTCAAGGAGATTACATCATAATGGGAGAAGTGGGCGGAAAACACATAAAAAGCGGTGGAGGGAGGAAAGGTACTGCATGTAGACACAGTAATGAAGTTGAGAGTCAGAAGAAGAGCAGGAAAGAAAATGAAGGATAACCAACCTGGATCCTCCCCAAAATGGAGGACCCTGGCAAGAACTCACCAGTGGGAGAAGGGAAAGAGGTTAGAAGGCCCAAGGCACTGACTGAAATTTAAGAATCTGAAGGCAGTTGAGCATGGTGACAAAGTTGGAAGAGTCAGAAGTACAGAGATGTTTGTTCTGATAACCCTTCCTTTTCTATAATTATCTCCTTTCACTTGGTTTCCTTCTCTACCTACACAGAGTCCAAGACTTGCCTCTCAGATTCTCTAAGCTCAAAATTCTCCATCATGGCTTAACATGCAAGCCTTTTCTCCCTGGAAATACCCTTCCTACAAAATTACCTCTTCTTTGTCCCTCATTCATCCAAAATCTCCCTCCTTTGTGACTGTTCTCATCCGTTATTGTTTTCGTTGTTCTTCCTTCATTTTCAGAGGACCAATGACATCACAAGCAGGATGTCTTGACTTGCACATAAATTGGATTTAAGTGAGGCAGAGGTCTGAAAAGTCATCAGCCTCATTTTCTCTCCAGAGTCATCAAAGTTCCATGGCAAGACAAAAGTCAAGACAATTGGTGATGGCCCAGGATGCAGTGGGTGATCTCGGCCTTTCTGAATTAAGGTCTTTCCTAGCTCTCAGTTTGTCTGACTCAGGTAAGGCCTATCCAATGACTATGGGCTAGGTAAGAATTGAAATAAAAGATGGCCTAATTTGCCATCACAAAAATATCAATCTAGAAGGGAAAGACCCTCAAAGTTTCTGGCCAGAACAGAAAACAATTGCTATTTACATTTATTCCGAGCTATCAATCTATTAAAGGAAAGTAGTCAGAACTAATTGACACTTAGGTATAGATGACTCATAGCTGGCCTTACTGTGTTAATTCTTTCAGTATATTTGTATTTTTGAGAGAGAGAGAGAGAGAGAGAGAGAGAGAGAGAGAGAGAGAGCAAGTTTTAATTCAAATAAATTAATTCCTAGTGGTAGATATTTCGAGTCATGGTAAGGGAAACCTTTCTCATGTCTTTCCTATTTCTTACTCTGTGACCCTAGGCAAATTAGTTAACATCTCTCTGACTCAGTTTCCTTCATTTGTAAAATGAAAAGGCAGGATTAGATGATCTCTAAGGTCCTTTCCAGCTCTAATACTTACAAGCCTCCACTGACTATTCCCCAACACAGACCCTCCTATACTGCTCTGTAACATAATAGAATAAAGAGGCTTGGTATGAGTCAGCTTGGAACCAGAGAACTTGGGTTAAAATCCCCCCTCTGGTATTTCCTAGCCTTGGGTGAATCACTTCCCTTTCTAGTCTCAATTTCTTCATCTTTAAAAGGAATATGCTAAACTATGTGACCTTTATAACCTGGCCTAGTGTCAAATGTAAAGAGATTTCCCACTCTTCCTAAAACCGTGAATGATTATTAAAAAAAAAAATTTCAAGTCATTTCTGAGCATGAATCCCAGCTCAGCCATTTACTACTTGTGTGACATTGGGCACATTATTTCACATGTTTGGGCCTCAGTCTTTGACCTGTAAAAATGAGGAGATTGAACTAAATATAAGGCCCCTTTCAACTCTAAATCGATGATCCTACGACTCTGTGGTTATGCTGATAGGAAGTGTAGACCATCCCATGGCATTGTCCTGCCATTGAACATGGCAAAATTAAAAGCCACAAGCCCTTCCTCCACCATAAGCACAATTTTGACAGGTAAAATGAACATTTTATATCCACTTTACATGTTGAATCATAGAGGGGGAGGGAAAGGGAAGAGAGGTAGCCCTGGTGACTGTAACCACAGGGAAATTGCTAGGTGGAGTGAAAGCTTCCTTGGTCAGCCCTATGGAGTTGTTCCCCATTATACTACTTAAGTTAGGAACAGATCCTGATAGATGGCCTCTGAGATCCTTAGATTGAAGAAGTTGTAAGAGAGATCACAAAATATGGCCTACTGTATTATTAAAACGGCTGCGAAGGACTTATATTCTTAAAAATTATATTTCTTCCTGCCTCCTAAGTGCGACTCTCCACCCATAGCCCTGACTGTCACTGAAGAATTACCTCCTTTATGCTAGGCAGTGTAAAATTTCAGATGGAAGTGCTCTCAGGGGTGACGTTTGCCCACCATGCTTCTGTGGCTATGGCAAATTGCTCATCCATTCTCCCCTACTACCTGTCACAGAGGAGAATGACAGAGATGAGTGGTCCCATGTTTTGTGAGGATTTCTGCTTTCCAAAAGTAGGACTAGAGCGATGACCTGCCTTACGGGGGGTTAGTTGCACTTATCACCCCAAATATACAGTCATAAAAAAATCCCAGAATCCCAGAATTTTATAGTTTAGAAGGCTTCTTGATGCCTATCTAGTCTGTTGTTCAGTCATGACACTTCATGACCCCATTTGGGGTTTTCTTGATAAAGAAACCGGAGTGGTTTGTCATTTCTTTCTCCAGCTCATTTTACAGATGAGGAAACTGAGGCAAACAGGGTTAAGTAATTTGCTCAAGGTCACACAGCTAGAAAGTGTCTGAGGCCAGATTTGAACTCAGGAAGATGAGTCTTCCTAACTCCAGGCCCAGCGCTCTGTGCACTACGGCACCACCTAGCTGCCCTAGTCTAACCTATACCGAGAAGGGAATAACTACTGTAACCAAACTGACAAGTACTTATTCAGCCTTTGCTTGAAGACCTCTGGTGAGGGGAGCCCACCACTTCCCAAGCCAGCTCATTCCACTTTTAGACAACTCTAACTTTGGAAAATTTCCTGACATCAAGCTTAAATTTGACTCTCTTCAACTTTTGCCCATTGTTCCAGGTTCTGCCCCCTGTCCTCCCAAATTGGGGAACCAAGAACTAAGCAGTTCCGGGGCAGGGGGCGGGGG
>CM053622.1:163389442-163417196 GCA_028646595.1 Phalanger gymnotis | reverse complement strand
TTATGGGCTCCTTCTGCATCTTCAAGCATCACCCAGAAGACCACATGTTGGGCATGTCATAGAAGTATTTCTTTTGGGCAGGGCTGGACTCCATGATCCTTCTATCTGGAAGGTTTTCTGTGAGTCAGAGATTCTGATATTCTGGAACTTGGATATTTCCAGGCCATTTTTCTCACTGTGTTTCTGCTTACTATAGTTTTAGGCTTGCTTTTCCAGTATGAAAACTTTCTAACTGGTATTTTGGTGATTTCTTTCTGACTACACCAGACTCTAGTGAATCTTTATTCTCTCTGATCCACCTTGACTAAAGTCCCAGGCAACAAACCTAAACATGAAATAATAATTTCCCCCTCTTCCCATTCAGCTTTTGCTAGCTCTGGGCCATCATCACCTTCTCAAAGGAGTGACCATGTGCTGCTGCTGGCTTGCCTAGTCCTTTGCCGATCCTTGCCAAGGATGAGCACCTGAAGGGTCCCTAATGACCTGTAAGTTTTTGTTTTCCACTTTGGTCCATGAAAGGAAAGTCAGCATTGACATTGAGCTTTAGAATGAGCAAAAGTGCAGAGGCTGGAACGTGTGATGGGAACTGGGAAACCCAATGCAAGATTTCTTTAGCTTCCTGGTGTTCCTTATCCAAGGGCATAGACCTAATTCACCAATAATTCATAGAGTTGAATCTCCAGTGGGGTCTTAAGCTACTGGTAGAGGACTATGAGCTTGACTTAAAGCTTGCCTAATTTCTTTTTTTTTTGCAGGGGGGAAGGCAGGGCAATTGGGGTTAAGTGACTTGCCCAAGGTCACACAGCTAATAAATGTGTCAAGTGTCTGAGGCCCCATTTGAACTCAGGTCCTCCTGACTCCAGGATCAATACTCTACTCACTGCAACCCCTAGCTGCCCCTAAGCTTGCCTAATTTCAAAAATGGTAAAATGCTGGAGTGAAAAACAAAGGGAGGTAGCATTTTCCTTAGATAGCTTTAAGAATAGAATCCAATTTCTTAGGGATCATTTTTGTGCCACACAGAAGACAAAAAAAAGGATTCAATGGACTTTGGACTCATAACCTACAGATTCTTTAGGCCTATGAACTTTTATAACACCTTTAGGCAATTTACTGTTAGCAATTAAGTGAGAAAATTTAGGGTTTTATTGGCCCCAAGAGGCTACCAACATTTGTTTTTCAGTAGGTTCAACCAACGTAAGGCCTTTCATCCAAAAATCTGACAAAAGGGAAAACTAATGCGGCAAGGTTATTTTCCAGAATCCCACAGAGAAGCAGGGAGGGAGGGGTCAAAAATAACACCAGGCATTCCCAAATGGCATCTCTGTGTGGGGAAATCATGTTTTGTTATAGCCAAGAGTGAGCTGGAATTAAAGAGGGAATAGCAGAGTGGTTAGAAAAGAGATCAAGGGAGCAGGAAAGGGCCTGAAAATAACAGGAAGGGTGAGCAATTCTGAAGTCTGCACCAGCAGCTGATTGGAGGAGAGCCTGCTAACTAAACCACATTACCAGAAAGGATGCCCTCTTCGCAGCCAGAGACTAGTGCTAGAGACAAACTTCTGATGTTGATATGGACAGATCTGGCTTTCTCCAATCAGAACCATTCTCTTGAGAAGCTGAGCTTGGGCTGTAATTGATTCTTGGTTTTCAGTCCGAAATTCTCATCATATGAAAACCAACTCTAAATCACACAAACTTGACATTTTTTCTTGGCTTCATTTGTCGTGGAGCTTGTCTAATCCAACTAATTCCAAACTCAAGAGTGGAATTCATTTCTTGCCATGGAAAATAGCAACACCTGCCCTGCAGAATGTAAGAAAGGCAGGGAGGAGAAAGCAAAGTCATCTTCTGCCATGCATACTTTGATTTCCTAGCTGGTCATCTCTTCTTTTTAGAAAGCAGATCTCTGTTCTGACCTATATGGAGGAATTTATTAATGAAGAGAAAACAGAACCAGGGGAGAAAAGTATCACTTCATCTGGACTTCATGATAGAAATGGAGAGGAATTTGAAGCATAACCTGAGGATTTAAAGGATTTAGATAAAAAAATAGGTAAGATGTCAAAGGATAAGGCTGAACAGGGGCAGCCAGCCAACTTAAAGATGTGATGCTTTCAAGAATGAAATTCTAATGACTAAAGCAAATACTCTGGTTAGAGGGAAAACGGGGAACCAGTCTAAAAAGATTAACGCAGTTCCTTAGGGAACCCATGGAACAAGCTGAGATTACTGAAAAGTATACAAAGAATAAAGAGGAAATGTGGCATAATGGATAGCAAACTGGCCTGAGAAAGAAACGTGGATTCAAGGACTTCTTCTGCCATAGATTGTGACTCCCCACAAGCCTCTTCATGCTCCCAGGCTACTCTCTAAAAATCACAGAGAAGGAGCCAATCTATATTTAGTAGAGAAAGTTCCTCATTGAGAGCTTCTTATACCAATGAAATCCCAGATGTGGTAGGGGGAAAAGGTATAGTCTGAAGAAACAAGGGCACCTAATCGAGGATCAATACCCAATGCAAAAAAGCGATATAGTCCTATAAGAATAATGTCAGGATCAACAAAGTTCAAAGCAACCCAAGTAGGCTACGAATGCTATAGGAAACAGACTACCCTATGGACTTCTTTTTAACTTTTTTGGGGACAAGATGAAGATTAAAGATAATGGAACTGCTGCTTGGAGCATATGGAACAACGACAATTGACTGGAAAGAAGACGAAACTACCCAGTACCTATTTTCCTTCTTTTTTTCCACAAAGGACAATGGACTTAGCTTAGAAAAAAATGAAACAAAAGTTATTGGCTAAATTGAAACCCCCCAAAAGTGTGAAGATGGTAAAAGAACATTTAATTAACCCCATTGAGTTAGCTTCCTGGCCTGAATGGAACCACAATCCAGGATATGAAAGGATGCGTAGGTGCATGATTGCTGAATCATTGTCAGTATCCTTTTTTCTTTTTAATTTTGGGAGGCAATTGAGGTTAAATGACTTGTCCAGGGTCACACAGCTAGTAAGTGTCTGAAGCCAGATTTCAACTCAAGACCTCCTAACTGCAGGCCTGGTGCTCTATCTACTGCACCACCCAGCTGCCCCCACTGTTAGTATTCTTGGTGTCACAGTACTAGAAATGGACAGTTTTTTTTAAAGGGAAATGGATTTTCCCAACTACATCTATGAGCTTAAGATTAATTCTTGGTGAAATTCTAGAATGACATATATATGTATATGTACATATATATGTATGTATGTATGTATGTATGTATGTATGTATAGCCTTTCTCTATTTCTCTAATGCTTATCACAGTGCCTAGTGCATAGCGTGCACGTAATAAATGCTTTTTGACTGATTGGTTGAATTAAAGTTTCCTAGGCAGCACAAAGGAACTAAAAGTAATGTCTGAAGTAAAGGATCTCAGAAAGAAGGGATTGAAAGGATTCTACCCCCCTTTCTCCATTTCTCCATCTCTTCCTCTCCTTTTCTCTTCTTCCCTACTCCCCCTCCCTTCCTTTCCCCCACTTGAATGAATTTAAGCTCAGGATGTGCCTAGGTTCATTTAATCTGAATTCATGTGATATTTTTCTGCTTTCAGAGAATTATGAAATTTGAATCAATAATATAGCTTTATGTATAGTTACAAGCCCCCATTTATTTATTTGGCCAGGGAATGTGTCTCGACTTTGATCACTAATAGTTGCTCCCTCTAGGTGACATAATACAATTGCTTCCCTCTCAGCTGTATTTGACCTTATAGAGAACATACATAAGACAGCAATGTACTAAAGAGATTCATTAGAAGAAAACAATCTCTTTAAAAACAACTTAAAAAAATGAAAACAAAACGTAAACACAATTCCTGAAGAATGACAACTGGACATATGGCTCAACACTGTCCAAAAAGAGCACAAGAATAAGGATGATTTTGTACATCACCCATTTTGTTTATCAAATGAAAGAATATTTGTAAAGGACTTTGCTAACCTTAAAGAGCCATGTAAATGATAGCTGTTGTTGTTGTCATTGTTGTCTTTGGCAGGGATGGCAACACCACTCAGCAACTGATCCATAGTTCAGCTCTGTCTTTCATCTCATTATTCACTCTTCTCCTAGGTCACCATTGTACCAGGTATTAGCACTGTCAGTGGTGCTAAAGGAGAGGATTCTCTCTTCTCCTCACAGGCAGTCTCTATGATTTCATGACTTCTTCTTTTACTTCTCTTCTTCCTCCCTTAGGAATGGGAAAGGACTAAGTCCTCTCGGGTTTAGTAGATAAACACTGATAACTGATACTAGTCGCCAGCATTTTCTATTTACATTAAACTTTGACATCTCTTCCTGCTCTAAAGTTCTATGATTCTTGTTTGACCTTTCACTCTCTAGTGGAAACTTCAGTCTTCCAGATTTGAATCTGAACAACCTTTTCTACTTTGGTTTGTGAACTCCCCAAGTATCTATATAAAGAGACATTTTACTTTATTTCATATAATAAGAATTGACACCATTGTAATTAAGTTGCCCATTGTTTGCCTATGAAGGAGAAAGTCAACCAATAATTTGTGGTCTTTCAACTTCGTGGCATCCATAAATTGAACTCAGTAAACATCTATTCATATTCCTTGACCGTTTATCAATGGATACAAATAGATATTTATTGAGTTCAAAGTATAGCTTCCCAGAAGTTGAAAGACTTCTATAAATACCCAAATTAACTACAAAGGACATATGAAAGAAGATGCTATCTGCATCTAAAGAAAGAAGTAATCAATAGAAGTATATATAGAATAATTTTACATACATACAATGTGTGTATGTATGTACATATACACATACATACATACATAACATTTGTGTCTAATGGTAGTCACACCTAGGGTGGGGAGAAGGAAAAAAGGGGAAAAAAGAAAGTTACATGATAATTTTGTTGTATATTTAAAAGGAATAGCACGTTATACATAATAGATTTGTAGTTGCATGTACGATCATGATGTTCTATTTTACTATGTTATGGAAATGCTTGTTTTATTTCTTAAGTTCAGAATAAAATAAATAAAATATCTATTAAATTCATACTATGTACGTATCATTGTGCTATACCTATACATTCCTTGCTAGAAATATGAAGAACTATAACACCTAGTTCTTATACTCAGGGATATTACAATCTGGCTTGACAGGTATAATATAAACACATGAAAAGCTCAATGGAAATATAAGGTGGTACACGGTTTGATACAAAATGAGTGCCTCCAAACTAGCAGATTTCAGAGGAGGGAAGATGTAGGTTTAAGCAGTTAAAACATGCTGGACTTGAGTTGGGTTTAAATTGAGTTGAGTTGAGGTTAAGCAGTTAAAATATGGTGGACTTGAGTTGGGCCTTGAAGGATGAATGGGATTGAATAGATGTTAAGGAGGGGGTTGGTCAAGGATGGAGGGTGGGGCAGTTCAAGTGTCCAAGACCAAATGAATAGAAATGGCAACAAATAATATGTGTTCACAGGGTACCAAATGGAACACTCCAATTTCTTGGGAAGTAGGAGTCATGGGGAATGAGGACAGAGAGTCCTCTTTGTCCTCAGGGTGAAGGTCAAACTCAATGACCTAGACCATATTTTTTTAGAAAAATTTCTGATGTCTACAGAAAATTCATTTACCTAGATTTGCCATATTTCAGCTCTTATTGGTTTCCCTTTTGGTTCTACTTCAGGCAATTTTTGTATTCAGTGAATGCATGAAACACTGAAATCATTAGTAATATTCTGGATCCAAACCCTTGCTGCATTGTCAGCAAAAGCCCTTTTGCTCCATTAACAGAAACTTTGTTTTCCCAGATGAAGGAAGAGAACGGTTGGTAGAGGAGACATAAGAAGCTCTCAGATAGCTGCTACATATTTTCCTTAAAGAAGAGCTAGAAGTCATGCCATGTTTTTTTCTTCCTGTTTTGTCAGAATTGAATAAATAATATATAGCACAACACACAAAAAACTTGGGGCAACTTATGAGAAATGATGTTTTATCTCTAAAGGACTTCAGTATGTGCTTGTTGTTGTTTGTCCTTCATTTTCAAAGAGGGCTAATGTTATCACAGGGTGATGTCTTGATTCGTGCATGAATTGGATTAAAGTAGGACAGATTTATCCAAAATCATCAGCCTCACTTTCCCTTCCTGAGTCATCAAAGTCCAGCGGCAGAACAAAAGTCACGACCACTAGTGGTGGTGCCCAGGATGCTGTGGGTGACCATGATATCTTCACTGTCTTACCAAGCTCCTAGCACTCCATAGAGCCTGCTTCAGCCAACATGGCTGTCGGGGCAAATTGCTTCATCTGCCCATCTCGGTAGGGGAAGTCTCCACATGCCTGGGGTAGACATCCCCCTAACTCACTGACAGGTTTGAGGCCTTCAGTTACCCTCAACATGGTATAGCCTGTCTGCCAAGACCATTTTACCAGGGTGTGGCTGCTTCTTGGAGTTAGCAAATAAACATTTCTTAAATGTCCATTATATGCTAGGCACTACAAGTTACAAGTGCTCTCTCCCTTTTGAAAATGTTTTGTATTTCTTTGTATATACTTGGTACTTTTGTACATGCTATATTTCTACAAATGGGATATAAGCTTCTTGAGATCAGGGACTGTTTCATTTTTGTCTCTGTACCCCTGGCACTTTCCCCAGTGCCTTGGAGGTAGTAAGCACAAATTCAATGTTTATAGAATTTAAGGGAAGTTTGCTATCCTCTCCAAACCAGGGCCTCCACTTTAGCCAAGCTGGTCTTAGATCTGATAGTGGGAAGAGTGCTAGGACCTGGGGTCAGAGGACACTGAACATAGATTCAAATCCTAGTTCTGTTGCTTGCTACCTGTGTGACCCTGGATAAATTGTGTGACTTCTCTGGGCCTTGTTTCCTCACCTATAAAATGAAGTTGGACTATATGACTTTTGACGTGTTTTCCTTTCCTGGAGCTGTGATTTGATGGAGTCAGAAAAGGATTAAACTGCATATTGAAGGAAAAGAGAAATTCCATGAAGCGGAGGAGAAGAAAAAATGCATTCTAGGCACATTGTAACGGCCAGTACAAAGGCTCAAAGACAAAAGTTGAAATCTGCATGTGAGGAATAGAGAAAAAGCCAGTTTAGTAAAGTGTAGTATATGGGAAGTAATAGTGCTTAGAAGAAGTTGAGGCAAAGTTGTGAAGGGTCAGAGGTTTTTATATTTTATCCTAAAGGCAATAGGTAAAGCCTGTTGAATATGAGGATGAAAGCCATGGGAAATCACTTTGGTAAGAGTAAAAAATAGACTGGACTGAGTAGATACTTGAGGCAGGAAGACCATTGCAATACTCTAGATAAGAGGGTTGGAATTAAGGGGGCCTGTATGAGCAAAAAGATGGGGTTGGGTGTGAGAAATATTGTGAAGGTAGAAACAACAAGTTTCAGGAACTTATTATATTTGTGAGGTGAATGAGGGGAGGAATCAAGGGTAACATCATTGCAAACCCAGGATACTGGAAGAATGGTGAGGCCTTAGCTAGAAATAGGGAAATTTAGAAGGAGACTAGACTTGAGGTAAAAGATAGTACTTTCTGTTTCAGAGATTCCGAGTTTGAGACATCTCTGGGAAATCCAGTTTGAAGTGTCCAATGGGCATTTTTGATGGCTGTCCCCATGTCTGGAACTCTTCTTCTTCATATCCACCTCTTAGTTCCCTGGCTTTTTTCAAATTTCAGCTAAAGTACCACTTTCTGCAAGAAGCCTCTCTCAGTCCTTTCTAATCTTGGTGCCTTCCCTCTGAAATAATCTCCCATTTGCCTTGTTCATATCTTGTTAGTACATAGTTATTTACAACTATGTAGTCTCCTTCATTAGACTTGGAAGTAGAGACTTTTTTTGAGTGTTTCTCTTTCTCCCTAGTGTTTAGCACAGTACTTAACATGGAAAGGAACTTAATAAGTAATTGAGTACTTGTTGACTGACTGCTGATGAAAGACTGAAGCTCTCAAAAGAGAAGTTTATGAGGAGAGAAAGAGAGAGAGGGAGAGGGAGGGGGAGAGAGAGAGAGAGAGAGAGAGAGAGAGAGAGAGAGAGAGAGAGAGAGAGAGATTATGTTTGAGCAGACAATGTGAGGGTATGGGACCAAGGTCATATATAAAAGGGTTAGATTTGGCAGGGAGTAGGGCTCCTTCATTATCAGAGTGTGGAGGAAAGGAGGATATAGTGGGGATGATGTCAAGAAGTTTTGAGATGAAGAAAAGGAGAAAAGAATGAGCTTGTGGTGAATGGCCTCAAATTTATCTATAACATAAGAAGCAAGGACTTTTACTGAGAGTATAGGAGAAGGTGAGATATGGGAGGCTTAAGGAGAGAAGAGAAAGTTTACCATAACTTTTTGAGAAGTGAGCTAGCTGATCAATTACCTTGCTTCAATGGGAGCCCAGGTGAAGTTGGATAGCATAAATCTGGAGTGTACCTATTCAACACAGTTGTCCAACTTCCTTCATCTCCATTCATTTGAGTAGGAGTATTAGAGAACGATGACACAAGTAATCTGGGGCTGGAGGTTGGCAAGGATTGAGTGGCAATAGAACAAAGGAATGAGGAATTTGAGAGTAGAGGGCAATATGGAGTTGAATTGGTTGTCTGTGGGGTTAAGATTGGGAAGGAAAGAAAGTAAAGTTATAACATGGCAATGACCAACAAAAACACTGAGGGGTGAAGGTGAAGACAAGGTTTAGGAGGTGTTAAGCATAGGGAGAGATGGAATGATAGGAGGTTATAGTCTGATGGAGGAATATTAGAGTTTTAGGTCAAGGAAGTAGAACACTCATGGGTAATGGTGAGATCCGGTACTTGTATGTGACTGAGGAGGACTGGAGGAGCAAGTCATGAGATTTGAAGTGATTAAGGTACTGAGAGGTAAGTGTGTTTGAGAAAGCATCAAATGAATGTTGAAGTCCCTTAGTAAAGGGACTTAGTATAAGAGAAGGAGTTTGAGAAGGGAGAAGACAGTGAACCAGGTGATAAATTCCTTGAGAAAGGAGGGAGAGTGACTTGGGGGACAGTAGACAATAGCTACCATAGTTCATATAGAATGGAAAATTTTAGTAGCATGAAATTCTAATGAAGAGAAGTTGCATAGTGATGAGAGCTAAAGGTGAGTCTTGGAGTGGCAAAAGGGAGCAAGAACCTCCCTGTCAAGTCCATTGTATTGTGGGGGGGAAGGAGGGGAAGGTGGTGTTAAAGAAGGTACTGCCAAAGCTAGAAAGGATAGCCATGTTTACAATGTTGGTTGGGGGAGGACAGAGATCAGTGAGAGCATTTAGACAAGAGTATGAGGAGTGGTCCAGAACAGAGAGAAGTTTGTCCATTATGGAATGGGAATTTGAGAGAACACAATGAGAGGGGTGGACACAGTTGGAGTGGGATATGGGTACAGTAAGATCAAAGGAAATGGAGGTGAGAGAATAGGAGGTTGTATCAGTAAGGCAATAATAACAAAGTAGATGGTAATTGTCAAAATGTCTATGTGGTTCTGTATCGCAAAGTATACAAGACTCTTCACATAGAAGGTAGAAGAAGTGAACCATTTATTCAGACACCAGAGAACCAGATCCCACAAGCCATTTATCCAATCTATCAGAGCAGTAAAATATTCAATACACAATATCACAACATGGAGCCTCGCCAACCCCAAAACCTCCCCGACCCCTGCTGGGGTCTTCCCAAAGACAAACTCACAGTACAGCTAAGTCAGCCTGTTCAATTCTAACTATCACGACAGTGGCCATTAGCAGCCATAACTGCGCTCTCTCTCTCTCTCTCTGTTTCTGTCTCTCTCTCTCTCTGTCTCTGTCTCTGTCTCTGTCTCTCTCTCTCTCTCTCTCTCTCTCTCTCTCTCTGTCTCTGTCTCTGTCTCTCTCTCTCTCTCTCTCTCTCTCTTTCTCTCTCTCTCTCTCTCTCTCTCTCTCTCTCTCTCTCTCTCTCTCTTTCTCTCTGCATTTCCTGTGATATAACTTCCTTTTCCCATCAGGAAGCTCCTCCTACCACATGTCACTTAGGCTTCCTGTGACGTAAGCAGATCACATGGCCTATTAATGGGTGGGAAAGATCTTCACTCTAAACTGATAATACAGAGGTGGAATTAAAGGTGCTTTCTTCCTAGATGATTGGTGATTAAGCAATATAAAGACAAGGAGAATAATAGTTGGTATGAATTTAATAGGTATAAGGTTAGTAGTAGGTGTAAGGTTCTCAGTATCCACAAAAGCCATTGGCACTAGATATTAGTCAGTATGTGATCCTCCATGCTGAATGTGGCCAAAGCAGGTGATGTTTCAGGAGGAGAAGAAGATGCTGGGTCTAGTGGAGGGGTGCTCTGAGACCTGGCAAAGGATGACAGGTAGACAGGCAGAGTGCTCCACAGGTGCACTCACTGATTAGAAGCACCATTCAATGAGGATACAAAGAAGTATCAGATACTACCCCTTATTTTAAGTGTCTACAGTCTAAGTAGGGAGATAATATGATGCCCACAAAAAGATAACATAACCATGTAACATACAATAAGGGTCAAACAAGAGCAGTGCTTACATGGCTAATAGCAGGGGCATTTTTATAGTGCTTTGAGAAACACTTTATAGACATTATTTCATTGGTCTATCACAAAAATGACAGTGTTCTCATTTTACAAATGAACAGCTGAGATTAAGTGGTTTGCCCATAGTTGGGCAACTAGTGAAATTTGGAGACAAGATTTGAACCTAGGTCTTTCTGACACAAAATCCATCATGTCCACTATGCTACTGTTTCTAATAAATTCAATTCCAACTATTCATAGGCAAAAGAATATGAAAAACCCTGAGGGGATAAGTCATGTAAATATTATCAGCTCCATTTTAGAGATGAGATGAATTAAATGACTCACAGATCATTAGGAATGGAAGGGATCATAGATCATTTAATCAGGCCCCCTCATTTTACAGGTAAGAGAGAAATAAATCCTTAGAAGTTATGTGACTTGCCTAAAGTCATGTAATAAGTAACACAGCTGGGATTCAAATCCAAGTCTTTTGACTGTAGGGTTCTTTCTGCTATGTCATGCTGTTCTCTCCAAATAAAATTAAATCTCAAAATGAAATTAAAGTTAATCTACTTTAACTTTTATAGCGCTGACATATGGTAATATAGTATCTCAACTCTTTTAAAAATTGGCTTTCACTACATGAAGGGGTGTATTTAACAATTTGCTTTCATACAAACTACTGAGTCACCAGGTGTACATACCAGTGGTGAGGCTTCATGACTCTCAATTCAAACCAGCGTTTATCATTTCTACCCAGAAACACCACGCTGTTTCCCATCATCAGTTGTCTAAGCCTCCAGCTCTCCTCCACTCTTACAAAGAAAAACAAAAACACTAGGGTCCCCACTCCCTTCCCACCCTAACAGAGTCCAAAGAAAATATATTAAATGAATGTGACATGGCAACGTAATTTTCCAGTTCCCAACCTCTTTAGAATCATATTATTACACATGGATTTACCAGAGAGAAACAAAACAACTTTTGTTTGCTTAGCAAGTCCACAGAATACAATGTCCAGATACTCTTTGTAGTTTAATGTGATGGGATATGGTATAATCGCAAAACAGTAATTACAGATATTATCTAGGAACTAAATGAAAATCTTCAGTCACAGGAATAGAAACAGAGGGATGAGTAGGTGTTGCCAAAGAAAGAAAAGTTGACTTAGGGACATATGTGCAGAGAGTAAAAGAATCCATTGGCATCTTAGATGAAAACAACAACACAATATTTGTGACTATCACTTCTAATGAGCAAAAATTATCTTTTAGACTCTCTAACCTGCATGAATAGCATGTATCAAACTACTATTTCTAGATGGATATTTGGTCAACTTTGTTGTTATTTACTATTTTAGGTGTTTATGTATTACATTAGAGGCTGTGGTGAACAGTAGTGATGGTGCTGGCCTAGAAGCCCACACCAAGACCTGTCTACGAGTCCTGCCCCTAGCATTTACTACCTGTATGACCCTCAGCAAGCGGCATAATTACTATATGCCTCAGACGGCTTTAACAAACTGGTTGCAATCTCTGTTGGGATTGCTATAATAACAAAATGTGCTACATGATAACACAATAACAAAAATTGCTGCAATAACAAAACCATTTATCTCTGACATATTTGCAAATATTTAGGTGGCAAATCTAATTCTAGTAATTTTTTTGTGAGTCAAGGCAAGTGAACCAGCATTTACTAAGCTACGTGCCAGGCACTGTACGAAGCACTGAGGATGCAAAGAAAGGCAAAAAATACTAGTCGCTGCTTTCAAGGTGCTCACAGTCTAGTTGGGGAGACAGCCTGTAAACAACTCTGTACAAACAAGACGTGCACAGGATAAATTGGAGATAGTCTTAGACGGAAGGTACTGAGACCAAGGAGGACTAGAAGAAAACTCCCTGCAAAGGTGGGATTTTGGCTGAGATTTGAAGGGAGCCAGGGGAGCCAGGAGACAGAAATGAGAAAAGAGAAAGTTCCAGACATGGGAGAAAATACTCAGAATCAAGAGATGAAGTGCCATGTTTGAATGACACGAAGGAGGCCAGTGTCATTGGATCAAGGAGTATGTGAAGGGAAATAAAAGCTAAGAAGAATGGAAATGTGGGAAAGGCCAGGTTATGAAGGATTTTAAAATATAAAGAGAGGATTTTTGCATTTGATCCTGGAGGTAAGATGGAGCCACTGAAAGTTAATGAATGGGAGGAGGGAGTGGCATGGTCAGATATGCTTTAGGAAGGTCAATGTGACAGCAAATGGAGGATGGATTGGAGAGGGAAGAGATTTGAGGCAAGGAAACCAACCACTGCAACGGTCCAAGCATGAAGTCATGAAGGCTTATACCAGGTGGGACAGTGTCAGAAGAGAGAAAGCAGCATGTATGAGAGATGTTAGGAAGGTAGAGATGACAACAGTTTATAACTGATTGAGTATAGGAGGTAAGAGAGACTGAGGAATTGAGGTTACCCAGGTTGTGAGTATGGATGACTGAGAGAATGGTGATACCCTCAACAGTAATAGGAAAGCTAGGAAGAGGGGAGTATTGGAGGGAAAGATAATGTAGTGGATGGTCACCATAAATTAGGATGAGGTCTCTCACCAAGGGACCAGGGACCTCCGAACCAGGAAGAATAGCTACAAAGGAGTGGTTGTACCTCTTACAATGTTACTTCCCAGTGACAAACCCCAGAGTGAGGTCTCGATGGAGCAGAATTCGATTGACTTCTTTGCCAATCCTAGTCTAAGGATCCCTGCCCTTTCTGAAAGAGCACAGTAGCATTTAAGCTTAAAGAGCCCAGGAGCACCTAACAAAGCATGAAGCTGGAGCAATTGGAGACCACAGCTGGCCATTTAAGGTCAAGGACTGAGAGTCCAGCAAATCAACCCATTCAGCACAGATTCCATGCCCTGTAAGAAGCCAGCCAAGTCACCAAATGGCTTATCCGGGCCAGCATGGCAGCAGGTAAATCCAATCAGCAGAGACACAGTGTCCTGTGAAGAGCAAGCCCAGCTAAGCCATCCATCTAGTAGGAACGTGGTGTCCTGTGAAGAGCATCCTAGCCTAGCAGCTAAGTGACATGTTATGGCCCATCCTGAACTTTGTGAAGACTCTCTGGAAGAAGGATATTAAATCTCTGCATTTTTATAGTTGTGAGTTACCTTGGCCACACATGACTTCCACATGTCTACCTCACTACCATTGTATCTTAAGTTCATACCCACCCTGTTCCTGCCTCATGAACTCTGTGCATTTGTGGAAGAGGTTGCCCCAGGTTTTTTGCAGGGGAAATCTTTTATAATTACTGTTCTTACTATGATATTGCTAAGAACTAAATGAGTCTGCTGGCTGATCTCTAATAGGAAGCACACTACTGGGGGCTTGTGAACTACAATGTTCATATGTAGACATCACCCCTCTGGGGACCCAACCTGCAGGAATAAGTGAAAGTTAGAGGAATGGTCCTGAAGAGGGCACTATAACAATCCAATCAGAGGATTCTGATGCTCATCTAAGTGAAAGTCATACAGGTCAAATCAGCACAGTCAAATTTAAACTGAGGTCCTCTAACTTCAAATTTAACATTTTCAATTCAATTTAATTGAACAAACACTTATTAAGTACCTATTGTGTGTAAAGTGCTCTATATTGCAATATAATCATGCAGTTCTACAGTCAATAAGGGAGCTAAGTGGCAGTAGATAGAGCTCTGGGCCTGGAGTCAGGAAGACTCATCTTCCTGAGTTCAAATCAGGTTGCAAACACTTACTAGCTGTGTGACCCTGGGCAAGTTGCTTAACCCTGTTTGCCTCAGTTCCCTCATCTATAAAATGAGCTGGAGGAGGAAATGACAAACCAGTCCAGTATCTTTGCCAAGAAAATCCTAAATAGGGTCATGAAGAGTCAAACACAAATGCAAAACGACTGAATAGCACCCTCACAGTCACTGGAGGATCTATTTCCCAAGAGTGGTTAGGACATTTTTCATTGAATTACACAACATAATCATCTGTCTACCTGGCTATGGAGACCAAGCACACATAGCAAATTTGTATATTACTATTGTTACACATATACTCCTCAACAATTTCAAAATCCACTCCTAGGCACTACAATGGGCTGCACCTGCCTATGGAAGAGTCACAGATGTTCCCCACAACTTGAATGTTCAGTAGCCCTGAATCTTCCTTCCTCCTCCTCCATCCCCCACACATTGATCAGTCTTCCAGGAATTTCTCAGCACCCTATTAATTTGAGCACCTGGTCTGAATAGTACTTATCACCACTTTATGTGTCCTCTACTCTTAAAAGTTTACTGAGGTTCCTTCCAATTTTAGACCTATGGTCCTGTTCTCCTGAGTATATGCATGGTCAGCATCACTGAAGCTCCATCTAGCAATGTGCTGGCCTTCTGGAGGGAAAAAGAGGTATGTGTAACACACTGTTAAGTTTAATCTGCATTATTAATGTTTAATGTTTGCTCCAATCACTTTCTTAAATCTAGATAATTAATGAAACCAAGTTAATAAATTAACAAATGAAAGAATTAATAATTTAAAGAATTAAATTAATTTAACAAATTAATTTAATCAAGTCTTCATTTGTAGCATTTGCCACTTTCCAAAGTTTAAAAGTTCACACTGAAAATTTCACAATCATCTCTCATGAGCCAGTTTGAGCTGGCTCCAGCATATCCGTGACCCTTTACCAGAGAAAGGCTGGCTAACTTCTGCCTGATTTTTGCCAAAGAAAATACACAGAAACTCTAGCTGAGTTTCACATCATGTTTGACTGGGCATTCAACTTTTTCATTTATTTCCTTCTTCTCCTCAGAAGAAAATCCTTTGCAGATTGTCAGGTACAGAATTGTGGCCTTTATTATCAGGTCATGCAGTTAATCCAGAGGGAGATAAATGAAACCAGAAAGTTGTCACTTTGCCTACTGTGAGCCCTCCCATGCAACTGGTTGTTGCAGTGACTTAGATTATCATATTCATGGAAATGTATTCTGAAAAAGGTTGATCAACTTTGAAGGCAGCATTTTGCTCTCATTTTTTCAAAAGCAGCTGTCTCTCTGAAGAATGTATTTTCTCTTGTGACACTGAGAAAGTAATTTGAGTTTTGGAGCATTTTGTCCTTAATAGCACATAAATTAAAACTGTTGTGTTAGGTGTTGAGGTTTTTTTTTAACTTAATGAGCTTTAATTAGGAGCAGCTTTCTAATTGAATAGATGATAAAAGCTTCTTTTTGCAGAAAAAACCCTTCTATTTGAATATAGTTTGCTATCATTTGAGTCTTGTTCCGAATAGTTTGTTGCTGTGAGGAACACAGCAAGATTCATTTATAGTTTACATGCCCCACAATTATTAAGGACACATCAATTATAATATTCCATCAGCTACAGTTGTCTTGACAGATGCAGATTCCCTGGAAATCTCTTGTGCTTTAGTGAATGGATGGCAATTTTAAATCTTAATTTTTAAAAAGTTTATAAGAAATACTCCCTGTAGAATTTTCCCCATAGGGCAAGCCTCACAAGTGGTACACTGGAAAGAGCAATGGATAAGGAGTTGGAGGACTTGGGTTCAAATCCTTCCTCTGTTGCTTACAATCTGTGTGACTTTGGGCAAGTCCCTTAAATTCACTGAGCCTCAGTTTCCTCATTTGTAAAATGAGTAGATTAAACTAAATGATCTCTAAAATCCTTTACAGCTCTATGAACCTGTAATTTGGATGACATGGGTATATGGGATATTCAGGGAGGATTAACACCTCTGGTGTGAGGGCTTGCTGAGCCCTTTTCAGGGCTGCTCATTCACCCATAGTGTCCACCTCTCACCCTGTGGCTCCTAGTAGCATGCTCAGCGGCCACACCCTGATAAAACTGCCTTGGCAAATGGGTTAAACCAAGTTGAGGGTAACCAGCAGGCTTCAAACCCATTGATGAGTTAGGGGGATGTCTATCCCAAGCACATGAATACTTTCCCAAGTGGAATAGTTGGATTAGAGCAATTTGTTCCAAGAGCCATGAATGCAGCTGAAGCAGGACCTGTGGAGCTCTTAGAGCTTGGTCAGACATCAAAAACCTTAAGGTCATCCACTACATCCTAGGCCATTGCCAGTTATCTTAACTTTTATCTGGCCACCTGACTTCAAAGATTCTGGAAGAGAGAGACTGATAAATCAGTGCACTGTGCCTCACTTAAATCCAATTTGTGTGCAAGTCAAGATATGATGCCATGAGACCTCTTTGAAAATGAAGGATAAACAACAATAGGTGACATAGGGTCTAGTGTGGTGAAAAGGGGACTGGGAATCAAGAAATCTGGGTTCTAGTAAGGGGTGTGCTATAGCCAGCTCTAATCAGCTTTCCAGGGTGCATTATTAAATTTTCAGGGTGAACATTTACATCTCAGAAATCTACACTACAAATCAGGGTTTGACTTATTGTTTTGTTGATTGTGTAGACTTAAGAAAGTGTTAATAATGCAGATTAAGTTTAAAAGCATGTGCATAAACCCCCACCCCTGAGCCCTTTTACCAGCACATCCCCTATTGCTCTCCAAACCTTGTTTGAGTTCAGCAGGAATGTACAGAAGGCTCATGAAATGAAGTCATCACCAGAATAAAGGTCTGCTGGCTATAAACCCACAATAACAACAATAATTGGTACTTACAGAGTGTTTTAAGTGTTGCAAAGTGTCTTGAATCCATTATTTCATTCGAGCCTCACAACACTCTTGGCTCTTGTTTTTCATCAGCCATATATTAGCTGTACAACCTTAGGCAAGTCATTTAATTTTTCCAGATGCCAATTTCCTATCTGTAAAATAAAAGTATTAGACTAGGTGATCTATAAGATCCTTTCTGCCTCCAACATTATATTATCTCACCGTGATTTGATGAGGTGCAAGAATCAAAAATCCTTTCTTCACTGGTCTATCACAGGGTTTGAAATTTCACCTTCAAAGATTACAGTCTCTTGCATCTTTAAAGGAATGTTTATCTTCTTTTTATTTTTCATCACATTCATTTCTGAATATATTCCTTCTACCTTCCTCTGTTCAGTGAACTATCACTTGTAATAAATATTTAAAAAGAAAAAAGAAGCAGTTCATTAAAACTAACCAACATATGTTTGATGGTCTATTAATATTTCACACTCTGCCACGAAAGAAGGGAAATCTTTTTCCCCCATTTTTCTCTGAAGCCAAACTTGTTATAATTATAAAGTGTTCAGTTTCTTTTTGTTACGGTTCTCTCTGTTTATATTATTGTACTCTGTGTACATTGTTTTGTCACTTTACTTATATAATTTCATATTGTTTTCTAGGAGGGTTGGACCAATTCACAGCTCTACCAATAGTGCACTAGTGTGCCTGTGTTTCCACAAGCCAACTAGTATCAATTATTTCATCTTTTTTGATGTTGCTAATTTGCTGAGAGTCAGGTCTTCACAGTTTTTTGTATTCACCTTTCTTTTTTTATTACTTCGAAGCAAGCTTCCATGTGGTTATTTTTTATTATTTAGTTGATTACTCATGTCTGACTCTTTGTGACCCCATTTGGAGTTTTCTTGGCAAGGATACTGCAATGGTTTGCCATTTCCTTCTCCAACTTATTTTACAGATAAAGAAACTGAGGCAAATAAGGTTAAGTGACTTGCCCAGAGTCACACAGTTAGTAAATGAAGCCTTTGAAAAAAATTCAAGGAGAGAAGGAAAGGAACAAGCATTTATTAAGCACCTACTATGTGCCAGGCAGTGTACTAAGTGCTATGCAAATATTATCTCATTAATCTCAACATTCAGTTATGCTAAAAAAAACCTCTACAAAGAATAGATATAAAAGCTTTTTTATATGTAAAAAAGGTGTGTATCTAAAACCAAAAGCTAGAGCTGTATGCAATGGATAAACACTAGAATTTTTTCATAGGTACAAGAATAAAGCAAAATGCATATTTTGCCCAGTGTTACTTAATGTGGTTCCAGAAATGGTAGTGATTACCATTAGAGAATAAAAAGAAATTAAGGACATAAAGATAGGCGAAGAGGAGACAAAACTGTCCCTGTGTGCTGATTGCATAATGATTCACTTAAAAAATCCTAAGGAATCATCAAAGACACTAATTGAGACAATAGCTTCTGTCAAGTAGAAGTTTGCAAAATAAAACCACAAGAATCAGCAGCATTTCTAGCAATAACAAAATCTGGTAAGGAATAAAAGAAAGGAAAGTCCCATTCAAAATAACTACATTAAATGCCTTAAATATTATTACATGCATTAAATATTCGGGAGTCAATATCTCAAAGCAGAATTAATTCCTGGGTTGCTTGATTCAATTGCATAATGTTCCTTAAAGAAAGAAAAACATGCTTAAATAATTCAAGTAACATTTAGTATTTGTGATTGGGCTCTAGCGATATAACTAAATGACAATACTACCAAAATGAATTTACAGTTTTAATGTTATACCAATCAAACTACCAAGAAAATTCAGAACTAGATAAAATGATAACAAAATTCATTTAGAGGAACAAAACATCTAAAATAGCAAAGAAGATAATGACAAAGAAATTAAGATTCAAGGGGGAAATAGCACTATCTGGCCTCAAACTAAATTTAAAAAAAGTAATTATCCAAACAATTTGATACTAAGATTAGACAAGTAAGAATTAAAAAGCTTAGTATTCAGTAAATCTGAAAACATAAATTCCTTACGAAAGAATTTCCTATTTGACAAGAATGGATAGGGAAAATGGGAAACAGTCTAGTAAAACCTAGTTTTAAAGTAATATCTTACACTATATACTATAATAAATTCAAATTATGACCCAAATATTAAAGATCATACTACAAAAAAATTGAAGAGAAGCAGATCATTTAATTTTCACAACAATGTCTAGGGGTGAATTCTTAACTAAACAAGGTATAAAAGTGATTGCAAAAGATAAAATAGAGCATTTATATTACATGAAACTGAAAAGCTTTTGCATGAACCAAATTAACGAAATGCGGTTGAGAAGGGAATTAGTTGACTTGCAAAAATCATTGCATCAAATATCTCTGATATTTTGCATAAACAACTAATAGGGGGTGGAGCCAAGATGGCAGAGTAAAAGCAGGGACTTGCTTAAGCTCTCCCCCAAATCCCTCCAAACACCTGTAAAAAATGACTCTAAACAAATCTTAGAGCTACAGAACCCATGAAATGACAGTGTGAAATAAATCTCAAGCCCAAGACAGCCTGGATGGTAGTTGGGAAGGGTCTATTGCACCATGCTGGAAGTGGAATGCAGCCCAGCATGGGCCCACTAGCACAGACCAGGCCATAGCAGATCAGGTGGAGCAGGCTTCAGGGCACTGAATTACTGAGCTATGGTGGTTTCCAGACTTCTCAACCCACAAACACTGAAGACAACTTAGCAGGTCAGTGGGAAAACTCTGTTGGACCTGGGTGGGAGAAGGGTGTGGCCTAGGCCCAGCCCTGGGGTGGCGGAGGTGGCTGCAGCAGCATCTCCAGTGACAGCAACAGCAGCAGTGGCTGCTTCCAGAGCTCCAGGCCCACAGACAGTGGGGGTAATCAAGTGGCTGATCAGAGCAGAAGTGCTGGGATGTCTTTGCTGGCACTGAGGCAGGATTCTCTTGCTTTGCCTTTCTCAGATCTGGGTCACAGTCTTGGTTGGTGGTCCTAGGGGGAGGAAGAGCACTGGTGCGTCATGGTTTCTGGTGGCTGTGGAGAGGGAGTCTCCTAACAGTTCCAAGGCAGAAAAGAGTGCTTGAGATCACTCACTGACTAGAGCACAGGCATCATACCACCTCAGAAGAACTGACAATTTACAGGTGCCTACAAGTAGCTTGGAAAACAGCAGAGGAAAACCCCTGGAGCTTAGGACAGAGCACTCTGCACTCTGGAAACAGAGTCATACATTGACAAAAGTTCAAAAGTCAAGCAATTGGCTGGGAAAATGAGCAGACAGAATAAAAAACCTCAGACTATAGAATCTCACTTTGGTGACAAAGAAGATTAAAACATACAGTAAGAAGACAACAAAGTCAAATATCCTACATCAAAAGCCTCCAAGAAAAATATGAATTGGTCTCAGGCCATGGAAGAGCTCAAAAAGGATTTTGAAAATCAAGTAAGAGAAGTAGAGGAAAAAATGGGAAAAGAAATAAGAGGAATGCAAGAAAATCATGAAAAACAGGTCAACAGCTTGCTAAAGGAGACCCAAAAGATACAGAAGAAAATAACACCTTAAAAATAGACTAACCCAAATGGCAAAAGAGGTCTAAAAAGCCAATGAGGAGAAGAGTGCCTTAAAAAACAGAATTGGCCAAATGGAAAAGGAGGTCTAAAAGCTCACTGAAGAAAATAATTCCTTAAAAAATTAGAATGGAGCGAATGGAAGCTAATGACTTTATGAGAAAATTGCTTATTTTACTCTGTATCGGTTCATATGGGGCAGCTTTATGAAAATTTTAACTCAAAATCTTGTGGAAATGAATGTTAAAAACTAAAAATAAATAAATTAATCTTTAAAACAAACAACTAATAGAACTGCATAAAAAGTAAAAGCTATTCCCCAATAGATAGTGGCCAAAGCATATGAATAAACAATTCCCATAAGAATTATAAATGATTAACAACCATATTTTTTAAATTACAGAAATAACTAATAATAAGAGAAATGCAAATTAAAATAATTCTCAGCTTTCATCTCACAGAAAATAGGCAAAGAAGACAAAAGATGGGAATATTAATATTGGAAGAGTTGAGGAAAGATAGAGATTTTTGTGCATTGTTGGTGGACCTATGATTTGGTCTAACTAACTAGTTTGGAAAGCAATTTGGAATTAGCTAAAGAAAATGGCTAAATTGTGTACATAGTGTCTACAATAATGATGACTTTTTTTGCATTTTGTATGTATTTTTTAATGGGACTTCTCTTTTGCTTCTTTCTTTCTAGGTTTCATTATTTTATGTGTGTCTAGAGGTGATAGGAGATGGGTCATTGAGTGAAAAGGGATCTCTAGGTATTAAGGTTCTCTGAAGTGAACTCAAAGTTTTTTACTTTGTTCAGAGGTTTTTACTTTGTCTTCTTATCTTGTGGGTTTATCTGTAATCAATTTATCATGTATTTCCTTTCTTTTCAGGTAGAAGGCTTGACAAGGTTTACAGAAAGTGATTAATACACAATCTGGCTGATCATATGGTTTTCCTAGATTTCATTATTGCTATATAGAAATTCTTATGATCTTTGTAGATTTATTTTGTAATGCTCTACTTTACTGATGATTCTTCTACTTAGTTGAAGTAAGTCATTTGTCTCAGTTCTTTAATAATTCTTGGAAGCTCTCTAAGTAAACCATCATGTTTTCTGCAGGTAGGGAAAATGTTTATTTTTTGCCCATGTTCAAGTTCTTTTTCTTGTCTCATTATTACTGTTAACCTTTTTAGCATCATATCTAAGTGGTGACCATTGGTTTTGGATTAGCATTACCTTGGTGGTAATCCCAACTCCATCACTTAATATTTGGACTTTGGGCAAATCACTTAATCTCTCTGTGCCTCAGTTTCTTGGTCTGTAAAATAAGGACTAAATTAGATGACCTCTAAGGTTCTTTCAAACTTTACATCAATAATCATAAGCCTAATAAGAGCGAGGAAAAGGGAATTTTTGCTTTATAACTGTATTTATTGGAAAAGTTTCTAGAGTTTTCTTACTGCAAATAATGCTTTTGGTTCTATATTTTTGTATTTCTCATTATTTTAAAAATGGCCTTTCTATGCCCATGTTTTTAGGGCACAAATGAATGTTATGTTTTGTTAATAAAAATTAATATTTTTATCAAAGAGGTTATCATTTTATTACTCTGATAATTAGGTTTGGGTGTTATTGTTTTTAATACTATTAGCAATATTATTTTCTTAATGTCAAACCATTGTTGCAATTATAGTATAAGTAGAACTTGGTCAGAATGACTTATTTTTAAATATACTATACTCCGTGCTAGGATTTAATTGAAAATGCATCAACATAAATCACAGCATTTCTATATGCTACCAACAAAACCCAGCAGCAAGAGATAAAATGAGAAATTCCATTTAAAATAACTCCAAACAACATAAAATACTTGAGAGTCAACTTGCCACGACAAACCCAGGGATTATCTGAACATAATTCCAAAACACTTTTCACACAAAGACAGACCTAAACAATTGGAGCAATATTAAGCTATGCTGAAGCAATATAATAAAAATGACAATTATACTCAAGTTAATTTATTTTTTTGTAAGTGTCACACTAATCAAATTACCAAAGAATTATATTATAGGGCTAGAAAAAATTAATAACAAAATTAATCTGGAAGAACAAAAGGTCAAGAATATCAAGAGAATCAAGGAAAAAATGTGAAGGAAGGTGGCTTAGCAATTCCAGATTTCAAACTATTTTACAAAGTGGTAATCATGAAAAAAATCTGCTACTGGCTGAGAATTGGTGGTCGATCAGTGGAACAGATTAGTTACACAATATACAGTAATAAATGCCCATAGCAATCTAGTATTTGATAAACTCAAAGATCCAAGTTTTGGGGCTAAGAACTCACCATTTGACAAAAATTTCTGGGAAAACTGGGACATAGTTTGAAGAAACTAGACAGAACAACATATCACAAGATATACCAAGATAAGGTCAAAATAGATAAATGGTTTAGACATAAAAGATGATATCATAAGCCTATTAAGAGTGCATGAAAAAATGCATGTGTCAGATATATGAATAAGGGAAGAGTTTAAGACCAAATCAGAGACATAGAGAATTCACAGGAAATAAAACAGATAATTATGATTACATGAAATTAAAAAATTTCTGAACTAACAAAACTAATCCAGTCAAAATTAGAAGGAAAACAGAAAACTGGGGGAAAATTATAACAAGTTTCTCTGATAAAGGCTTCATTCCTCAAATATATAGGGAACTGAGCCAAATTCACAAAAAAATAAGAGCCATTCCCCACTTGGGAAATGGTGAAAGGATATGAGCAGGCAGTTTTCAGAAGAAATCAAAGCTATCAATAGTCACATGAAAATGCTCTCAATCATTATTGATTAGAGAAATGCAAATTAAACAACTCAAGATACCACCTGACACCTATCAGATTGACTAACATGACAGAAAAGGAAAATGACAAATGCTGGAGAGGATGTGAAAAAATGTGGACACTAATGCATTTTGTTGGTAAAGTTGTGAACTAGTCCAACCACGCTGAAGAACAATTTGGAACTATGCACAAAGAGCTACAAAACTATACCTACTCTTTGATGCAACTATACCACCACTAGATCTGTATCCCAAAGAGACAAAAAAGGAAAGACATATGTATAAAAAATATTGATAGCAGCTCTTCTTGTGGGGGCAAAGAATTGGACATCAAGAGGTTGCCCATGAATTGGGGAATGGCTGAACAAGTTGTGGTATATGATGTGATGGAATACTATTGTGCTGTAAGAAGTGATGAGCAAGATGGTTTCAGAAAAACCTTGGGAAAGCTTATGTGAACTCATGCAAAGCGAAGTGAGCAGAACCAGAACACAATAATAGCAATATTGTTAAGATGGTAACTGTTAAAGTCTAAGCTACTCTGATCAAGACAATGATCTAAAACAATTCCAAAGAACCTTCCTTCAGAGAAAGAAATGAATTCTGAATGCAGATTGAAGCAAATTCTTATTTAAAAAAATAAAAGAAAATGCATCGAAATATTTTAGATATTCTACACTGTAGTTCTCCTTTGCTTTATCTCTCCATAGTCTGGGCATTAGGACTATACATATATACATACATATACCTATGTGTGTGAGTGTGTACATATGTATATACATATATATTTATACACAAAAATAGTTTGGTAGCATATTTTATTTCACAACTTCAAAGAATAATTAATTGATCTTTAATGTTTGATAAAATTCGTCTTTAGGTCATTCTAGGCCAGGAACTTTTCTTTGATAGTTTCAATATGACTTCTTTAGTTTTCTGAGATTTGTTTTGTTTAAGATTTCTATTTCATGTTTTGTTCCTTTGTGTATTTTGTATTTTTATAGTTAACCTATTTCTTTTAAATTGTCAGTTTTGCTGACATAAAACTATATTTAGCAAGAGTAGTCTGTATACCTCGTATATGTACCTAGGTATTTAAATATTTCCTCCTTCATTAGAATATAAACTTGTCAAGGGCAGGGACTATTTTTGCCCTTCTTTGTAACCCCAGAACTTAACATGACATTTGGTATATAGTAAGTACTTAATAAATTCTTATTGATTGAATAACTACTGATAATTATTTTTGCTTCTTCTCTGCCAGGATTTCACCTTGTTTATTTTTTATTTTGGTCATTTGATTTTATCCTTTCTTCTTTTTATGAAAGTTAGCTAAAGATTTATTAATTTTGTTAGTGTTTTAAAAAAGAAAACTTGGTTTTGTTTATGATTCCACAGTCTTTTAATTTCAACATTTATTTCTTCTTTAATTTGTAAAATTTCCTCTTTTGTACTTATTCTTGAATTTTTTATTTTCTAGATTTTAAATTGAATATTCATTTAATTAATCATTTCTAATTCTATTTTATTAATGCCTGTTTTCAGTAATAATTTTTCCTTCTGAAGACTGTTTTTGATACATCCCCAAAATTTTGGTATGTTGTTTTATTGTTATCATGACTTTTTAATATAGTTATTGTTTCTATAATTTGACATACTCATTCAGAATTTCATAATTGACTTTTAATTTATCATCTTTTGCTTGTATTCACTACACTAATCATTATTTTTCTTATTTTATGGAACATAAAGGAAGCATTCTTTCTTCTTTTTTACATTTATTTACAATTTTTCTGTACTATAAAAAATCAGAAGAGAAAGAGATCATTTATCTTTCACATGCACGGGTAGAAGTATTTTTAACTAACCATCCTGCTCATCATTTCTTATAGCACAACAGTATTCATCACAATCATATATTTCGTGATTTCTGCAATCACAAAAGATTAAATAGATACTTTGAATAGCTGAAACTGAAAAGCTTCTGCACAGAGAACATTAATGCATGTGGAATAAGAAATGGGGAAAAAATCTTTGTATCATATTTCTCTAATAAGAGTTTAGTATCCAAGATATATAAGCAATACACACACACAGACACACACACACACATATATATAACTAATAGCCTTCCCCTAGTACATAAATGGTCAAAGGATATGAACAAATAGTTCTCAAAAGAACTGCGAAGTATTCATCGCCTCATTAAAAATGCTTCAAACTGATGATAATAAGAGAAATGCAAATGAAAACAATATCAAGATTTCACCTCAAACCCTACAAATTGCAAATAAATAAATAAAATGGCAGCAATGTTGGAGGAGTTATGAAAAAAATTAGGTACACTAATAATAAAAATTAGACATTAATACATTGTTGGTGGGGATGTGAAATGGTATGACCATACTGGAAAGCAATTTGGAATTATGCAAATAAAGTGACTAAAATGCTCATACCCTTTTGAACTAGAGTTTCCATTACTGGGCATATACCATCACGGAAGTCACTAATAAGAAACATATTCCCATATATTCCAAAATATTTATAGCAGCATTTTTTCGTAATACCTAAAACTGGAAATAGATGCCTGTTAACCGGGAAATAGCTAAACAAATTGTGGTACATGAATGTAATGGAATATCACTGTGCTGTGGAAAATGAAGTGTGTGATGAATACAGAGAAGCATGGAAAGATTGATATGAATGTATTGTTTTTGTTGTTCAGTTGTTTTTCAGTCAAGTCTGATTCTTTGTGATCCCCATCTGAGGTTTTCTGAGCAAAGATACTGGAGTGATCTGCCATTTCCTTCTCTAGCTCATTTTGCACATGAAGAAACTGAGGCAAGAGGGGGTTAAGAGACTTCCCCAAGATCACACAGCTAGTAAGTATCTGAGGTTAGATTTGAACACATGAAGATGAGTATTCCTGATTTTAGGCCTGGCATTCTATCCACTGTGCCACCTAGCTGCCCCATACGAACTGATACAGAGTAAAATAAGCAATATAGCTGGTAAGTACAAAAATGTAAATAGAAAGAACAGTAACACTCAAAAACATCTAAAATAAATGTAACAAAATTATAAAGACTGAGCAAGACTTAAATGAACAGACATGAGAAGGTATACCCAACCTACCCCTTCTTGGAGATGGGAGGTCCACAGATGTTATGCTTTTTCTAATCTTCATTTCCTCAGTATCTACTAGATCTTTTGCTGATGCCTACAAATATGTTCCTGTTTCTCCCATCCTCAAAAACTCTTTACTTGATCCTGTCCCTGCTAGTCATCATCCTACATATCTCCCCTTCTCTTCTTGTCTTGAAAAAGCCATCTATATTTGGTGGGTCCAATTCTTCCCATTTCACTCTCTTCTAATTCCTCCGTAATCTGATTTATGACCTCATCATTCAGCTGTAACTACTCTCTACAATGTTATCAGTACTGTCTTAACTGCAAAATCTAATGGCCTTCTCTCAATCCTGATCTTCCTTAATCTATATGTTGTCTTTGATTCTGCTGACCACTTTCTCCTCCTGGACATCCTCTCCTCTCTTGATTTTCATGACACTGCTCTCCCTTGGTTCTTTTTTATACCTTTCTTACTACTCCTTAGTCTCCTTTAAGAGATCTTTATCCTTGCCATACCATATAACTATGGATCCTCAGAGGCTCCATCTTGAGCCCCCTTCTCCTTTTTCTCTACACCATCTCCCTTACGGTAATCTCACTAACTCCCATGGCTTCAGCTATTCTCTCTATGCAGATATTTTCCAGATTTAGATAATCAGCCCTTATTTCTCTTCTGAGTTTTAGTTCTTTTTTTATTTAATATATTTAGTTTTCAGCATTGATTTTCACAAGAGTTTGAATTACAAATTTTCTCCCCATTTCTACCCTCTCCTCCACTCCAAGATGGCATATATTCTGGTTGCCCTGTTCCCCAGTCAGACCTCCCTTCTGTCACCCCACTCCCCTCCCATCCCCTTTTCCCTTCCTTTCTTGTAGGGAAAGATAAATTTCTACACCCCATTGCCTGTGTATCTTATTTTCTAGTTGCATGCAAACATTTTTTTTT
>CM053622.1:163373573-163388942 GCA_028646595.1 Phalanger gymnotis | reverse complement strand
CAGAGGAAAAAGCCAGCACCCTGAACTTCAGAACAAAATACAAACAAATTACAAACAACAACAGACAGACCTTGTCCGATTCAATCCCAATACATAGTTACCAGAGTTCAACAAAGTCTCAGCATCCGGGTTTACAAGCTGGAGGGCTCCTTAGCTACAGCTGCCCAGAGTCTCCTCATCAACACCATCTGAGAGCCCTGCACAAATGGCTCTGTCCTCCCTTCTTATAGGGCTTCAGACATCATCAAACGTCATCTGAATGACCAGAATTTAGGCTCTGGTGATTGGTTCTCGAATTGGCCCCTCCTCTAGGAAGTTCACATCCTCGTAGGTTAGGTCATGGCTCTGGAGTTAACACCTCCCCTTAGCCAGCCCCACCCCAGTCACCAATCCACACCCACATAGGTTCCACACCTGATAGGGGTTTGGGCCTGGGGCTTAGCACCTAGTAAGGCTCAATGAAATACACTAAATTACTCAAAACAAAAGCCAAACTCTTCAAGGGCACTAAGTGCTAAGGAGCCCACTTTGCTTACCAACACTATTTGGAACCCATTTGTCAAAAAATATAAAGATACATCATCCTATTAGTTTGCAAGAACAACTAATTGATATAAGGTATGATGGAAATTTGCTAGCTGAATTTCAACAAAAATCTTTCCATAACCAGTGATTGGGACTAAAAAATGAATAGTATGGTTTATTAAATACAATTAATAACCCACTTCCTCTGCTTCAATCTATGAATCCTATGATAGCTATTTCGAAACAAATATTGAAATAAACTGACCTTTAAATTGCCATATCACAAAGTGTTAAATCAAGATTTTCAAAAGTAATTAAGTTTAATCACATTGCTTTCACTAAAAATATTACTAGTGATGGAATGGAATGGGAAATCATTCCTTAAGCACTTACTATGTGCCAAACACTGCAACGTACTGGGGATTAAATAAATTAATAGAAAAGTAAAATGGTCCCTGCTCTCAGGGAGCTCATATTGTAAATAGGGATAGAAAAGATATAGGAGGGATCAGTTTCAGAGCAGATGAGAAGGCCTGGTGGTCCTTAGGGTTCAATGGGACTGTGTATGATGAGGTCTATAAGTCCTTTAGTTACAATGGTAGGTCAGATGGTCAAACCTAGGAGTCAGGAGGGCAAAGATGGTGGGATAGATGATAAAGCCCTGTGGATAGGGGAGAACAGTGATAGACAGAAGGGAGCAATGAGAGGAACTAGTCTGTGTGGCTGGGGCAGAGAAAGGGAACGGCTATCAAGGCCTTCTCCTGCTGGTCATTCAGGGATCTATTGGCATCTCTATGTTAATGATAACATATAGGTTTGTTTGTACCATTAGTAGGATAGAGATAGGAAGTAGACCTGTGAGTTTATTGATGTAGGGAACTCTGAGATTAGTAAACTCCCACTACCAATGCAGGTCTCTCCCTTCTCTAAAACTTGTAGTCATAGACAGTGGCCTAGTACACTGAGAAGTGTTAAGTGACTTGGCCAGGGTAACACAGCCAGTATAGTTCATAGGTGGAGCTTGAACCCGGGGCTTCCTGCCTCTTAGGCTCTCTATCCATTATGACATGCTACCATTAACAAATGAAATGTTGGTATGTTTTGAAAACTATTTTATTCTTTTTCACTTCTATTTTTATGTAATTTTTTAATGATGGGTGGGTTGTCATTTGCATCGGTGGAGGGAACTCAAGAATCAGTAAGATCTCAGATCCATTTGAGTGTATTTATAATGTACAAACTATATCAGTGCCATAGTACATGCAGATAACATAAATATATTTATGTATGATATTATATATTGTGTTGTTAAACATTATATAATATAAAATACATATGTATGAAATGCATCTTTAATTTGTTTTAATTGATAGAGGTTCATGATCAAAAAGTCTGGAGGCCATGGAACATTGAGAAAATATAATGGGTAATTTTTGGTGTGAAAGAAAAGTAAAAAATAAACACTTTGAGAGATGGTAAATGTAGGTGGGATTGCTGCAGTCAGTTAAGGTTGGGGAGGGCTCATGTAGCTAAGGAGAAGCATGAGGCCACTGGACTCTAGGATAGGAGTAAGAAGGTCTTAAAAAAGAAAAAAAGATAAGTGCATAAAAAGGAGATACTTAGCAAGGCTTAACCCTCTACCTCACAGTTTTACCTAGGGCCACACTTCCCAGGAGATCTAACTTTGCCTCATTTTCCATTCCTATAAGAGACTCTCAGCAAGACCTCCAGGTCTAGCAAATCAAAATTGGTATTTCTGATGAAGCTAAAAGTCTCCTGAGGCCACAGACACAGGCAAATTCACTGCAAGTGATTGGTCTCATCCAAGAAAGGTGAAGAGCTATATTAAAATACTACTGTGGAGAATGATGAAATTAAAATCACCAATATAAATGATGAAATGATGATGATTAACGATGAAATAACATTACCAAATCTTGCATAAAGGGGTTGGAACAATTTATTCTGTGCACTCATCAGAGGTTTGGTAGTTAGGGGATTAAAGTTTGCTCCAATTTCATCATGACTATTATCCTAGTTATGTAGCAATATTCCAGGAGAAAAAGAAAAGCTAATCGGGCTGACCTATGACCAGTGAGTACCATCTGATTAATTTGGGGAAAGCCCCAAAGGCTCCAGCTGGCATTGGGCTAGCAGTTTTCCTGACAAGACAGTGGGTTTTGGAAATGTTTCAAAACCAAACCCTTAAAATTCATTATAGATAACAATCATGGAACACAGTGTTTTGGATTTTGTGCTTTGCCGGGAACTGTTGGGAAATGGGCTCAAGATCTAGATCTCTTTGCATGTGAATGCTGACACAAGCACATGCTAGTCAATGCTCAGCAAAGATAAGATGGCAAGACTCCATAGGACTAAAGCTCTAGTTGCTGAGAAATTCTTAGGGTGTTTCTAGTACTCGGGGAATTCAGAGCCATTTTCACAAGCTCCTTCATGTTAGGCTATCAGCATCTGAGAATGGATTTCAGCAAGATGAGTCAATGGAGTGACCTATAAGCCAAAGGAAGAAATAGGATTCTAAGTTGCATTAGGAAAGACACGGAGTCCAGAACAAGGAAGACGCTGGTCCTGCTGTACTTTGCCCCGGTTAAATCATATCAGTAAGATGATCAGTTTTGGAGAGACATCTCAGTGAGTACATTGGCAAGCTGGAAGAAAAGCAGCCAGGATGGTAAGGAGCTTGGAGAAGAATAAGGGATATTTAACCTGGAGAAATCAGTTTGGAGAGTGCGGAGGAAGGATAGGATCATGGTCTTCAAGGACCATCATGTGAAAGAGGGGTTAAACGTGTCTGCTTGGCCCCAGAGATCAGAAGTAGGAGGCACAGGTAGGAGCTGGAGAGAAACGGCCTTCAGCTTGATAGAAGGAAACGTTTCCTAGGACTTGTTTTAATCTATTTTGCGATTTCATCAATATAGGTTGTTCTGGATGAAGAACTCCCTCCATCAATGATCATAAATGGCAATTTATGATCCTAGAAAGTTGTCTGAGCACTGAGAGGTTAAGACATTTGGCAAGGGTCATTTTAAACCAAGATTTTCTTGACTCTGCAACCAGTTCTCTACCCACTATGCCAAGGCTGCCTCTCACCTAGCAGGTAACAATATCCAATGGTGCAAAGGGGCAACCCCCAGAGGTAGTGAGCCACCCCTCAGTAAGGGTCTTTAATGAAAGGTTAGATGACTACTTGCTATGGAGATTGTGTGAGTTTGGCTTGCTGACCTCTAAGGTTCCTTTAAACTCTGCTATTGTCAGAAACAAGATATGTTTCATTTCTTTCAATTGTTTAATACTTCAGAATAGTATGCATTGATACAATTATGCCTTGTCTAGCATGAAGACATGACTGAACAAAACAACAACAACAAAAACCTTACAGGGCGTCAGTTAGTGCTGGAAGAACGAGTCCATTTTCCAAAGGGAAATCCATTCCCAGAAATGGGAACAAGTGCCTGACCAGAGCACTTGGGGTAGTTTTAAACACAGGAATTGGGGGTGGGGAGGAAAGGGGAGGATTGGCCTGGTGGAAGATGTAGATCTGAGCACAACAGCATCAGGGCAGAGAGCTCTAGAGCCAAGCTAACATGGGCCAAGACTGCTAGTCAGCCAGCTAAATGAATGAGTTTGGGAATAGGAAGATAGCCCAAGGACCGGGATGAGTGGGAAGAGGCACAGACAGGGCTAGGCAGGGCAAAGAACTTGACATGGAGTATTTGCTCAGTTGTTTCAGTCATGTCCAACTCTTTGTAGCCCCATTTGGAGTTGTCCTGGCAAAGACAATGGAATGGTTTGCCGTTTTCTACTCCAGTTCATTTTAGAGATGAGGACAGTGAGGTAAGCAGGGTTAAGTGACTTGCCCAGGGTCACCCAGCCAGTGTTGGAGGACAGATTTGAACTCAGGTCTTCCTGACTTCAAGCCTAGAGCTTTATCCCTACCTAGCTCCCCTACAAAGAGTATACGGTTGGTCTTGTCTCTCTGGAGAACCTTGGAATTGATTGTGAATCATGGGAGATGCTGGCATAAGACCTCACAGCATGATATGTCTGCATCATTCTATGAGCAAAGCATAATTGCAGTAGCTCAAAAGAAATGTGAAATGCACAAATTTAGAGACTTCACTACAAATGTTCTGATAGACTATTTGTGCCTGACCTATGGTAGATCCTTCCAAGCTCATCTTGTTCTGATGGGCCATAGTCAGACATACTATACCTTGATCCCAAAACAGTGATGTCATTTTGGTCCCTCTATGATCACCAAAGACAAAAACCACAACAGCCAGAACTGGCCTACCAGAATTGAAGGAACCCAATGCTACAATGAATGGGAGTTTGCAAGATCAAGGCGGGAGGTTGGGTTATAATGGAATAACACCTTGGTACTTTGTAGTAGAATTGAAGGCACAGTTCTACAGGGAGTTGCCTCTAATAGCAAACTCTTGATACTACTGTTTAACCCATAAATTTCAGGAAATGATGCTCTGATTCAACTTGAAGTCAAAGTTATAGGATCATAAGCCTAGAGCTGGGAGGGATCTGAGAGGCCAGCTAGTCCAATACCCTCATTTTACAGTTGAAGAAACTGAGGCCTAGGCAGGTAAAGTTATTTGCTTAAGTTCATACATATAGTAAGTGGCAGAGATGGAATTTGAACTCAGATCCTTTGACTCTACAGGTAATTCAATACAAAGTGAAAATTCACAGAATCAAGGAATCTTAGTATTAGAAGGAGTTTTAGAGACCTAAGGAAGCTAGGTGGCACAGTGGAGAGAGCACCAGGTCTGGTACTATCTTCCTGAGTTCAAATCTGACCTCAGAAACTAGCTGCATCACCCTTGGCAAGTCACTGAACACTGCCTTAGTTTCCTTATCAGTAAAATGAGCTGGAGAAGGAAATGGCAAACCCCAATTGGGGTCATGAAGAGATGGACACGACTGAAAAACAACTCAACAACAACAGTCCAGTCTCTTCTCCCAACTGATAAATCTCATTTATCACATACAGTAACTACTTCATCATCATAATCAATAAAAATTATTAAGTTTCTATTATGTGTCAGGCATTGTGCTAAGTGCTGTGGATACAAAAACCAACCAACCCCACCCCCCCCAAAACAGTCTCTTATCTCAAAGAACTTATATTCTATGGATGCTCTCATAATTAGAGCCTTTGTCTCTAGTTGTAAAACAAAGAGCTATTAATACAGGTCACCCCTTTAGAGTTTTGCCATCATGCAGACAAAAATCCTGGCATGAAAGTCAGCCCTAGCATTGTACCGAGATTTTGTCATATGGCGTTTGAAAGGCCCTTGGGAATTGTGTCACATGGACTTGGTTATGATTCTTTGGTGCAAAGTACTAGAGGAGGCACTTGAAAGGATAACATTTGATTTTCCCAGGATCCCAGAGATGTTTCTGGAACTTGGGATATGTAAAAATATGAAATTTTCCCCCAGCTGATTTGTTAAGGACAAGGGTGCTGCATCAGTTTTAAAAGTTTTAAAAAAGACTAGTTCCGCTCTTAATCCTGAACTATGAATTGTCATTCTCTCTCTCTTCTTCCCTCTCTCTCCCTCTGCTTTTCCTTCTACTCTCCTTTTCTCTCCCTCTCCCTTCTCTGCACTCTTTTACCTTCTATCTCCTTATGTTCTTTTCATCTCTCAACCTCCCTTCTTCCCCTTCTCTTTTTCCTTCTTCCCTTCCTTCTCTCCCCCTTCACCTTTCTCTACATCTTCTTCCCCACCCTTCCTTATCCCTCCATCTCCTCTCTCCTCCTTCTTCTTAACCCCACCTTCATTTCCACTGAAGCGCCCCCACTGAGCTCAGGGCCCAGGACCTCCACCAACCTCACAGAAATAGTTACTTCTTGCACTTAGCAGAAAAAAGGGACATGTACTAACCTAGAAGAGTCTGGATTTTTCTTTTTGCTTTTGTTTTATGTCTTTCTCTGAGCATAAATAGTCAATCCCGAGCTGGATATTTCTAGTCTTTGTGGTATTCTACCTAGCCTTGGTGGCAGTCTTACGATTTTGAGATATCAGGAGCCCTTTGGTCCCTCATTGGGGGGTATCTTGCAGTGGAAAGAATTTCCTGCATTGGAGAGGATGGCCACCAAAAGAAAGAGGCATCTAAGCCCTGGCACTGTAATCCAGAATGCCTTGAAGTTACCCAAACCTTCTCTATTGGCAATTCCTGTCTTCAACAACTATGGTGTACCAGCCAGAAGCAGTGACACTCTAGTCTCTAGCACTTAGCCAGACATAGGTGGGCACAACTTTGTCACCAGCAATGACAGTGCCCAAGCCAAAGGAGCAGCAGCAATATCCCACCATAAGGACAATCAAGCCTTGTTAAGAGGGCAGATTTAGGTTCCAGAAAGGGGCAGGGTGTGTGTGTGTGTGTGTGTGTGTGTGTGTGTGTGTGTGTGTGTGTGTGTGTGTGGTGTGTGTGTGTACAAATTATTGGTCCAGTAAAAGGCAACAGAGCTCAGTCCTCAGAAGCCAACAGCAGATCTGGCCCCAGCAGCGGCAGAATGAGCAGAAACATCGATCCCAGCAGAATGAGCTACTGGGAAATGACAAAAGCAGAACCACTGTAGCCCTTTGCTTACTATAAGCATGGAGAGCACTAGGAAGCTAAGCTTAGCCAGATCAATCTTTTCTCCCAGATGACCATCCTTTCCTTCTTTTGAGTATTCTTCCTCTGATTTGGCTAAGGACATCTCCCTTTATTAACTATTAAATGGATCATGAGAGTCTCGTTTTATTCCAGTTTTGGACTAAAATGCTGCAGGGACCAGCTTGCCTAGACTATTACAACACTTTAGAGACTTTGTCATTCTTTTCCCACTTCAGGGGTTTATGGATTTTGAGGGGCTTGTTTTCCTAAGCAATTTTGGGAAAGAAAAATAATGAGGTTACATTCATTCTGGAATGTGTGCAGAGATGTAGTTCTTACTTGGGCAGAGAAGCCCCTGGCACAGTGGATAGAAAACTGTTGGGGGGGAGGAGAAGAAAAAAAGGGAGGAAGAAAATTATGTGATAACTTTATTATATATTTAAAAGGAATTGCAGGATGTACATAATAGATCTACATGTTCATATATAGTCATTTTTTTTCTTTTCTACTGTGTTATAGAAATGCTTGTTTTACTTCTTATGTTCAAAATAAAATGAATAATTTTTCAAAAAAAAAAATAAAACTAGTGTTGGAGTCAGGAAGACCTGGGTTTAAGTCCTGTTTCTGACTCACACTGGCTATGTGACTTTGGGAAAAACACAATGGCCCAGTGCTGCCAGATAATTCTCTAAGTGGTTTATTTGCTAGTCTGTGTTAGTAGAATGACTACTTCACGAGGAATTTCTTATACTGATGAAATCAAGTCTAGTTTAAAAAAAAGTTTCCAGTTGAGCCAGGTAAGTAAGTGTAAGAGGAAAAAAATGAGACAAAATGTGAGGTAAACTATATTTGAAACCACCTTCCATGATTCCAAACTAAACCTCTGCGGATAATGGGTTAAATTATTTAATGTGGTATCTTTTATTTAAGTGGTCCTCAAATTTTTTGGTCTCAGGACCTCTTTACACTCTTTAAAATGATTGAAAACCCATACACCAGAAGCTTTTATTTCGGTGGATTATAGCTATGCAAAATTTACCATATTAGAAATTAAAGCGTCTTAGTATTATTATGAAAATAGTTTTGGTCATTAAAAAACCCCTAAAAAGGCCTCAAGGATGCACAAATGGTGTCAGACTATACTCTAGGAATTGCTAATATAGATATTTCTAAACAAACATCAAGAGAAATCCTCCACAAAGCATATTCCCTGTGTCTTAGGCATGATTGTGACTGATGAATACATGTCACTTTCCATTTTTGTATTTTACTTATTATTAATAGCAAGAAATTTTGTGGAAAAGCAAAGCTTTATCTTATACAAATTGTCCAAGTATATTTGCATGTTTTATATAATAGCTAATATAGCTAAATAGCAAAAAGTCTTGGGACTCCTTTTTCAGTTTGACATGTTTAGCACTTGTGTGATGCTATGGGTTGTCCTGGCTATCAATCTTACTTGACTCTTGGATGGTTTGGGCCATTGCTTCCACCACTGTGGACTTTCTCTGCAACTATTCATTCCATGCCTTCCCTCTAAAGGAATAGTTTTCCTTTCAAATTGAACCTTGGGAAACAATGGGAAGAAAAACAGAAGGACTGAGTAAAATAAACAGCTGAGCCCTCCCACTATTCCCCTTAAACAACTTTAAAATAACACCTCAAAAGGACTCTGGAACCACGGTTTGAACAAAAAGGCAGAGTGAGACATTTTCCCATCACAAGACAAGGTAAGAGAGGTCTGTGACACTGAGGTAGGAGCTACCCAAAGTACACATGGTGGCAACACTAGCTGTGGGCTTTGGGGGAGGCAATAGAAGCAGCAGCTTCAGGAGCTCTCAAGCTAGAGATAGCAAAGAGATCTTCAACTGGTCAGAAAGAGATTACAAGGGACTCTTTGCTAGGATTTGGCACTGTTCAGCAATTATATACACTTCAGAGTCACAGTTTCAGAATGGAAAGGAGTGATTGCAATCCCAACATATCTAAGACCCTGGGGTGCAGTATTGCTTTCTGTCCCAAAGGAACAGGAGCCCTTCCTGGGTAAGAACTAGAGTTCAGATCAGGAAAGCAGTGACTACACCTCTCCCAAGATTTCACCACCTTGGAAGTACCAAAAACTTCTAGATCCCCAGAACTAGCTCTGAAAACAGCAGTGGGGAAAAAAGCCTGAAGCTAGGAACAGTACTCTCCTCCCCAAACCAGAGAATAGAGCCCAACTTGAATGAAAAGTTCAGTCAAGAAATAGGCTGGAAAAAAATGAGCAAACAACAAAAAATAACAAGACCATAAAGAGCTACTGTGGTGATAGGAGAAATCAAGACACAAATTCAGAAGAAGATAACGATGTAAAAACAGCTACAAGCAAAGCCTCAGAGAAAAAATTGGTAAATAAGACACAAGCCCAACAGGAATTCCAGGAAGAGCAAAAAACAAAAAATGTTTTTAAACATCAAATAAGTGGGAGTGATAGAGAAAAAATTGGAACATGAGAGCAATGCAAGAAAATTATGAAAGGACTCTTAACAACCTGGGGAAAGAGGGACAAAAAATATACTAAACAAAGTAACACCTTGAAAAACAGAATTGGTCAAATGGAAAAAGATACAAAAACTCACTAAAGAAAATAATTCCTTAAAAATTATAATTGGGCAAGTGGAAGCTAATGACTCCATGATACATCAGGAAATACTAAAACAAAGTAAAAAAAAAGAATGGTGAATAAAATTGAAAGTTTTAAAAATTGAACTAATAAATTAAACTAGGAGCTGGTTTTATGAAAAAAACAATAAAATAGATAAATTGTTGGTTAATTTGATTTTAAAAAAGAAAGAAAAAAACAAAATTACCAAAATAAAAAAAATAAGAGCATGAATGCTTTTGAATGGATGAAAATGAAATTAAAGCAATTATCAGGAGTTATTTTGTGCAATTATATGCCAGTAAACTGACAATGTAGGTGAAATTGATGAATATTTACAAAAACATAAATGGCCCAGATTAACAGAAGAGGAAATAGAGCAAAAGATATTATACAAAAATTGTACTAGAGGAAAAGAAATTGTAAAAAGTAAAAAATATATATATATGATTATATCAATAGATGCAGAAAAAGCTTTTGATAAAATACAACATTCATTTCTATTAAAAAAAACATTTTTTGGATTTCTCCTCAAATTGATAAAAAGCATTTATCTAAAACCATCGGCAAGCATTATTTGTAATGGGGCTAAACTAGAAGCCTTCCCTGGAAGATCAGGTGTGAAACATGGATAACCACCAATATTATTCAATATTGTATTGGAAATCCTGGCAATTGCAATAAGAGAAGAAAAGGAACAGGAGGTATTAAAATAAGGAGTGAGGTAATAAAATGATCTCTTTTTGCAGGTGATATTATGATATACTTGGAAAATCCCAAAGACTCGACTAAAAAGTTAGGTGAAACAACTGATAATTTTCGCAAAATAAGCAGGATATAAAGTAAATCCACATACATCATCAGCATTCCTATATATCAGAAACAAAATCCTGCAAGAAGAGATAGTAAAAGATACCCTATTTAAAATAACTCTGGACAGTATAAAATACCTAGGAGTACACTTGCCAAAACAAACCCAAGAACTATATTTTTAAAATAAGTTTTTAGAAAAACACTCCTTTTTTACAAATAGAATCAGATTTAAATAATTGGAAAAATATTAATCATTCATTGGCAGGCAGGGTCAATATAATAAAAATGACAATTTACCCTAAGCTAATTTATGTATTCAATACCAATCCAATCAATCTATCAAAAATTATTTTATTGAATTGGAAAAAAATAATAACAAAATTCATTTGGAAGAACAAAAAGTCAATATCAAAGGAACTCATGGGAAAAAATGTAAAGGAATGAAGTTTAGCAGTAGCAGATCTTAAACTATATTATGAGGCAGTAATTATCAAAATTATCTGGAGTGGTTAACAAATAGAAAGATCAATGGAACAGAGTAGGCGTATAATTTATAGCAGCAAATAAATATAGTAACCTTGCATTTGACAAGTGTAAAGACTTAAGATTTGGGGATAAGAATTCATTATCTTGTGTGTGTGGCTTGTCTGGTAAAAATTGTTAGAAAAACTGGAAAGCATTATGGGTGAAATTGGGCGTAGACCAATATCTTATACCATATACCATGATAAGGTCAAAATGGATACATAACCTAGATGTAAAGAGAGATAGTGTAAGAAAATTGGAAGAACATGGAGCATATTGTTTACCACATGTATAGATAGGCAAACAATTTATGAATTAACCAGAGACAGAGAGCAGAGTGAGGTGTAAAATGGACAATTTTGATTACATTAAATTAAAATGATTTTATATGAATAAAACAAATGTAGCCAAGATCAGAAAGAAAGCAAAAAATTGGGGGAAATATTATAGACCATTTCTCAGATAAAAATCTCATCTCAACTATAAAAAGAACTTTGTAAAATCTATATGAATGTGAGTCATTGCCCCATTGATAAATGGTCAAGGGATATGAACAGGCAGTTTTCCAACGAAGAAATCAGAGCAATTTGTAGACATGTGAAAAAATAGCTCTAAATCCTTACTGATTAGAGAAATGAAAATTAAAACAAACTTGAGATATCATTTTGCACCAATCAAATTGGCTAAAATGATTGAAAGGGCAAGCAACAAATGTTGGAAGAGATGTGGAAAAATTGGGACACTAATTTATTATTGGTGGAATTGTGAACTGTTCCAACCATTTTAGAGAGCAATCTAGTATTATGCCCAAAGAGTTATTAAACTCCCTATACTCTTTCACCCAGCAATACCACTAGTAGGTCTATTTCCAAAAGATTATTAGGGGAAAAGGAAAATAACTTATATATTCTCAAATATTCATAGCAGCTCTCTTTGTAGTGGCAAAGAACTGGAAAATGCAGAGATGCCCATCAATTGGGGAATGACTGAACAAGTTGGAGGATATGATTGCGATGGAATGTGACTGTGTTATAAGAAATGATGGGCTAAATGATCTCAGAAAAAGATGGATATGAAATAGTGCAGAACTAGATGAGCAGAGCCAAGAAAACATTATATACAATAACAGCAATATATTTTTAAGCACAACTTTGAATGACTAAGTCATTCTGACTATTATAAATACCCAAATTAACTACAAAGGACACATGAAGGAAGATGCTAACTGCACTCAGAGAAAGAACTGATAAATAGAAGTATACATAAAATGATTTTATACACACACACACACATACATTTGTGTCTAATAAAGCCATCTCTAGGGTGGGAGAGAGAGAGGGTGAGGGAAGAAAAAAAGGGAGAAAAAGAAATTCAGATGATAACTTTATAATAAATTTAAAAGCAATAGCAAGTTGTACACAAAAGATTAGCAATTTCACATGCAATCACCTTTTTATTATCCAATGTCATGGAAATACTTGTTTTTTATCCCACAAATTAAAAAGAAAAGAAAAAAGAAACTATACCAGCCTTAAATGAGCTTCCTAAGGAAAAAAAAAACCAGGATCAGATAGATTTACAAGGGAACCCTGCCAAACACTTAAGGAACAATTAATCTCAATATTATATAAACTATTTGAAAAAAATAGCTTAAAGAGTCCTGCAAAATTTCTTTTATGACACAAATATGGTTTCAGTATTTAAATCGGGGAGAACAAAACAGAGAAGGGAAAATGTAGGCAATTTCCTCTAATAAATATTGATGCAAAAAAAATTTTAATAATATATTTGCAAAGATATTACAGTAATATATCACAAAGATAATACACTCTGACCAGGTGAGAGTTATACCAGGAATGCAGGGCTAGTTCAATATTAGAAAAACTATCAGCATATTCAACCATATAGTTAACAAAAATTTTTTAAATCATATGGTTATATCCATAGGTGCAGAAACAATTTTTTGACAAAATATAATACTCATATCTATTTAAAAAATTAGGAAGCATAGGAATAAATGGAGTCTTTCTTAAAATGATAAGTAATATCTATATAAAACAAATTGCAAAAGCATTACCTGTGATAGGAATAAGCTGGAACTCTTCCCAATAAGATTAAGGGTGAAGCAAGAATGTGCATTATCAACTATTATTTGATATTGTACTAGAAATGTTAGCTATAGAAATAAAACAAGAAAAATAATTTAAAGGAATTAAAATAGGTGATGAGGAAACAAAGCTATCACTCTAAAGACAATATGATGCTATACTTAGAAAACTCTAGAGAAACAACTAAAAAACTAGTTGAAACAATTAACAACTTTAGCAAAGTTGTAGGATATAAAATAAACCTACATAGATCATCAACATTTCTGTATATTACCAACAAAACCCAGAAGGAAGAGACAGAAAGAGAACTTCCATTTAAAATAAATACAGACATTATAAAATACTCGGGAGTTTATCTGCCCCAGAGACTATATGAGCACAATTACAAAACACTTTTCACACAAATAAGGACAAATCTAAACAATTAGAGAAATATTCATTGCTCATGCATAGGCCAAGCCAATATAATAAAAATGACAATTCTACCCAATTAATTTACTTATTTCATGCCACACTAATCAAAGTGCCAAGGAATTATTTTATAGAGCTAGGAAAAAATAATAACGAAATTTACCTGGAATGAAAAAAAATATGAAGGAAAATAGTTTAGCAGTTCTAGATTTCAAACTATATTACAAAGTGTAATCATGAAAACTATCTGGTACTGGCTTAGTGTGATGAGTCAGTAGAATAGTTTAGGTGCACAATATGCAGTAGCAAATGACCATAGTAATCTAGTGTTTGATAAACTCAAATATCCAATCTTCTGGGACAAAAACCTGCCATTTGATAAAAGTTGTGGGAAACCAGAAAGTAGATTAACAGAAATTAGATATTGACCAATGTCTCACACTTTTCACCAAATTAAGGTCAAAATGGGTAAAGAATTGAGACATAAAGGGAGAAATCATAAGTAAATGAAGGAAGCATAGAAAATTTTATTTGTCAGATGTGTGGATAAGGGAAGTAGTTATGACCAAATGAGAGATAGAAAGGACCACAGGACATAAAATGGATACTTTTAAGTACACAAAATTGAAAAAGGGTTTTGTAGACAAAATTAGAAGAAGGGAGGAAACTGGGGTGGCCAGAGGAGGGGATGATTTTACAGCAAGTTTCTCTGACCTCATTTTTTCAAATATATTGGGAACTTTTGTATCTGAATTTATATGAATAAGAGCCGTTTATATGAATGAGCCATTCTCCAATTGATAAATGGTCCAATGACATGAATGGGCAGAAATCAAAGCTAACGAATAGTCACATGAAAAATGCTCTAAATCACTATTGATTAGAGAAATGCATGTTAAAATAATCCCAAGGCACTACTTCATATCTGTCAGAGTAGCTAACAATACAGGAAAAGGATAATGATAAGTGGTGGAGGGGATGTAGAAAAATAGGTACATTAATGCACTGTTGGTGAAGCTGTGAAACCATTCTGGAAAACAATTTGGGACTATGCCTAAAGGGTTAGCAAACTTTTCATACCCTTTGACCCAGCAATACCACTACTATATTCCAAAGGGATCGAAGGGGAAAAGGACCCATATGTGTGAAAATATTTATAGCAGCTCTTTTTTTGGTGGCAAAGCATTGGAAATTGAGGGGATACCCATCAACTGGGGAATGGTTGAACGAGTTGTATGTTATTGTGATGAAATATTATTGTGCTATTAAAAAAATGTTTTCAGGATGTTTTCAGAAAAACTTGGGAAGACTTATGTGAACTGATGGAAAGTTAAGTGAGCAGAACCAGGAAAACATTATACATAGTCATAGCAATATTGTAACAATGAAAATCTGTGGGAGATTAAGTGAACTGATCAATGCAATGATCCAAGATAATTTTGAAGGACCCATGATGAAAAATTGATGATTTTTCAATTGATGAACTCTGAGTACAGACTGAAGAATACTTTTTTTTACATTCTTTATGTTTCTGGCTTTTTATTTTATTTTTGCAAGATGGCTAATATGGAAATGTATGACTTACATGTATAATTGATATCATATTGCTTGCCTTCTCAATGGATGGGAGAGGGAGGGAGAGAATTTGGAACTCAAATAATTTTTAAAGATGAATTTTTAAAAATGCATTTTAATTTTTAAATGGCA
>CM053622.1:163345930-163373073 GCA_028646595.1 Phalanger gymnotis | reverse complement strand
CTCTCTCTCTCTCTCTCTCTCTCTCTCTCTCTCTCTCTCTCTCTCTCTCCCTCTCTCTCTTTCCCCCTAATGCTACCTCATCAAAACATTTTAAATTCCTTAAAACAAACATTCTATGGCTACCTACCACCAGCTACCTGCATAATATTTTAGTTGAGTGCTTTTTAATTGGGTTATGGAGCAATGAGGCCAGAAAAGTCAATATGATTAAAAGGCAGTTAGGTTTCTGATACAGCAGCTCAGAATGAATTAGCTGGGAATTCCCTCCCTTTCCACCTGAATTTTTGGCCACTCTGCAAACTCAGCCCCTCCTCCATCTTTGTTTGTCCCTCAGCACCTACCCTACAGGTCTTACACAGAGCAGCAGTATCTTGAGAAATAATTATTAAATGAACTAATAGAGACAAACCACAAGATTTTTATCATAGTAATCTTTTAAGTTATGTTATCAGAATATAGTTACAGTATTTGCATATTGCTTTAAAGTTTGTCAAGCACTTTCCAGATATTATCTCACTTTATCCTTCAGCCACCCGGGGAGAGAAGTTCTATTACTATTCTCATTTCACAGGTGAAGGAATTGAGGCTGGGGTGGGTGAGTAATTTACCCAGGACCATACAGCTAATAAGTGTCTAATGTAGGATTTGAATTCAAGTCTTTCAGACTCCCAATCCAACATGCTGTCTCCTTATACCACTGGCTGCCCAAAGAGCAGGGAAGCAGAGAATATTGTAATGTACCCTATTTTCCATTTGCAATCACTGTAAGAATCACCTTTAAAAGAAATAGAATAAAAACATTTGGCAGGGAACAGAACATAATGGAGATATAACAAAATAAAAAGTTGGCAAGTAAAAACTAGGGATTTTAATGCCCTTCCTAAATCTCAAACCCAAAATAGAATATATGCAAAAGCAAATGTACCAAATGAAATTTGAAGAATATGGGGAGAATAAGTGAAAAGTAATTGTTAAGTCCCAGCATGGAAAACTACTGCCTAAGAGAAATCTGACATTTCAGAGAACAAAATATGCTTGAGAACCATATGGAAAAAGGAAAGAGAGTCAAGAAAACCCCAAATAGGAGGATTCTCACTGATCAGAAGTTTTATGAACAAAATTGAAAGAGAAATATAGGAAGGAAGGAAATAAACATTTATTAAGCACCTACTATGTGCCAGGAACTGTGATAAACACTTTCTAAATATAATCTTATTTGAACTTCATGATTCTTGGAGGTAAGTGTTATTATTATAATCGTTTTACAGTTGAGGAAACTGAGGCAGACAGGTTAATCGACTTGCCCAAGGTCACACAGTTAGTAACTGTCTAAGTCTAGATTTGAATTCAGGTCTTCCTGACTCTAATTCTATATACTGTGTCACACAGCTGCCTCTAGGTGCCTTCAGTTACTCTTGGGCTCTTGTATATGGAAGAGATTTTTAAAAATTGGCCCCATAATAATTCTACACTTGGAAGTGCAATTACAAAATGACATATGCTTATGTCCCACAGAAGAGAGCAAAACACTAACTGTTGGCTGGGTGTTCAGCTCTCAGCCCTGTGCTAAGAAAGGTTGTATGGTTCCCATTGTGACTTCCTGCAGTAAACAAATGGACACCAGGTAATATATGGACTGAGTCCAACACAGGTGTTCATATGAAATAATATTAAATATAGTAAATTGAACAAAATTGTAAAAAAACAAACAAAAAACTACACATTTAGATGTAAGTAAGTAAGACAGGGGCAGCATTGAATATAGCCACCCAATTTCTCACAGCTGGTTTCTGTGTGTGTGTGTGTGTGTGTGTGTGTGTGTGTGTGTGTCTGTCTGTCTGTCTGTCTGTCTGTCTTTGTCTCTGTCTCTCTTGTGTTTCTCTCAATGTACTATCAGAGTAAGTGCATACATGTATACACATGCACACGCACGCACACACACATATACACACACATGCATGCACAAACACACTCAGAAACATCTCCACTTGGTCTTGAAGAAAGGAACCACAGATATGGCAGACACTGGCTGCCATAGTCCCACTTTTGCCATGGGTGGGAGTATAACTGCCATCTCTCCATTTTACTCGCCTCCTTTCCTCATTATCTCTCAAATCTCTTGTTATGCCCTCTACATGAAAAAACTCTGCCCTCCTATCTGAGCCTGATCTCACATTAGTTTACTCTCTTCTCAAGCTGGGAAGAACTACAAATCCTAAAGTCTTTGTGGTCAGAGACACCTTGCCAAAGGCTGTTCCATAGGAATTACAGAGATAAGGGACTGCATTATGGGAAAATGACATTTTAATGGATTCATGATCTTATTAACCTGGATACTGCCTACATCACTACAGATCATAATTCATCTCCACTCTCACATCTTATGCAATTCTTGTCCATATCCTTCCATAAATCCTCCAGAGAAGTCCCAAGAAAATGATAAGAAACTATAAGTCATATGCCAGCAAAATTGAGAATTCAAAGGAAATTGACTAGCAGCTTTCAAAAAAAATTCCAAGCTAACAAAATAAGAAACAGATTTTTAACTACCCAAGCTCAGAAAAAGAAATTAAATAAGACATTAATGAACTGCTGAAGGGAAAAAATCTTTGACCAGTTGGATTTACATGTGAATTTTGTCCACAATTTAAAGTCTATCTTAGAGAAATTGTTCATATGATTAACAAATTAACGGAACATGTAGCTTTAAAGGCTTAGGAAGTTTCCTAATCTGAAGTTCCTCATACAATGATAACAATATTCTAGTCTCTTCCTCTATCCCCTATGAAAATTACTCAAGAAAAAGTCACCCTATCCAACTCTTTTTGTGAAACAAATATGATCCTGGTACCTAAACCAGAGAGAAAGAGAGATAAAACAATGAAAGAATATATGCCAATCTCATTAATGAATATTGATATGATATAAAACTTTACAAGGAGACTGAAGCAATATATCTAAAAACAATTCACTATAATAAAAATGGATTCATACCATTGATGCCAGCATGGTGTGGAAGGGACGTTCTTTAATATGATCAAAGCTATAACATATAAAATCAGGAGCTATGATTATTGGCAATGGAAAAACATTAGTCAATCAATAAACATTTATTTATTGATTAATATGTATCAGGCACTGTGCTAAGGTGATGGGTATACAAGGAAAAGTTAAGATAGTTTCTTCCCTCAAGGAGTTTACAACTGAAAGAAGGAAGACAACATACAAAAGGAACAAAAAAAGGGAGAGAAGGTACATGGCACAAGGGTATGATGGAGAAGTCCAGAAGAGGGCAACCATTTGGGGAATGAATAGAGGTTAAATAGAGGTTCTGGGAGGAAAGGTCTCTTTCCTACAATCGGAGAGAGGGAGGTACCTCAGGTGGAGGACACTGACAAAGTATGACTTCCAGAGCTGATGTGATCTTGCAAGATGAAAAGGTTCCTGTGACATGATGCAGAAATCCAGAGGAGTATATCCAGGTAAGAAATGAAGATACTTTCCAGGTATGAACAGGGGTAAAGCAAAGATTCTTTTCCCCAGTAATTTTTTTTTCATTTAATCCTAGGAATCCTATAACAATAAGACAAGTGAACAAAATTAAAGGTATAAAAAGTAACAAAGAAGAAGAAAAATTATTTGCAGATAATATTATGGTGTACTTTGAAAACCCTGGAAAACTGCTAAAGGAACTAGTTAAGACAATTAGTAGTTTCATGAAAGTAACAGAACACAAAATAAATCACAAAAATCGTTATCTCTACATAATACTAACAAAACACAAGAAAGATGAACAGGAGAAATTCCATTCCTAATAAGTACAAATACATAAATTATATAGAAGTTAATTCACCAAGACATACAAAAATTTCACAACACTTTTTGTAGAAATAACGGTAAATAAAGGAATACAGATAATTGGAGAGATATGGATAAGATGACTCTCTAAATAAAAATGACAGTACTACCTAAATTGATTTGCATACTTGGCAATATACTGATCAAATTACCAAGGGATTATTTTACATATCTAGAAAAAAATAATAATAGAATTCATCTGGAGGAACAAAAGGTCAAGATTCTACAGTGGAATGATGAAAAAATCAGAAATGAAGTAGAATCAGCAGACCAGACCTTAAAACATACTATAAATAGTCATCAAAATCATTTGATACAGGTTAAAAATAAAAAGGATTATCATTGGAATAAATTAGATAAGTAAGACCAAGAAGTGATCAAACATAATAGAATAATGTTTGATAAACTAAAAGAAACAGCTATTGAGGTAAGGACTCACTATGTGACCAAAATTTCTGGAAAAACTAGAAAGCAGTCTGCCATAAATTAAGTTCAAACTAACATCTTATATTATATACCCCAATAAACCATTGTTTGATTTTGATTGATTGGATTTTCTGAGACCATAAGTTGCAAAGAAAATACCAAATGTATTACTAGAGGGAATTCCTTCATGGGGAGTTTATATAGCAATGAAATCATAGGTCCAGTTTCTATCTATCTATCTATCTATCTATCTATCTATCTATCTATCTATCTATCTATCTATCTATTTATCTATCTAATCTTAGACATATGCTACAAATAGACAATATAAATTTAACAAGAGGAAAGCAGTCAGTTGACAAACATTTATTAAGCATCTTTTATGTGCTAAACACTAAGCATTTCTTTTTTTTAAAAAAAAAAAAAGGTAAAAGACAATTCCTGTTTTGAAAAAGCTTACAGTCTCATGAAGAAGAAAATGTGCAAAACCTATATACAAACAAGATATAGACAAGACAAATTGGAGATAGTCAAGAAAAGGAAGACATTACCATTAAGAGGGATCAGGAAAGGTATCTTGTAGAATGTAGGATTTTAGATAAAATTTTAAGGAAGCTAGGGAAGTTAGGAAGCAAAGATGAGGAGGGAGAGCATTCCAAGTGTCAGGGTGGGGAGGTAGGGGGAGGGATTGGGGGTGGAGAAGCAAATGAAAATGTCTGGAGTCAAGAGATCGAGTACAGCATGAGGAACAGCAAAGAGGCCAGTGTCACATGATCATAGAAAACATGGTGGGATATGAGAAGTACAAAATCTAGAAAGATAAAAGGGGCTAGTTTCAAAGCCAAACAAAGGATTTTATATTTAATCCTGGATGCAAGAGGGAGCCACTTTGATTAAAGTGATTAAATAGAGAGGAGATGAGATATGATCAGATAAGCATTTTAGGTAGTTCAATTTCTCAGGTGATTGGAGAATGGACTAGAGTAGGGAGAGATGAGACAAGGAGATCATTGAGTAGGCTATTGCAATAGTCCAGGGATGAAGGGATGAGGCTCTGCACCAAGTTGATGTCAGTGTCATAAGAGAGAAGCGAATATATACAAGAGATATATGAAGATAGAAATGACAGCATCTGGCAACTGATTGGCTATAGGCAAGAAGAGAGAGAACATCAGAATATAGATATATCAAGTAATATAATAAGAAACATATCAGAAAGTTGAAAAAGATGTCTAGATATCTAAGATATCTAAAATGGATACAAATGAATAATAGCTAGTCATTTCCTAATAAATGTGATTGAAGGAGGGAAAGATGATGAATTCAGTTTTGGATACGTAGAGTTTAAGATGTGTATGGGACATCTAGTTCAAGATATCTGAAAGACAGTTGGAGACATGAGATTCATGGTGAGCATAGAGGTTAGAGCTAGACAAGATTTGAGAATCATTAGCATAAAGATGATAGTTGAATCCATGGGAGCTAATGAGATTATCAAGTGAAATCGGATAGAAAGAGAAGACAAGAGGACCTAGGTTATTGTAACAAGCATGACCCAGACGAAGACCTAGCAAAGGAGACTGAGGAGTGATCAGACAAGCAGGAGAAGAACCAGGAGAGAACAGAGTCATGAAAACCTGAGAAAGAATATTGAAGAGAAGGTTGTAACCAATATTATCAAAAAGCTGCAGAGAGGTCAAGAAGGATAATGGTTGAAAAAAGGCCTTTGGGAAACCCCAAATCTCTTTTAATCACCTCAAACAAGTATCAGAAACAAATGTCCATCTTTTTAAAATCCAATAATCTACAAGCATTGGAATGCTACACTTTCCAAAAAATTAAAAATGAGTATCATTCAAAGGGTAATGGAGAGCCTAATGGTCAATGTAAACAGGCTGTAACACATAACAGATAAGGAACTTCAAAGAAAAACTGGTACAAAGGACGTCATCAAAGAAATGTGGGCTGGTTAATGGTGACACCAAAGGGTAACCAATAGACAGTCTTGTGTTCCGTTGTTATCTTCACTATGTTAAGAGGAAACAAAGAACAGTGATGGACTTGCTGTGTAGAACTGAAGGAAGGACAAAGGATAAGAGATACACACAATGTATTGCAGCATCATAGACTGAGACCTGAAAGGGACCTCAGAAGCCATCTAGTCCAAGCTTCTCATTTTACAGATGAGGAAACTGAGGCCTTAGAAGGCCAAATGACTTGCCTAAGTTTACACGAAGAGCAAGGCTCAGAGGTAGGAGTTAGTCAGATTGGCAGGTGTGAATGAGCCATGATCTGTACCACTGGAGGGAGAAAATATCTACAATGATGAGACCACAAATCTATCTGAGTATTATCTATCTCTATGTAGATATTTATATATGTGTATGTATGTATATATATACATATATATTATATTACATACATACATGAGCAAAGGACCTTAACATGTATTTACATCAAATAAAACATATATACTAATCTCCTACCAATGTTAATTACAGAATGCTTAAATGCATAATTCTTACCTTAAAATATACATATACACACATATTTACATATGTATATATGTATATGTACAGATATATACACATATATGTGCGTATATACATATACATGCATATATGTAATATATATACGAATATATATGTGAAGTAATGAATGAAGCACTGAGTCAGGAGTCAAGAAGACCTATGCTCAAATCTCTCCTTAGACACTTTCTAGTTGTATGACCTTGAGTAAGTCACTTGACTTCTCTGGTCTTCAGTTTCTTCATCTCTAAAATGAGGGGATTGGACACAAAGCCCTGAGAGGTCTCTTGCAGCTCCAAATCTGTTATCTTGTGAGCTACTAAGTTATGGATGGACGGAAATGGGAGAAATCATAGCTCCTTAGTGTCTTAATGTATCGGCATTCATATTTGGAAGTCCTCAGTATAGGGATGATAAAGGCATAGGAGTGAATGAGAATACCAAGGAAGAGAGTGTAAAGGAAAAAGAAGGGAAAGAGTAAAATATTGAGTTGTACTCATATTTATTTAGGGAGAGAAAAGATGAACCTACAAAAGGTTCCAAAATGTCTGGCTAATAGGGTCAAGATCATGAAGACAGGAAACTGAAATCAGAATAGAGATGATAGACTGGAACAACAGAGAAGGCAAGAGAGAGGGAGGTCACTAGGGTTACAAACAGGTGGAAAAGTCAATTCAATCAGTCAATAAACATTTATCAAGTGCCCACTATGTTTGAGGCATTGTAAGAAGCGCCAGATTGCTAAGTTGATGGGAAATAAGGGAAAATTGTAATCAGAGAGAGGAATTTCCAAGTTAAAGATATTAAAGATGGGGTGAGTATGAAAATTCAAAGTCAGTTCTGTGGGTGACTGAGGTACGATGAAAAAAAATGAAAGTCATTGCTGTTGAGAAGGTCAATTGATGTACTGAGAGACCAATGGCATCAGAAAGGTAATCAGTGTTAGCAAGGAATTAGAAACAAAGTGCTGTTCATCTTTTGTTTCAGAGGACCAATGACATCATAGGGCGATATCTTGACTTGCTCATGAAATGAATTTAAGTGGGGCAGTGTTACACAAAGTTGTCAGCCTCACTCTCTTCCGGAGTCATCAAAGTCCAGTGACGAGACAAAAGTCAAGACAACTGCAATGGCCCAGGATGCAGTGGATGACTTTGGTATCTTCAATGTCTGACCAAGCTCTAGGCACTCCATAGAGCCTGCTTCAGTTGTCTTCATGGCTATTGGAACAAATTGTTCTCATCTGTCTATTCCACTGGGGGAAGTCTTTGCATGTTTAGGGTAGACATCCCCCTAACTCACTGATGGGTTTGAGGCCTGTTGTTACTCTCAACCTGGGTTAGCCTGTCTACCAAGACAGTTTTACCAGGGTGTGGCCTCTGGGCATGCTACAGCTTCTTACAACCACAAATGAGAGATGGGTGAAAGGTAAACACCAAGCCCTCACAAAGAGGCGCTAGTCCTCCCTAAATATCCAAGACTAGGTAAAGAGAAACAGGAAACAAAGCCACATTGATAGGTAAATATCTAAGCAAATTGTGGTACATGAATGTAATGGAATACTACTGTGCTGTAAGAAATAGTGAATGTCATGAATAAAGCAAAGTATGGAAAGATCTATGTGAATTGATATAGAGCAAAGTAAGCTGAACCAAGAAAACAACATACACAATGATTTCAGTATTATAAATAGAAGGAACAATGAAACAAAAAATCAAAAGTAGATTAACAAATTATAAAAATCAAATATATCTCAGATGAAGAGATATGAGAACACACCCCCAACTTATGCCTTCATGGAGGTGGGAGGTGCACAGGTATTACACATAGCTAATGTTTTTGACTTTTTTCATGTTATATGTCAGTTATACCGATTTTGCATAAATCCTGAGATCACTAAGGATGATATCAGGACAGAGAAAAAGACTGAAAGCCAGGTGCTGAAGCCATTTCTTAATTGTACTTTTTATAAAAACATTTTTTTAATTTCCAGAAAATTTTCTCTACATGACACCTAGATAAAACTACTGATGACAAATCAAATTATAGATATTATAGCAAAGGTTCATTGCCTCAGAGGACAGTAACAGACCTTAGAGACCTTAGGCAACAAAGGAAATAGGCTATAAAGACTTCTCTTTTATTCAGTGGGAGTGTGCACAATAGTTTTTAAACTTTTCCTAGGAAACACAAAAGTTTTTTTCCCAGTCCTCATCCTCTCCCTATTTTGACATTTTAAATAATAATTGAATGTAGACCAAAAAAGCAAGCTTGTTGAATTTGCAGATGACTCAAAGCTAGAATAAATAACTAATATGTTTGATAGTAGAACAAATATTCAAAAGAGCTCCAGAAGTCAGAAGGATGGGTCAAAACTTATAATAGGAATAGTTGTAAAATCTTGCACTTAGCCTCCCAAAGTCAATCACGCAAGTACAGGATGGTAGAAACTTAGTTTAATATCAGTTCATGTTTAAAACAACAACAATAAGAACCTTGAGAGTTTTGGTTGACTACAAGGTTAATTGGTTATTCCGATTGATTGAGCTTGCAATACAGTAAAATGTGTAATTTTTTTTGCGAGAGCAGTTTCTCATACAAACTGCCATTCTGTACTTGTGCAACTGGAAAACCCATGAGTTCCACTGGCTTCAGTGTTAAGAAATAGTTAGCAAGGCACCTGAATACTGGTAGATCCACTTGCTGAATTTATGGGAAAATATGGGCAAGAGTGGACATGGTCAGGAGACACATGGAATGAGATGACAGGAATGGGTTGCAATCAGCACAACTGAAGAGTACAACCACATTGATGAGATCACTGATACATTGAGTTATTTGAGTACAAGGTCAATATGCATCCACAGTGTTGACTTGCTGACATGAGTGGGGAAAAAAAGTTGATTCAATTTCAGGTTACAGAAAATAACAATCAAAACGAGGCAAATAACATTTATGCTGCAGTGTCAGACCACAGCCTGTATTACAGTACTTGCCTCAGTTCTGGGCCTCTTGTTTAAAGAGAAATGGCAAAAACCTGAAGGAATTCTAGAGAACAGCAGCCAAGGGGTGGAGGGCCTGAAAATTATGTCTGATACAGAACACTTAAAGGTAGTGAGAGCATTTAGCCTAGAGAATAGATAATTTGGGGATATGATGGCTGCCTGTAAATATTGAAAGGTCTGCATCCAAGTTCTTAACCTATCATGGGATTTCAAAGAATCAAACAAACAAGTAATGCATAAATCAGCAGGCCTTTCATTTAGGCACTTTTTAACTCACACAAAGGAAGGGTTTGGGCATAAAGCAAAACACCTGGGAGCAGGAACAAGCGACAGGCATGTAATAAAGGAAGCATTCATCCAGGCCAGTGGCCAGGACCTTCAGGAGAAAAAAGAGGGATCCATTATGAATGGTCCATTAAGGAGTCACCCTGAAAATTCTTCATAATTAAACATGTTGGATGCCTAGGTTGCAATCACCTTCACAGCAGGACAGTTTCCTGAGGCAGCCAAAGGTCATAAGCAGCTTCTCACCCAAGTAGGTGGGGTTGCTTTTCAGGCAGAGAAATGTTAGATATTGGCTAAAATGCAGACTCACAAAGAGACGTTGGCCTGGAGCATGCAAGTTTCTTGAACATGGCAGGGCTGGGCTATGAGGCAGGAAGAGAAGGGGAAGCCCGATGATACGGAGTTTTCTGTGTCTCAGTGAGACCCACAGATTCTAAGTTTTTGTTTTGTTTTGTTTTCGACTATAATAAGTATATTCTATGTATCCTGTGTAATGCACCATGAACAATGAATGGGAGGGGGAAAAACATTTAGAGGGTGGTAGGGAAATAATTTAGCATACCTTATCCAGAATAATGGCAGCACTGATTCACTCATGATTCGTGTTTTTCCCATAACTGGAGAGGGTAGGTGGAGGAAAAGGACTGAGAGCTTCGAGGAGGTGGCAGTGAGGAGATGATGAAGCGGAGCTGGTTAGGGCTTTCCCGGAATATTGTTTTGGGAAAGGTAGGCATTAATGAGAAGAGGGAGACCCTGGGGCAGGCGTTCCTTATGTCTTGTTATCTTGTTTCTTTTTTCATGTACCTGTCTGCGTACACATTGTCTTTCTCTGTTAAATTATAAATTAATCAAAGGAAAGACTGTCTCGTTTTTATCCCTAGAACCTAGAATAGTGTCTAGCACATAGTAGGTCGATGGAGGAACAGAAAGGAATAAGTATTTACATAGTGCCTACTATGTGCCAGGCACTGTGCTAAGTGCTTTTTATTTCAAACAAATATTATCTCATTTGATCCTCACGACAACACTGTGAGGTAAGTGCTATCATTTTCTCTGTTTTACAGTTGAGGAAACTGAGGCAAAAGAGGCTATGTGATAAGTGCTTAATAAATATTAATTTTTTTTAAATAGAGGAAAGATGAAAGAGGCAATTTAAGATCAACATAAGAACTTCCCAACATTTAGAACGGCTCAACAATGAATCGGAGTCTCTATGGACGTTGTGCCAAAGGCTGGGGATTCAAAGAAAGGCCAAAAATCATCCCTGTCTTCAAGGAGCTCACATAAATCTCTGCTTATAAACCAGGGGATTACTTGCAATTAAAACAACAATGAGGATTAGTTAAATCGAGCTTACAGATACATAAGGAAAAAAACTCATCTCACCTACCTCTCACAATAACCATCTTGATTATGCAGATGGTTAATGTCATATTTGTTGCCATCACCCATGGGCATACCTGCAAGTCTGGCTCTCACCAATGTATTCCAGATCCTAATACAGTCAGAATTCTAACCCTTCAGCAAATTCTCATTAGCATTGTAATGAACACCTGAGAAATGTGCCTGCAAATCCCAACTTCAGGAGACCCATTTCTGATGACTGCCCTCTCTCATTACAGAAATCTATTTAGTTGTATTTTAACTCTGATAGTGTTGGAAGTCTGAGCGCTGGCAGGTGGGTAATCACAGAATTCTGATGAGATGACATGAAGGGAAAGGAGCCACATAAATGATAAGAAAATGACGCCCAACAACAGCTTTGACTGCTGCAACAATAATATAAAACGATACCTATTTATGATAAGGACAAGAGATACGAAGGGAACTGTCTGGGGCCCATTTATTTCAGGCAGTTTATAGCCATCTGCACATGTTCCCCATCACCATGAAGGGGTGGGGAAAGGGTCTCACTTATCCTCTTTTGTATTTAGCTGGAAAGCCCCCCAAGATGCTGTGATTTCATGGGAATTTAAGAGACCGAGAGGCGCCTGAAACAATCTATTGAGTTCAATTTTACAAAGGGTACACAGACCCTAATTGACCAGAGCGTGAGGTCTTCAAAAATCAGTGATAGCTGTATGCAACTGCCTTTGGAGTTGCCAAATGTTTCCAACCATGCCTGGTTTTATTGAAGTCCCAAGCATATTGTGGCTTGAGAATTCCGCCTATTTTTAGAGAAAATGGAATCTGCGCAATTCTGTCATGTTTATTCTTTTCAATTCGTCATGGAAATGATCATTCAGATGAGCCAAGTTTGGCATACATAGCTACAAGAGATCTTACAAGTCTTTCATGACTTACTGAGTCCCAGAGGAAGCTATGATTGGCCAAATATAAAATCACCTCTGAATTCAGAGTTTGAAGCTGTTCAGAAACTCAGAGCCCAGGATTTGCTGTTGAATGTCCTTAAAAATGAATTTCCCTGTAGACTTACTGCCTAAACAGAAGAACTGAGAATAGGTCCTGCTAAGTAAATGCTTCCTGGGAATGAACTCTGTATATAGAATAAGGAAAACATAATTATGAATGTATTTTCTTGGTTTATAGAAGTGGAGAGGGAGTGAACTGAATGTTTTTCATTTATTTAAGGATTTTTCATCGATTTATGTGCATAGTATTAGAAAAAATGAGCTGGGCATGGAGGCAAAGTGAAAGATTAACAGATAGTCAGTCTGTATGCAGCCCTGGTAAACACACAAATCCAAGAGAACTATATGGTCTACAGCACACTGGGTGAACCCCCAGGGAAAATTTACGGGCCGACGTGGACAAGAAGCCGCACAGGATGATGGGTTGCAGTCTGTGCTATTGGAGGCAGTACCCTCATCAACAAGAACTTGGATCCACTAATGCTGAAGAAGTGGCATTGTTATCATGTAACTTTATGACCATATTCATTTTTCTCTACCGATGTTCAATTTTGATTATTGCATGATGTTATGACATGTTGTAAATAAAAGATATGGGCCTAGGAGCATAGAATAGGAAAAACGTGAAGGTCATAGGCTCATAGACTTAGCACTGGAAAGAATTTTAGAATATTAAAATCTAGCATTTATCTAATGTTTTAACATTTGCAAAACACTTCACAAATACTATCTCATTTGATTCTCACAACAACCTGGGAGTTAGTGCTATTATTCTCCCATTTTACAGGTTAGGAAACTGAGGCATACAGTGGTTAAGTGACCTACCCAGGGTGGTACAACTAATAAGTATCTGAGACAGGATTTAAACTCAGGTCTTCCTGACCCCAAGTCCAGTACTCTATATGAACTCTACTACCTAGCTATCTTAGACACTACCTGGTCTGACCCCATTATTTTATGAGAAAACTGAGGTACAGAGAGGTTCAGGGTCACACAGCTAGTAGGTATCAGAGGCAGGATTTAACCTAGGTTTCCCTGATACCAAGTCCAACACTATCCATTACGCCACACTATCAATGCTATCATTCTGCTATCTGTTGAAATGACGTCATTATTTATAATGTTCTGGGTGATATGAGGTAGGCCTTCCTCTGGTGCCTCATTGTGGCATGGAAGTGACCCTGGGCTTTGAAGGTTATGTCAATGGAGCACAAGCTCTAGTAGGACTGCTTAGCTGAAAAGGCTTCAATTCTAGGCCCAGAGATAGCCCATGTGTCTGTCATTGAAGGACCTGCCTAAGTAGGAAAAGTAGGATGGCAGAGGGTTATGGCACCAGGTGATGTGTTTTCAAACACAGCAACTTATGGAGGCTTCTAAAGTGAAGAAAGGGCTGCAATTGCAGATTGTATAGATGAAACCACACATCCTTGAAATAATTTTCTATGCTCCAGGTTCTCACATTTGCATCATCTTTCGTCATCCAAGTAAAATGACCACAGAAGGAATAAGGAATAGGGGAATGAAGAATCTAATTGGCCTAAGAATGGCATTACTCTGAAGACACAAATGTACAACAATGTGGATGGCAGCCCCTCCATACATGCTCCTCTCATCCTCTGGGACTCTTATCCATGACGCTCCAGAAGGTGTGGAGGGACTTTGATCTGCATCCATACAGGGAGAACCTAAATGAATGAATCCATGCATCCTTGAAATATGGAAATATGCTCTATGTACCAGGTTCTAACATTTGGATCTTCCTGCCTCAGAGATTTAAATAAAATGAGCACAGAGGAAGAGGGGAACAGGGAATAAGGAATCTAATTAGTCTAAGAAAGAAATTATCCCCAGATGATGAATAAAGATGCATTTAATGAAAACTAGCATTTATACAGTACTCTAAGATGGGCAAAGTGCTTTACTTATGTAATTTCATTTGGCCCTCAGAACAACTGTGTAAAGTAGGTACTTTTTTATTTCTATTTTACAGATGAGGAAACTGAGTCTCAAAAAGGTTCCAGACTTTATTCAAACTGTACTCTATCGACTATGCAACCTACCTGCCTAGCTTTAATATATAGGTTGTCCCGAAAGTATTAGTGCAGTTTTGAGCTTTAAAGTAGTTTAGAACTGCATTAAAACTTTTGAAACACCCAATACATCTTTATACATACACAATCTAATAATATTGTAAAAAAATCTTTATTTTTAAGAAAACCTGTGGTTTCATTGGTATAGAGGGAATGAGCTTTTCTTAAGTACCTACTGTGTGCCAGGCAATGTGTTTTACAAATAATATGAGGGAGGTACCATTATTATCCTCATTTTATAGTTAAGGAAACTGAGGAAGGCAGAGGTTAAATGACTTGTCCAGGGTCACGCAGCTAGAAAATATCTGAGGTCAGAATTGAACTCAGGTCTTCCTGACTCCAAGTCCAGTAGTCTACCCGCTGTGCCCCCTAGCTGCCCAGTGAGGAGTCTCCCAGATCTACAACTGTTCCACAGCTTGTAGTCCTTAGAGAACTGCCTGGAATACCATGAGAGTGTTACTTGCCCAGATCCCACAGCCAGATTGCGCCAGAGACAGTCTTGAGCTAAGGTTTTCTTGACTTCAAGGTTCACTCTCTATCCATTATACCTGACTGCCTCTCAGAAAAATCACAAATATTATGTAAATGTTAGCTGTTAATATAGAACTTCACAGAGCACAAACCCATTTCCTTATAACATCTGTAACATCATTGTTGTTCAGTTGTTTCATTCTTACCCAATAAATGACCCCATTTGGGGTTTTCTTGGCAGAGATACTGGTAGTTTGCCATTTCTTTCTCAAGCTCATTTATCATTACAGATGAGGAAATTGAGGCAAAGAGGGTTAAGTGACTTGCCCAGGGTCACACAGCTAGTAAATATCTGAGGCCAGATTTTAACTTATGAAGATGAGTCCTCCTGACTTCAGGCCCAGAATTCTGTCTACTATGTCACGAAGCTATCTTCTCATCTAGAGAATGAATAGATTGGAGTAGGTGACATCTAAGGTATTTTTTGGCTCCAGAATTCCACAACTCTTTGTTACTTCAGAGGACAGACATTGAAGTATGCTTCCTTCCTCTTGGAGAAAAAAAAATGGTGGACCATAGGTGTGGATTGAAACATACACTGTCAGACATGACCAATGTGGTTTCATTAGTCTGACTTTTCTTCTTTGATACAAAGGCAGGTCCTATTGGGTCTAGGACTGAAGTAGTTATTGGGAAGCAACAGCAGTGTGAAAAAAGGGTCATCAATAAAGCATTTATTTTAATTTTTTTAAAAAAAGAATTCCATGGCTCTAGTAGTAAAATGTAAGACAATTTTGGCACCCCAAATCCAAGTTAGAAGCAAAGGACAGGGATTGTGGCCTATTGGGAGTCTGGCTTCTGTCACCTATGAACTCCGATGACATTGTTATTGTTCAGTTGTTTGCCAGTCATGCCCAATTCTTCATGGCCCCATTTGGGGTTTTCTTGGCAAAGATACTGCTTTACCATTTTCTTCTCCAGCTCATTTTTACAGATGAGGAAACTGAGGCAAACAGGGTTAAGTGACTTGCCCAGGGTCACACAGCTAGTAAATGCCTGAGGCCAGATTTGAACTCAGGAAGATGGAGTCTTCCTGACTCCAGCCACCTAGCTGGTGCCCAGCATCAGTGACATTAGCAACTCCAAAAGAAAGGCATTATCAAGACAAGGAAATGGGGAATGGAAACTATTTTCTTTTCTTTGAAAAGGAAATGCCTAGATACTATAAATGCTTAAATTGGTCTTGGCTAGCCCATGCCCTGTTGCTTGTGAGTAGGATTTTGTCCCCTCTCAAACCTTCCCCACACCATGTTCATAGACTGCAAAATAAGATACAAGGATCTTCATGGAGAGAAGACCCCATAGAGTCAGGAACGGCTGAAAAGCATGGGCCATTCTAGCTCTGCTCTCAATGCAAAGTATAGACAGAAGGAATGTAGGCCTAAATGGTTGTTGAGGTTTGGCTCTGATGGGCAATGAGGAAGCTGCTATAAAAACAGCCCTGCAATGGATAGTCAGGTCTCTGATGGGAGGTAAGATCCCTGGCAAAGCCATTGTACACAAACTATTTTTTTAAATCCACATTTGCCAGTCCCTATCTACTGGCCAGAAAGAGGGGAGAGGATTAAAAGAACTAGAATTTGTTTACCTTTTTTGTCGTTTCAAACATGAAATTTCAAATTTCTTGGTTGAAGAAAACAGCTATTTATCCTTAAGCTCCAGGGGTAGGAGAGATAAAGAGAGACTAAAGAACAGAACATAGGGTGAACACACTTCTTGTCTACTTCAGACAAGTGGGCTCTCTGTCAAGTTCTTTTCTATGAACCTATTTCTAAGATAATATACAAAAAGATTACATTCTGAAGGAAACTGTCATGAGGATTTATTCCATACTAGGCATTGTTACTTTCTTCTCTGCTTTAGATGTCAGAATGATTACCTTTATGCAGGGCATGCTCATTTAGTGTAAAATTTACCTTTGAGGATAGATATTTAGTTATTAACATAATATTATGTTCTCTGTATTGCTCTTCTCATCTTATGCTTTTGCCCTGATTTGGTTTTTTTTTCTCAATTACCTTGAAAAATAATTAGTGGCATCTTGTAGTTTTATCTCCTCTTTTCTTACATTTATTATGAACTTGAACTGAAAAAATTAACTTTTTAAAAACATTTGGCTCTAATGTAGCAGAGAAGACTAAGTGATTAGGATGCCCCACCAATGTCTGAGATAGGCTATTGGAACTCAAACTATGTCTGAGATAAGCTATTGGAGACTCTCTGACCTGTGTCTTTTCCTATGTTTCAGGAAGGTTAAGTTCAAACTTTGTCAACAGAGTGCCAGTCCCACTGGGCACTGCTTAAATGCTGCCATAAGGGTAATTTCATCTCTGTCTTACCCTTGACAACTTAAGGCTAAAGAACAGCCAAGTGCTATACAGTATGCAGATAAAGAAGCTTGAGAACATTTGAGTAAGCTGAGTAAATGGTAGAAGGCATATCCTATTTCCTTTTTTTCTTAACATTCATTTAAAAAATTATCCATGTTAAGTCATGCAAAACCTATTACCATACTAGCCATGTTGCAGAAAAAAAAGAAACAGAAAGAAAAATAAAGTAAATTTTTAAAAATGCTTCAATTTGCACTCAGAGTTCAGTTCTGTCTCTAGAGGGTAGATAGTATTACTCATCATGAGTCCTTTGGAATAATCACAGATCATTGTATTGATCAGAGTAGCTAAGTCCTTCACAGTTGATTACTGTTACAATTTTGCTGTTACTGTGTAGAATGTTTATCTAGTTCTGCTCATTTCACTTTGCATCAATTCATATAAGTCTTTCCAAGTCTTTTCTGAAACCATCCCCTTTGTCCATTCTTATAGCACACTAGTATTCTATCACAACCCCATACTGTAACTTGTTCATCTATTCCCCAATTGACATTCATCCTTTTAGGTTCCAATTCTTTGCCACCACAAAAAGAGCTGCCATAAATATTTTTGTACATATAAGTTCTTTCCCCTTTTCTTTGATCTCTTTGGGATAGAGACCTAGCGGCAGTATTGCTAGGTCAAAAGGTAATCACAGTTTTATAGCCTTTCAGCCATACTACCAAATAATTCTCCAGAGTGGTTGGACCAGTTCACAGCTCCACCAAGAATGTGTACCTATATTTCCACATCTCCTCCAGCATTTATCATTTTCCTTTCCTGTCATGTTAGATAATCTGATGCGTATGAGGTGATATCTCAGAGATACTTTAATTTGTATTTCTCTATTAGTCAAAGCATCTTTCATATAACTATCGATGGTTTTTATTTTTCCTTCCTAACTGCCTATTATTGATTGGAGAATGCCATTTATTGACTGGAGAATGGCTCATTTTTTACATATTTGGCTCAGTTCCCTATACATTTGAAAAATGAAACCTTTATCAGAAAAATGTGCAGTAAAATTTTTCCCCAGTTTCCTACTTTCCTTCTAATTTTTATTGTATTCTGTTTTGTTTATGCACAACCTTTTTAATTTCATGCAATCAAAACTATTCATTTTACCTCCCATGATCTTCTTTATTTCTTATTTGGTCAGAAACTCTTCTCTTATCCATACACATGACAGGTAATTTTTTCTATGTTCCCATAATTTGCTTATATCATCCTTTAGGTCTAAATCATGTTATTATTTTGACCTTATCTTAGTATATGGTGTGAGAGACTGATCTATGCCTAGTTTTTGCTAGACTATTTTCTATTTTTCCTTGAGGTTTTTGTCAAATATTGAGTTCTTACCCCAGAAGCTTGGATTTTGGGATTAATCCAACACTAGATTACCATAGTCATTTACTTCTGTAATTTGTGTACCTAATCTATTCCAGTGATCAACCACTGTATTTCTTATCCAGTGCCAGAGTGCTTTGGTGATTATCACTTTGTAGTATAGTTTAGTATCTGGTATTGTTAGGTGGCCTTCTTTCACTTTTTTATCAGTTCCTTTGATATTCTTGAACTTTTATTACTCCAGATGAATTTTTGTTATTATTTTTCTAGCTCTATGACTAATTGGCATAATTGGTATAAATAATGTGGTTTGATAGTTTGATTGTGATGACACTAAATTAATTTAGGTAGTATTGTCATTTTTATTATATTGACTTGGCCTGCCCATGAGAAATTAATGTTTCTTCAATTGTTTGGATCTGTCCTTATTTGTGCAAAAAGTGTTTTCTGATTGTATTCATATAGTTATTGTATATTTCTTGGCAGGTAGACTCCTAAGTATTTAATACTATCTGTAGTTATTTTAAGTGGAAATTTCCTTTCCCATCTCTTCTTGCTGGGTTTTGTTGGCAATACATAGAAAGGCTATTGATTTGTGAGAGTCTATTTTATATCCTGCAATTTTGTTAAAGTTATTCATTGTTTTAATTATTTTGTAGTTGATTCAGGTTCTCTAAGTGTACAACATATCATTTGCCAAGAGTGATAGTTTTGTTTCCTCATTGCCTATTCCTATTCCCTCCATTTTTCCTTCTTGTCTTATTGTTATAACTAGCATTTCTAGTACAATATTGAATAATAATGGTGATAATGGACATCCTTGCTTCACCTCTGATCTTAGTGGGAAGGCTTCTAGTTTCTTCCCCTTACGGGATATTGCTTACTCTCAGTATTAAATTCTACTTATCATTTTAAGAAAATCTTAATTTATTCCTATGCTATATGGTGTTCTCAATAGGAATAGGTATTTTGTGAAAAGCTTTTTCTGCTTCTATTGATATTACCATTGTTTTTAGTATTGATGTGGTCAGTTACGCTTATATTATTCCTAAAATTGAACCAACTCTGCATTCCTGGCATCAATGCCATCTGGTTATAATGTATAATCTTTGGAATGTGTTGTTGTGGTCTCCTTGCTAGGGTTTTATTTAAATTTTTGCAACAATATTCACTTTGGAAATTGGTCTATAATTTTCTTTCTCTGTTTCTCCTCTCCTGGTTTAGGTATCAAAACCATATTCATATCATAGAAGGAATTTGATATCACTCCTTTAGGTATTTTTTTCAAATGCTTATATAGTATTAAAATTAATCATTCTTTAAATGCTTGGGAGAAACTGCTTGTAAATCCATCCCATGATGGGGATTTTTGCTTAGAGTACCCATTTATGGCTTGTGCAATTTCTCCTTCTAAGATAGTTATTTACGTATCTGTTTCCTGTTCTATTAATCTAGAGAAGTCATATTTTTGTAAATATGCATCCATTCCATTTAGATTGTCAGTTTAATAGGAATATAATTGGGCAAAATAGCTCCTATTCACTTTTAAAATTTCATCTTCATTGGTGGTACATTTACTCTTTTCATTTTTGAGACTAGTAATTTGGTTTTCTTCATTTCTGAAATCAAATTAACCAATGGTTTGTCTATTTTATTGGGTTTGTTTTCATAAAACCAGTCCTTCATTTTGTTTATTAGGTCAATGGATTTTTACTTTCAATTTGATTATTATTTCCTTTGATTTTCAGAATTGCTCCCTTGCAACCACACATGCTGCTCTGCACCCTGCTAATAAGATCTGGAACTGGGGCCCCTGCTCCCTTGTGGCCCCAAGCATTCCTCTATGCCCTGGAACTGTGACCCAGAACTGGTTAATGGGCAATGGAAAGGCCAAACAGCACCTCATCCTGTGCCCAGTAGTAGCACAGGGCTCCCCTGTAATCTCTTTCTGATGAAGTGCTCAGTCCCTTTACCATGTCTTGGGAGTGAGTGCTACTGGTACTACTGGTACTCCTGCTGTCATTACTGCTGTCACTGGGCAGCGGCGGCGGCTGCTGCTGCTGATGATGCTACTGCTCCTACTACTGTTGCTGCTGCTGCTGCTACTACTACTCCTGCTACTGCTGCTGCTGCTGCTGCTACTACTACTACTACTACTGCTGCTGCTGCCACTGCCACTGCATTATATTCTCAGTCAGCCCCTACCCCTGAGCCACAGATCTCTCCTGTCCTCCCAAGTTGATTTAGGCTGGAAAAGTGATTCATCCAAACCTTGCCTTGGTTATGCTGCTTAATAATTCCATTTGATACATTATTTTTTTCAGTTTCCTTATCTGTAAATGAGTTGGAGAAGGGAATAGCAAACCATTCCAATATATTTGCCAAGAAAATCCCAAATGGGGTCAGATATAACTGAACAATAACAAAAAGATGTAAGGCATTCACAACTTGTCATTCACTTCTCTATGTTCTTTTCCTCCAGCTTTCTCATAGATGCATATTCCAGAGTATTTCTTTGCACCAGGAATGTAGTTTGGTTTTAAGCAGTGGAGAATCCCTTTTTTCCTATTTATCTTATTGGAATTTTGGCCACACGAATTTCCTTTCAATAAAATTTAAGTAATTTCTATAGATCTTGATCTTGCCTTACCTCATTCACATCTGGTTTCACCTCTTTTTTTTTTCCCAGAAAGAGCTATATATTATTTCCCTTCCTTCCCTTCTACAAAGACATGGCACTGAGGAAAAGAATTTTTCCCTTGGTCTGATAAGGACCAGAGACAGTGGCCAAGGAGACAAATACTGAGGGCACTACCCTGTTGCCTCAGCATGAGGATAGATACAACCAATGTATATAGTCAAATAGATTCATGAGATGGAGCCTTATGTGTGAAGAAGGGCCAATATGGCTAAACAACAGTATAAAGAGGGGCAAGGGAAGGGAATATACGTTTATATAGCACCTACTCTGTGCTAGGCACCATGCTACATGCTTTACAAATATTATCTCATTTCATCCTCACAACAACCCTGAGAGGTAGATGCTGTTTTTACCCCCATTTTATAGTTGAAGAAACTGAGGCAAACAGCAATTAGGTGACTTGTCCACGGTCACACAGTTAGTAAGTATCTGAGGTCAAATTTAAACTCGGGTCTTCCTAATTCCACACCTAGAGCTTTATCTACAGTACCACCTAACTGAGGAAAGTGATAGGAAAGAAAATGGAAAGGAGAGGAACAGTTATGAAGGGCTTTTAAAGTCAAATAGAGAAATGATCAAAAGAGAGACTAGGATTGGATATAAACATCTGGGAATTATCTGCATGAACAGAGCAACTGAACCCGTGGGAACTGATGAAATCATTTAAGTGAAAGAATATAGAGAGAGGAGAAGAGGGCCCAGGACAAAGCCTTGGGGAATATTCACACTTAGCGATCTTGAAATGAATAGAGCTCCAGCAAAGAAGACTTAGAAAGAGCTATTGAGTGGGTAAGAGAGCCTAGAGAGAGCAGTATCAGAAAAACCCAGAAAGGATAGAGGAGAAAGCGCTCTATAGTGTCAAAGATTCCAGATTTTGTACCTCTTCTGTTAAACTGTTGATCTTTTATTTCAATTCTCTCCCCCATAACTCATTTACCTAATAATACATTTTTTAAACTCTTACATCCATTTTTCTAAGAATTCTGTCTATTCTCATGGACAAGCTATTTTTTTTTCTTTTTAGGTTTTGATTATAGGCAAGGTTATGCTGGATCTAGCTGCAACTGGCTCATAAGAGCAGATTATTAAATTTTCAAACAGAGTACTTGAACCTTGGAATCAGCAAATTCTACAAACAAGTCTTGATTTATTGTTTCGTAAGTTGTCTAAGCTTGAGAAAGGGATGGAGAAAAAATAATAATGCAGTTTAAACTTAAAAGGGTGTTTTCAGAAAGTCATTTATTAAACATTGACCAGCACATTTATAATTATAAGTATTTTCAAGTAATTCTCCTCTTTCAGGTTTGTCCCTTGGTTATCCCTGTGATCATAAAAGTCCTTTTTTAAAAATGGTCTCTTTATTAATTTTTGTTGCCGATGTCTCAGGAGTTGATATCTAGGTCTCCCTTACTCAGAAGATCAAATCAAGTTGAGGACCGCTTCTACCCAGGTGGTCTTTCATTAAGCTTTTTCCTCCACGACAGACTCCAAAGTTCTTCTGTCCTGTGAGCAGCTTTAGTTGAAGCCTTTTCCTTTAGAGGAAGAGAGAAAAAAGAGGCCTTTTTCTTTAATTCCTGGTTAAACCTGAGGATGCGTATGTTTCATGTGAGAGACCTAATTGTGGTCTTTTCCTTAGCTCCAAAGTCTGTTGGTTTCACATTAATCCATCAGGAGATATCTTCATCTTGAGGTAGCTGATGATCTCTTTTATTTTTATTTTTCCAATCAACTGTCAGACAGAGCTGAGACTTTGTTTTCTTCACACCGAGGTATTTCCTGTTCCCTTAGTGCATATGTTCCTGTTGCTTTTTAACCTTATTGTTGATGTTTTTCACTTTTACCTCAGTTACTTAGGGTTTTTCCCCTTGAAGAAACTGTGGAGAACTTGAGTCTCTCACTTTCATTTTTGCTTTCCTTCTGCTGGGGATTTCTTACAGTTGAGGACTGAAGCCTTACCCTTTCACCCGTAAAGGGGATCTGGATCATATTTACCGCTTGTTTAAGGAGTGAGTTGTCTAGTAATTGAGCATTTTAATAGTAAGATCGAACTGAGTTGTACTGTTTCTTTCTACTCTGCCATTTCTGGTTTTTTTTTAACAAAGAATAGTGTGGTGGCACTACAGATGTGAAATGTTACATGTACTTTCCAATGAGAGCTCTGTAGTATTAGTTTTACTTAACTGCTTTATTTTGCTACAAGAAGCCTCTCATGAAGGTGGAATAATCTGTAAATGTTTATAACGTAAGAACAAAACACATCAAGAAAACTGTCTTTTGAAAAAGGTAACTTTCCCACGGTCACATAGCTTTTCAGAGGCAACCCATGTTTTGCTGATTCCAAGTATAATACAGCTCTTCTCCTACCTCTTTCCTATTTCTCTCCCTTCCTCAAGACTCCTACCACCAGCATGCCATTCCAGTTAGCCATAATAGAACTTTATCTTTTAAAAGGCTGATGAGACAAAAGATCTAAAGATGTGAGATGCCATGCCTGGCAGAAGAATCAACAGCTTCCAGCTGGTGGCCCTCTTGAATATAACTTTCTCAGTGACAAGAATTGATTTGATGAGTTCTGGAGGATATCCCTTTTCTACTCCAACATAATGGCACTGGGGCCATCACTCCCCTCATAAAGTACAGATGAATTAAGTGGGCTGGTATCAGTATGCCAAGCTGTTTTCACTTTTCTTGTAGGTTTGCTTCCTTTAGCATCAATCTTGTGAACATTGTAAGGTCTACATCTAGCATCTTCCCCAGTACCTCAAAAGTAATGGGAAAGAGAGCCTAAGCATCAGCAACAGGAGTAGGCTGGCACCAAGGGAAGAGGTCACCATTGGAGAGAGGCCTCCCAAAATCTCACACTAAGCCTTCTGATCAGAAGAAGATCAAGAGGGATGAAATGTTACATGGATAATTAACAGTCTTTCAAAAATGTTTTTATGTGCCAGGGAGAATTGAATATTAGTCTCCCAGGTGACTGTACTAATGGCAATAAGTTAGGATATGAACTGCTGTTTAAATTATTCTGTTAATATATGGTATTCTCCTCTAATGCTTGTGATTGCTTTGTAGGAGAATAAATTGTCTGCCTAGATTTTTAAAAAGCTACAGGGAGGTGAGTTATGAAGAGGATTGAGAAAAGGCCATTAGATCAGCAAATAAAATAGCTCCCATAACTTGGGAGAGAGTAGTTTCCATTGAACAATGAATTTGGAGCCAGGTGTCAGAGGATTTAGAATAAAGTGAGAAGAAAAGAAGTGGAGATGGCTTTTTCAAGTTTAGCTGCACAAAAATGATAGGTAATAGGGATGTAAGGACTGGTTTATTTAAGGACGGGAGAGACATTGCCATGTTTGTGGACATCAGGGAAAGAACCAGTAGATAAGGAGGTATTGAAGATAGTATTTTTCTCACAAGACTAAATTTTCCTCCATGTAACTTCTCTACTCACTGCTTTTGGTTCTGCTCTGTGAGATCAAGCAGAACACAGATCCATTCCTTCCAGTGACCACTCTTCAGATACTTGAAAACAGTAACATATCCCCATTAAGTCTTGTTATCTCTAAGCTAAACATCTCTAATTCCCTCAACCAGTACTCAAATGCAGGCATAATGTTTAGGCCCAGCCCCATCTGGTTCCCTCTCCTCTTGATGCTTTCTATATTAACATTGTCCTTCCTAAAATCTAATGACTAGAAAAGGCCACCATACTCAATAGGTAATTCAACCAGGGCAGATTATAGTCAGATCAACACTTGGTTTTCTTGGCCACCATATCATACTGTTAGTTGACGTTGAGCTTGTTGTCCACAATAATCTCCAGGTTTTGGGTTGATTTTTTTTCAGAGAAATTGCTATCTAGCCACATCTCAGTGGATGTTTTTGGATCTATGTGAAAAACTTTATATTTATTCCTTTTAAATTTCACCTAATTAGACTCTGCCCAATATTTTAGTCTACTGAAATCTTTCTTGGGTTCTCACTCTGTCATCTAATACACTAACTATCCTTCCTAGCTTTATATCATCTGCAACTTTGCTGTGTCATCAGTGCCTTTACCCAAGTCATTCTTAAAAATATTAAACCACACAGGACCAAGAACAGATTTGTGGGGCCCTTTACCGTAGACCTCCCAAGTTCACATCAAGACATTAATGACTACTCTTTGGATTCCAATCATTTGGCCAGTTCCAAATTTACCTGACTGGATAATTGCCTAGCCTGCATCTCTCTATTGTGTCAGTATTTTTGTCACATATTTTTACTAAAATACAATAAAATTAAATGTAATAGGGATAAATGTAAAGTCATACACTTGGGTTCAAAAATCAACTTCACAAACACAAGATAGGCAAAACATGACTAGAGAAAATTTGGACAGTATGCAAGAGCATGTTGCAGAGAGGATTCTTATTCAAATGCCAGTTGTATTTAATGGCCTCTGAGATCCCTTTCAACTCTGAAATTCTGAGGTTCTTCTATCTACATGCAGGTTAACTGTTTTGCCCTGTCTTGAGTTGGTCTTCAAAATATTCACTTTTGTGAGCTATAAGTTTATAAAAGCTTCTAGCTCACAAAACTTCTTTTTTAGTCTCAAAGTCACTTTGAGAGACAGATTAGAAAGTCTCATTTTACGATCACCTTCTTTTACCTAGATTGATGACCTCCTTTATTCACCAGAGGGTATCAAATAACTTTTGGCTAGTTCTATTCTGAAGGCAATCAATCAACTGAGTACTTAAGTTCCTACTTTGTGCCAAGCAGTAGGAATGCAAATGATAAAAGCAAAATATTCCCTGCTCTCAGGAAGCTCAAGCTCCAATTGGGGAAGACAACATATAAAAGAAAGTTCAAATATAAAATACATGGAAAGACCCAGAAATCCTAATCACACAATTGTAGGATGGACGGTGAAAATCAGAGATCTTTAGGTTACATCAGGAAGTCAAGAAGACATAGAGTCAGGGCAGATGGCAAATAAGGCCTAGTGGTCTTCTGATTCACTATAAGGAAAAGAGTTGATTTTTATAAGACTCTCGTCTTGTCCAAGCAATGTGAATAGTCAAGCAGTCCAGATGGGTTTCTAGATCATGGGGTTTAAGGGATGCAGTGAAGGGAACACAAAGGGGGAAGGATAAAGGGAAGGCAATGGGAAGAGGATAGCCCTGGACTGCCCTGAATCTGTCTGATTGGCCAAGAGGCATAAAGACCTTCCACTGCCAGGAAGGGGAGAAAGGAAGGCAAATGGCACTCTGGCAGTAGCAAGTTTACTCCACTGGGTCGTGACCTAAGCAGGCATCTCAAGAAAACAGGAGATATTAGAGGAAGACACAGCTATGGTGGCTTCAACATTTATTACTTTCAGGCTAGTTAGTTCTACAGACACCTTGAGGCTTATATACATGAAATCAATCCAGAAGAAACATAACACCCTCACCCAGGACAAAGTATGGGACTGTATCTTCCCTTATTAATACTCCCCTTCTCTGGCTATAAGAACTTTTGTGATTTTGTTTTCACTTCAAGGCTTCCCTTGTTCCTCATTTTTACCTTATTTCACATGTAGAAAAATGTTGGAGGGAAGGAACACAGTGTGATTTGTGACCCAAAATCTGATTTCTAGGCCCTGGC
>CM053622.1:163334189-163345830 GCA_028646595.1 Phalanger gymnotis | reverse complement strand
AAAGGGAAGACGCTAAGCAACTTAATACATAAAATAGAACTAATAAATACTCTTAGCTATTATAAAGCAGACATAGTGCAACAGTAATCAGTCTCAGAAGAATTGTTGGTTTTATCTAATTGTCTATCCCAGAACAATCCTGCAGCTGTTCTACAATCCTTAATTTCTTTGTGACATGTTCATTCCATTAGTATTTCTCCGACTGAGCTTGGGACACCCAAAAAGAATCACAGAGAAGTTTGTAGGATTTATGGGAAAATAGGACAGAGTTCTAAATTTGATAATAAGTATTTTAAATACATCTAAAATTATAATATTTACATATATTATATGTTGCTTTCCTTAATAGAACATAATCTCCTTGAGAGGAAGGACTTTTTGTCTTTATATCCCCAGAGCCTAGCACAAAAATAAATGATTAATTTATTAATGTGATTAATAAATAATAGATTCATAAATTTATGTGATTAATAAATGCTGTTTGAATAATTGATTGATGTTATACATGTGTGTACATTCATTGATGAAGTATGTGTATGTAAAAGTAAAATAGCTTTTAAGCTCTCGAAGCTTTAAACTGCACTATGACTTTTGGGCCACCATGTGTAATTGGGTGGAGGGGAATGGGCTCTGATGTGGGGAACTCCTGGAAAATCTCTCTACTGATATAGATTGGCAATTACTTAAGCAATTTGCCCTTGTTCTCACAGCTAGTATGCATCAAAAATAAGGTGAGCTTGGTTCTTCCTTTCTCCAAAGTTGGCTCTCTATCCGCTATACTATATCGCATCTCAAATACGTGTGTACACAATGTATATTGCAATATGCAGTCACATTACATATTCTATACATTCTGTATAAGCATTTGCAAATATCTTCCCCACTATTCCTTATCTTTCATATCTAGTCCAGTTGCGAGTCAGACAAAAGATAACAGTGAGGATGCTGGGTTCTTGCAGAGTTATGTATTACACAGTGATGAGGGGCAGGTGTGTGTGTGGGGCGGGGTGTACTCTGAATCAATTGCTACCAGAGGCAGAGCCATAGTCAGAGTATGAGGCAGCTGGCCACTCATCATGGGGAAATCTGGAAAAAGAATCACCATGCCAGAGGAGAGATATGGACCAGAAATGTCAGAAGTAAAAATGGCACTTTGGGACAAGCCAAGAAGATAAGATAAAATGAGTCCAGACAACCGAGACACTAAAAGGAACCCAGAGCAGAATAACAACTCAATGACAGACATTTGACTTGGCAGTGTGCCAGTCTTTCTGATTCTTAAATGGGAAATGCTGTCTAAATGACACATGACCTCTACCTCCTGGGTGCTCATTACACTCTATCTTTCCTAGACTTCAGGATGTACTCAAAACACCAAAGTTACAGAGCTTTAACAAAACAGCTGTTCTGTGGTACTATTATCTATTAAAGAACTACTGGGTCATATGAGATCTTAAACATCTAATATTATCTGTAAACTAATATGTTATGAATGTTGGACAAGTCCTTTGAGATCATATAGGACAGGTTCTTCATTAAATGTTGTGGTATTAATGGCTGTTTGGTATTAATGGCTGTGATTGGTCAGTTAGTCAATAAGCATTTATCAATTACCTACTATGTACCAGGTGCTGTGCTAAGCACTAGGGATATAAAAGCCAAAAGAATGGCCCTTAATATCGAGGAGTTCACAGTCTAAAGGGCAAAACAACATGGAAACAACTACATACAAACAAAATAAACATTTATTCATTCGACAAGCACTTGCTCATTCAATAAGTATGATTATGATTATAGAACTATAAATTCGTATTTGTTCTGCTAACATCAGGCATTTAATGCTGTGTAATTTCTCAAGGAAGATTTAAGAGTGAAATGTGTCACAGGACCAGCAAAATACAGGAATACCTATGGGGTATGATAAAGAAGCAAGGGAAAGTCTCTTTGTCCCAGTTACCTTCCTTAAGCAGTCTGTCACAAAATTTGGAATTCCAATATTAGAGCATCATGCCTATGAGTTGAGACTTTGTCCTGCCTAAGAGTCCTCTTTCAAGGTTTAGGTAATCCTGTGGGTCATAATCAGTTATAACTAGTCATTCACTTGACTCCTTTACTTGAGGGTAGGACTTTTATATTTTTATGACCAGTGCTTTGCCCAGTTCCAGGCATATACTGTAGTAGGTATTTAATTAATGCTTATGGATTTACTGGTTGAGTGATTATATGGACAAGTTTATCAGAAAACAGGGACCTGAGGGAATGGGATTTTTGATGAGGGGTCCAGAAGGAAGGATGAATCATTTTAGAACATGGGATACTTCCCAGAAGAAGGAAAAGCTTAGATGAAATGAGTGCCGTTATGCCTTCCACATCATGGAGTTAGGGGCACGTGCCCCTACTATCTGGAAAATCCATGCAAAAATTTTTGACCTTCCCTTTGTGCCAGAAAAGAAGTCTGAATTATTGTGGTTAAAAGATAAAATATGTTGACATTATATAATGCTATACATATATTTTATGCATTTCAGAATTTCTAAACTTTTTCTGTGTTGTCTGTTAGCTTTTGCATGTCATCTGCAGCTTCCACAAAATTCCCCCAAAATTCCCATTTAATTTCTTATGCCAAGCCATGATATGTCAAAACTATGATGGGGAAAGTCACAACATGGAAGAGATAACTGTGGTTCTAGGAAAGAGAGTGTATGAAGAAGACATGAAAGTGTCTTGGGACTGAATGGATAGGAATTCTCAGGATATTGAGAAGGAAAGGCAAAAGTGACGACCACTAAAGACATATTTCAAAATTCTGACTGGGATTGGTCTTGGGTATATCATGTGGGTCTTTATACTTGGGGGGAGGGGAAGATTGCACGGTATATCCTTTGGGTGATTTGCCTGAACGTGTTGATTACTGGCCAAAACAGAACAAGCTTCATTGGTATCATGCCTTAGGGCAAAACACCAAACTTCCCTGGACTGTCTCCTTATCCTGTAAAATGAAGGGGATGGATTAGATAGGAGGTTCTTAACTTTATTTTTATGTCAGTGGCGAAGTTTGTGGACTCCTCCAAATAATGTTTTAAAATACATAGAATACATAGCATTACGAAGGAAACCAGTTATATTGAAATAGTTATCAATTTTTTAAAAAAAAAGTTTACAGACCCTAAGCTAAGAATCCCCTTGACTAGATCATCTGAAAGGCGCCATCCAGTTACAAGTTTTCAAGTCATGTGCTTTTTGCCTCAGTGACCCTACCATTACTGAGAGGGAGACCAAATAGTACCCAAGTCTTAAAAGTCACTTTTCTTCTCCATCCAGATGAGTCTGACAGAATCTCATAACTCACCTCTACATCTTATGTGCAGTCTCTTCAGGGCAAGAGACAGGCAACATCTTTCCTACCTGTCAACTGACTCCTCCCAGGCAGCTTGGGATGCTGTTTCTAATTCTTTATCATCTTAATTGCATCTCATAAGCCCACCTTTTCTGCTCCAGGCACCTCAGGCATCAATTACTTCCCAGTCACTGCCACTAATGTTAACTTCTTTATCTTCTGGTCTTGCTGTCACCAATATAATGACATATTAGATAAAATACCTGAATTCAGGCAAGGAAACAGCTTTTTGTTCACAATCACAATTTTCTTGAAGTTCTTGCCATTTGCCACAGAAGTCTAAATCTTCTGGTCATTTCCCCCTGTGCAGCCGTTCTTTCCTGGAGAGAGTTGCCTCCAAGAGCCATATTCATCAGTGTCCTTCATGAAATTACCAACTACCTCTGGAGTCACTGTTTATTAACCCTTCAGATGTTCTCTCAATTTAATATCATTTACTTTGTAGGCAGAACAATGAGGTAGAAAGAATACATAACTTGAATGCAGCGAAGAAAGATACAAGCATTTGTTAGGAGCCTCCTATGTGCCAGGCATTGTACTAAATGATTTATAAATTTTATCTCATTTGATCTTCGTGATGCATCTTAGAGGTAGGTGCTATTATTATCTCCATTTCACAGTTGAGGAAACTAAGGCAAACAGAAGTTAAATGACTTGCCCAGGGTCACACAATTAGTAAATTTATGAAGCTGGATTTGAACTCAGGTCTTCATGACTTCAACCTTACACTGTATTGACTAAAACTCTTAGCTACCCTTAGGAGACCTGGATTCCTGTCCAAACCCTTCTGTAACCTAGTTGTGTGACTTTGGCTAAACCATTTAGTGTCTCTAAAGCCTGTTTTCTCATTTTTAAAATGAAAAGGTTGGACAACATTGTCTTAAAAGTCTCTTCTACCACTGAAATTCTATAAATTCAGTGTCAACATTTCTGAGAAACAAATACTATCACAGATTTAGGGCTGAGAATGATCTTAGAGGCCATTGTGTCTACTCCTTTATTTTATAGATGAATAAACTGAGGCCCAGAGAACTTTGCTCAAGGTCAGCCAGCTAGAAAGTTCTGAAACAGGATTCAAACTTGGGTCTATACACCAAGCCCTACATTTTTTTCCTCAAGTCAGAGTTGATAGTGTGACTATCCCAGGGATTCTAGTCTCTAATAGAATGCCATTGCTTCATTTCCCTCCAATCTTGTTTTTCCACCCCACTGACACTCAATAACTCCTAAGTCAGTACATGGCATTGACTTTCCTGCCTAAATCCTACCATCAGGCATGATCTTCCTCTATTTTACAAATACCTTCTCTTGAATAAAATCCCTTCTTTTCAGGCTTGTCAAAATGTAGGCACCTTAACGTAGGCAAGAGTTTCCATTTAGTTCAGCAGTCACTTGTGATTCATTGTACCTGATGCTGAGTTTCTCACTTGAAAATGTGGTAAAAATGGCTTCTCATAAAACTTTCTTGTACATGTATCCCAGGCACTGGGACTGCATTGCATCCTTTGGCAAGAATGAGTTGACTTGGGGAGATCAGATCTAGAAATGACACTTACAGAGAGTCTCAAGCATATTTAGTGAGATGATAGGAAGGATCACCTAATGTGTCTGAAAAAAAAAATATGAAGGATAGATTAAATGCTAAGAAGAGCCTAGGCCAGCATCATCCTCTGAGAAAATTCCACTAAAACCCCTGAGTCTCTTTCTTGCAGGTGTATTCTACTCAAGGCTGGGGAATGTCTTCTTGGGTGCTGAGTCGGGGAGAAAGTGAATGAGCTGTCCTCAGTACTTAGGGTTGGGTTGGGTTTTTTTGTGGTGGTTTTTTTAAAGCAGCTGTTAACATTTAATATAATACATCAACACAGAAATGGAGGCAGCTGATGTAGTCTAGCAGAGTTAGCCTCAGAGCAGTGCCTGAGGCAACCGTCTCAGCCAGTAAGTTACAGGACCTGCATTGTAGAGGAAATTTTCTCACTGGAAGTTCTCTATTCCATTAAAGTCGTAGTCCAATCTAAAAACAAAAACAAAACCCAGACACATGAATTGTTATGTAGAATTGTGTCAGGAGAAGGAGGGGGAGAAAGAGGTGAGTCAGCATGATGTAGGAGAAATGGAACTAGATCTGAAGTCAAAGGAGCTGGGTTCAAATCTCAGCTCTGCTGATTGCTATTAATGTGATCTTGGGTAGATCTCTTTCTCTCTTTGGACCTCAGTTTCCTCAAGTATAAAATAAAAGGGTTGGGGGAAGGAAGATGGTTGGACTTCAGGGGTGGGGAGCCTGCAGCTTTGAGGCCACATGTGGCTCTCTAGTTTCTAAAGGGCCATACTTGAGGACCTACAGGGCTACATGTGGCCTCAAGGCTATAGGCTCCCCACCTCGGCAAGGGAATTTGTTCTGTGAAGTTTGGATTCAGTTAGAGGGCCACACTTGAGGACCTAAAGGTCCACATGTGGCTTGGAGGCCTCAGGTTCCCCATCCCTGGACTAGATGATCCAAAAGGTCCCTTCCATCTCTGAATACATGATTCTATGATCCTAAGTGGAAGCCTTCCAAGAAGCTAACAAATCCTAGGAAAAGATATACTTATGTACTAACACAGCACATGCTTTTAAATGATTTTTCTGAAAATCTGTACAAATTATGAGAATTTTCTTTCCTTGCCCCATTATGTACCATGCTGTCATGCTAACCTCCTAAATTCTCTCTTAACCTTGGAGAAGAGGGGAGTGGAATCTCTAACTTTGACCCTGGTTTCTACAAGTAAAGAAACCTTGCCCTTAAAAGCGAAGGCAATATTAGCGTATAGCTTAGCTTGTTAGATAGGAGGCTCAGACCATGAATTTCTGACAGGTCCTGCAGTTGATCTAGTCATCTTTGTCCCTGATTTGGAGGGGTGTGTGTGTGTGTGTGTGTGTGTGTGTGTGTGTGTGTGTGTGTGTGTGTGTGTGTGTGTGTGTGTGTGTGTGTGTGTGTTTGCAAACATTCCATTTATTTCTCTGCCTCTAATCATCTGCTGCACAACCTTTCAACCTCAATTGCAAGAATGTTCCGTACTCTGCATCAGAAAAGAATCACAGATGGTGGAGCCTACCCTGTGGCTTTCATGCCTTATTCCATATCCCCATAGCTGTCTGTTCAATTTTATTGGCTCTAATGGATGGCCTAGTCTAACTATACCACCAACCTAAGCTACAGTCTATTCATCAAATACTTCGACACATGCTCTGATGAGGTGTGAGAGCCATTTGTGATCTCTGCTGCTACAGAGGCTATACCCACACAAGATTTTATATTATAAGCTAAATGTTCTGCGGGAATGTTCTCCAGGCTGCAGAATATTCCCATGCCTATGAGGGACTGAGAAGGTGGTGTCCTTAGTTTGGGGGTCAGTTAGCCTCAGCTGTTAATATTTAATTCTGCACATCAACATGAGTCACTGACAGAAACTATTCACCGATACTCATTAGCTTATTATAATGAATATCAGCTGTTCTAGCTGATTCAAATGCAATTTAATTGCAATAATAATAATAAATCTTGAATTTCTAGATTGCCTTTATTTCAAAATGTTTCACAGGAATTCTCTTAGTTAATCCTCAGAAGGTCCATGAAAATCCTCCAGTGCTGCCTCATCAAATGTTGGAGGTAACTCAGGGATTTTTGAAGGCAATGCCTGTGCAGAGCAGACCCTGGAAGGCCTTGCTAGACTGAAAAGGCTTTGAGGGGGGGCCCAGAAAGACTCTGTGCAGAGCTGCCATATGAAAACAATCTACCTCTCCAGCCTTGTTTCATCATGTTTCTGTGTTATCTACCTTACCAGAATATAAACTCCCTGAGGGCAGGGACTTTTTTTTTGTCTTTGTATCATAATACCTGGCACATAGCTCTCAATAAATGTTGGTTCATGGATTGATCCACACATTCTGCTTCCCAGATGAACTGGATTTCCAACTGATCTCATCCTGCCCTTCCCAGGCTATGAGCATTCACAATCATCTGCCATGCATGAAACATACATGCCTCCTCCACGCTTGTGCCTGTTTCAAATCTTCTCTTCCTTTGAAGCCTAACTAAAGTGCTACCTTTTTCTGAATAAACCCTTCCCTGACTCTGATGTCTGCTTGTCAGTCAAGGATTTTCTTTTCAAATCATAATAGTAACACATTTAGAGAATCCTAAAAGGCATACAAAGCACTTTCCCCACCACATCCTGGTCCTGGCCCTGGCCTTGGAACCCCTCTTTCCCTCTGATTGGAGAGAATGGAGGGTAGACATTAGAGAGCTTTTCTCATAATCCCATTTGAGGCATCCCAGTGCAACTGTCTGATCATTTCCCATCCAGCTACAGGTCTTCATCATGCCCCCAACCAAGTACCCTTTCTCCCTTCCCCTTTTCATCTTTTTATGTGTTGCATTAGATTATGAGCTTGAGGGCATGGACTGTCTTTTGCCTTTCTTTGTATCCCTAATACTTAGCACAGTGCCTGGCATATAAGTACATAGGCACTTAATAAATATTTATTCACTACTGATATCCTGTGAGGTAGATGATATAATTTCTGGAATTCAACACCTTTTCAACTGGCTTCATGATTTATAGACTGGATGCATAGCCAAGTTTCCTTGTGCCTATCCAAACACCATTCTTGTACAAAATCATTCCAGTTTAGTTAGAAGGCCTTTTGACACTTGATCTAATGCCTCTGGGTGCTTGATTGAGACATGTTCTCATCTAGTTAAAATATCAAAGCTAAAATGGGGTGGGATGGTTTCAAATCTATCATTACAAATAAAAAGTAAATATAAAGTAATATTCCATATATGTAAATTTTTAAAGAATATAAACTTTACCACCTCAGGAAGGGGGAAGGAAGGTAGGAAAAGAATCTGAAATTCAAAATTTTAAAAAATGAGTGTTAAAAATTGTTTTTACATGCAGTTGGGAAAATATAAAATATTATTTTAAAAAGGGACACACATAGGTTCAGTCCCTGATGGAGAGTAAATAACTTTCATCATTCTAAACATTCTTTAATTCTGTGATATTTACTGAACAAGAGACCTTTTCAGATGAATTTAAAATATGCCCTGACATTAAAAAAAATCAAAGATGTCATGAAACTTCTTTAAAAATTCAAGACCATACATCTATCACAGAAAAAGAATTTCAAAGTTTTTCTAGTATTTAGGGGGGAAATGATGGATCTTAAAATCACCCAAATGAGGAAAATCAAAGAGAAAAATAAATTTAAACCTTTTAAAACAATGTAAGCTCCTTGAAGGGAGGGGATTATTTTACTTTTGTCTTTGTAATTTTACGTATACTTTTAAAAGAATGGAAGTTCCTTGAGGACAGGGACTATCTCATTTTTGTCATTGTATCCCAGTACCTACCTGGCACATAAAAGGCACTTAATATGTTGATTGATTAATTGTTTAGTGACAGTGGTTGCCACATGGTTAGTGGCCAGGGGATCTATTGCTAGAACTTTGGTTTCCTGGGCCATAGGCCAATATGCTGTTAAACTTTTACTAAAGGTCTGGTCCAAAGAAAGAAACAGAATCCATTTTCCACTTAACCAAAGGTTTGTCCAAAGAACAAACAGAATAGAGTTCCCCCTTACCAAAGGTTTGTTCAAGAATAAATGAAATGGGGTTCACCTTACCAAAGGTTTAACCAAAGGGACAAACAGAATCAGCCTGTATATATATTATAACATGCTTACTTGTTCTCACTAAGCCAGGGAATCATGCATGATGGAGTCAAAAAATAATTCTGAACTCAGTGGTAAGCAAGCTGAAGGAGACTCTTTATACACTTAGAGCAATCTCAACTCAGAATGCCTGTGTCAACCAAAATTATAGTCTCCATATGTGTTAACCATAATATGAAAATGGAATTTCTTATTAGGTTAGGTCATAAATACAATACGATAAGAGAATGTCAAGGTGTCCACTGAAATTATAGATCCAGGATGTATGTGTTTCTTTTATCATTAATATGACATAATAGCATGAGAAAAGTCCCATTATTTAAGATAGTGTCAGGTTCAAAGTGCCTTGTCCTTGGTAGTCATAAACAGAAGAATGCTCCCAGTCAGTTTCATCTGACCTTGTAGTTGCTGACACAGGAAGGGACACTTTGAGTTCATTCAGAGAGCAAAGCATGTCTGTTATGTCACAGCACATGAGGCATTATGGTAGGTAAGCTCAGAGTAGGCCAAGATGTCTCTCCTAATTGGCCAATCCATGTTTTAGGCCTTTCTCAGGTGATGGGAGCCCCAAAATGTTTCATGGTGCTTTCCTCTGGATGACAGAATATTTTCCACTTATTAAAAGGGCACCTATAAGTCCAAGGCATTTTAGCTAGCTATCCTAAATAGCACTTTTATCCTAACTTTTATTTTGTATGCTGACTTGTTTCCACTTTGATCTTCAAGGTCACTGAAAAAGTCTACCCCTCACTGTACAGGTATCTATTACTTGTCAATGCCCTTTCAAATAAAATCAGCTCTGTATATCCTATATTAGGACAGTATCATACTATAAGGACAGTGTAACATACAGCCATAGACCAAACTGCTCCATTAACTCTTCCATGCTTTGGGGCCCTCAATAAGGAGAAAATCCAAAAAAGAAACTTTTTTAAAAAGAAATCAACTAACTAGCATTGCAAAAAAAGGAGAGAATTATGATTTCAATCTGTGTGATACATTCATATTGTTTTGTGACTTGTCAAGCACACTTGAGAGACACAAACATTATGAATAACAAAAACACATGACTTCTCTCAGCTACCCTATGTCTAGTATCAACAAGCTAAGATATTTAAGCAGTGATTCAAGGCTAGACTTCATTATTCCCGATGTTCAGGTGAGGCAGTCATGCATATCCAAGATTATATTGCCTTTTGACCTGTCAACCAATCAGTCAATAAACATTTATTAAGCACCTACTATGAGCTAGGCATTGGGCTAAACTCTGGAAATACAAATACAATAAAGAAAGACTATCCTTGCCATAAAGGAGATTAAATTCTTTTTTCTTAATCCCAGAAGCTATGCTTTATTAATACGACCTAGGAAAGCATTTGTTTTTTTCATTGTCATTTCACACTGAAGGACCTTAAATTCTAATGGGGGAAGACAACATACAAAAGGAAGTTAAAAGCAGGTGGGGTGGGGGAAGTAAGGTACTCAGTGCCAGAGCATGATGGAGAAGCCCATGGAGGAGTGCTGCCCACTGGAAAATTAAGAAATGTCTGACCTGGGTACCGTCTTTAAATGGAGGTACTTGAATGAGCTCTCCACCCTCCAATCAGCATGAGAGAGCCCAGGACAATGAGATGTGAGTTCCAGAGCCGAAGTGACCTTGTAGGATGAAGAGTTTCCTGGAATATGATATTCAGGTAGTGCACACAGGTGGGAAATAATCTATTTCTAAAGTGTGAACAACAGTTGAACTTAAATGGATTTCAATGGCCAATCTTGGTCTCTGAAAAGAGATAATGAAACATGCTTACCTCTACTTGGCAGGCAGGTGGTGGTGGTGGTTGGGGTGAGTTATGTGTGGTGTGTTGCATGCACTATCAAACTAGGTCACTTTGACAGTTTTGCTTAACTGTTTGTCTATGCCTTAAGGAAGAATTCAATTGTACAAGAATAGGTGTATCAATAAAAAATGTAACCAAAAATGAGGTATACAATCCTGGTTTAGTTCCAATTAAAATTCATGATATCCTAGATGCGGAGTCTGAAGAAGACTTAGAGGTCATCTAGTGTAACCGTTTCATTTTACAGATAAAGAAACTAAGACTTGCATTCCCAATAAGATCAGGAGTGAAACAAGGATGTCCATTATCACCCTACTATTCAATTTGGTACTAGAAACATTAGCTGTAGCAATAAGAGAAGAAAAAGAAATTGAAGGAATTAGAATAGGCAAAGAAGAAACTAAATTATCACTTTTTGCAGATGATATGATGATTTACTTAGAGAATCCTAGAGAATCAAGTAAAAAACTACTAGAAATAATAAACAACTTTAGCAAAGTTGCAGGATATAAAATAAACCCACATAAATCCTCGGCACTCCTATACATTACTAACAAAGCCCAACAGCAAGAGATAAAAAGAGAAATTCCATTTAAAGGTACTGTAGACACTATAAAATATTTGGAAGTCTATCTGCCAAGACAAACCCAGGGACTATATGAACATAATTGTGAAACAGTTTTCACGCGAA
>CM053622.1:163282367-163333689 GCA_028646595.1 Phalanger gymnotis | reverse complement strand
AACATAATTGTGAAACAGTTTTCACGCGAATAAACTCAGATCTAAATAAATGGAAAAATATCAGTTGCTCATGGTTAGACCGAGGTAATATAATAAAATGACAATTTTACCTAAATTAATCTATCTGTTCAGTGCCATACCAATCTAACTATCAAAAAATTATTTTACAGAGCTGAATAAAATAATAACAAAATTCATTTGGAAGAACAAGAGGTCTAGAATATCTAGGATATTAATGAAAAGAAATGCTAGAGAAGGTGGCCTAGCCATACCAGATATTAAACTGTACTAGAAAGCAGCAGTCATCAAAACTACCTGGTACTGGCTAAGAAACAGAGTCATGGATCAGTGGAATAGGATAGGTACACAAGATGGAGAAGTCAACGACTATGACAATCTACTCTTTGATAAATCCAAAGAAGCCAGCTTCTGGGCTAAGAATTCACTATTCCACAAAAACTGCTGGGAAAATTGGAAAATGGTAGGGCAGACACTGGGCATAGACAAATATCTTATACCATATACCAAAATAAAGTCAAAATGGGTTCATGATTTAGGATTAAAGGCTAATACTATAAGCAATTTGGGAGAACAAGGAATAGTTTACCTATCAGACTTATGGAAAAGAAAGAAATCATGACCCAACAAGAGACAGCATTACAAAATGCAAAATCGATGATTTCGATTATGTTAAATTGAAATGTTTTGTATAAAAAAAAGCCAATGCAACAAATATTAGGAGGGAGGCAGAAAATTGGGAGAAAATCTTTACAACCAGTGTCCCTGATAAAGGCCTCATTTCTAAAATATACAAGGAACTGAGACAAATAAATAGGAATACAAGCCATTCCCCAATTGAGAAATGGTCAAAGGATATTAACAGGTAGTTTTCAGAGGAAGAAATTAAAGATATCTATAGGCATATGAAAAAATGCTCGAAATCACTATTTCTAATCACTATGATTAGAGAAATGCAAATCAAAACAACTCTTAGGTACCACATCTCTCCTGTCAGATTGGCTAAAATAACAAAACAGGAAAATGATAAATGCTGGAGAGGATGTGGGAAAATTGGAACATTGTTACATTTCTGGTGGAGTTGTGAACTGATCCAGCCATTCTGGAGAGCAATTTGGAATTATGCCCAAAGGACTATAAAAATGTTCATACCCTTTGACCCAGCAATACCACTTCTAGGGTTGTATCCCAAAGAGATCACACAAGTGGGAAAAGGACATTTATGTACAAAAATATTCACAGTGGCTCTTTTTGTAGTAGCTAAGAATTGGAAATCAAGGGGGTGCCCATCAATTTGGGAATGGCTGACGAAGCTGTGGTATATGAAGGTAATGGAATACTATTGTGCAATAAGAAATGGAGATGATATGGACTTCATAACAACCTGGAAGAACCTGCACGGTATAATGCTGAGTGAGTGGAGCAGAGCCAGGAGAACATTATACAAAACCACAGATACGTGGATTCTGTGAGGACTAACCCTGACAGACTTTGCTCTTCTCAGCAACACAAGGTGCAAAGAAAACTCCAAAGGACTCACGATGGAGAATACTATCTACAACCAGAGAAAGAACTATGATGCGTGAATGCAGATTGAGGCACACTTTATGCTCGCCTTTTTTCCCCTTTTTTTCTCTTTTGTTTTTGTTTTTGGGGTTTTTTTGGTTCTATTTCTTCTTTCTCATGCATGATTCATTCATTGGTCATAATTCTTCTCCACAACTTGACTAGCGTATAAATTAGTTCAATACGAAGTTATACATAGAAGATATATCGGATTCCATGCCATCTTGGGGAGGTAGGAGGAGAGGGAAGGAAGAAAATCTGGAACTCAAAATTATGTAGAAATGAGTGTTGTAAACTAAAAATTAAAAAAAAATCAAAAAAAAAAGAAACTAAGACTTAAAAAGATGAAGTGATTTGCCCAATGTCGAACAGCTAAAAATAACAGAGGCAAGATTCAAAACCAGGTCCTCCAACCCTAAATCCAGTCCTTTTTCTCTACCAGCACACTGCCTCCCTTTTCAGTTTAGACACACCAAATAGGACATGAGTCTGAGTCACAAAATATCTGTAATAGCCCTGAGACGTTAGACTAATTCATAAAAGAACTAGAAATACTCTCCAGCGGGAAAATGACCACCAAACACCTACAACTCAGTGGGGAAATAGCAGATGTCATTAAGAGCTCAGTAGAGAAAGAACAGGTTGGACAGACCAGTTGAGAAAGCAGCTCAGCAAATGACATCAACTGTTCCTAGCTTAGTGGAGAAAAAAGCCCAAAAGTTGACATCAGCAGACCAGCAGATAATATCCACAGCTCTGAGGGAAGCAATGTGTGGAGACTTTAGAGGCAGAGAGCTAGAGTAGCTGGAGTACAATCCTAGGAGCCTAAATGTACAGATTGTATGCATCCCTCTCACTAGTGATGTAAAAACCTATTGGAGAGTGTCCCCCAGTGTATATGAGGTGGTAACACTTTTCTACGTTATTAACCTTGCTCTTGTGTTTAATTAAATGGCTTTGCTTTAAGCTAATGTGTCTTTTGATTTGGTCTGGCCGAAAAGGAGCACTGGGGCAGATTTGTGAGCTGTGATTTTAAATGGATGCTGCCTGAAAGATTACCTTGAACCTGGGCATAGCTATCCAGGGACCTTATTATTGTTATTTGGGGCAGAACCCTAGGGATATATTCATTCTTCCCCAACATCTAGGGGCTTTGGGCACATTCATCAACAGACTACAATGGTACCCGTGCAGCACTATCTTCAATACCTACTCAAGAGCTTTGTATACTAACAACTCAAGCAGCCTAGATCTTTTTTTTTCCTCACTGTATTCTCCCCACCTCATTTGCCCACTTTCCTTTTCTTTTAGTCTCTCATCTTCCTTTTCTTTTCTCTTTACTCCTTCCTCACTGGCAAAATCCGTGTGCTATTATGTTAAAAGAGCCATAAATTTGGCCAGATTAGGAGGCTGGGAGTGGGACAAACAAAGAAATGTCTAACAGATTTCTGGTAATAAAGGAAGTATGTGCTGATCTCTAACCCACAAAAAAAAAAATTACCATCACGCCTGGCCACTGAGAACAATTCTGCAAAATCCAGGTATAAATTTTGTAGCTTTAGCAAAGTCTGTGATGGGCTTGGAGAGAGGGTTTCCCCAGAGGGGAAGAAGAATGGATTATTGCTTCCTCATGCTTAACGATGATCAGAAACACACTTACCCAGCATTGAGCACTACTTGAAAAATTGAAGTCCCTCCTCCTTTCCAGAAGAGGCAAGTGTCTCATTTATTGTAAATGGAACCATAGTAGGTGCAGAAGGAAAACAGAGCAATTCATGAGCAGATTTTAAATCCAAAGCAGTTTATAGATTTTTCCATGCGTGTATGTCTCAATTGGCGGTGGCCTTTCATTGTTCATAATCAAGAGATGGATGAGAAAAATCCTCAAGGAGAGGATTGTTCCTAAGGGAGAAATGTCCTGTTTCCATGGAGACAGCCTGTTAAGTTGCAATTTGGAACCAAGGACTGAAAAAAGAAGTTGAATGAGGATATAGAATTTTAAATCCCTAATGCCGTTTTATTGTCAGTGAGCTTGAACGTGTAGTACATCTCGAGAGTGACTTTCCGCACCAGGAAGTGTGAGTATGATAATAAGGGTAATAACAGCTCTTATTTTATAATGTTTTTAAGTTTGCCAAGCACTTGATAATGTTCCTAACCCAATAGGCAGTTTTATATTTGGAAATATCGGTGACCTCCAAGTAAGGTGGGTATGACACTAGTGTAATTATGGAACCTGGCAGTAGGAGGTAGGTCGTACTTTTTACTTTGTGACTCAAATTTCTTGACATTTCTCAAAAGTAGTGCAGCAAGTACTGTCTGATTCAGATTCTGACTATTGAGCTTGTGGAGTTTCCAGCTCTTTTTCATTTCTTCTTCCCCCTTCCAGAAGCTCACTTTAGGGACATTTAATTTCTCTCAGTAGATTAGAGACCCCCTCAAGTGATCATAATGTTAGACATTCAGACAATATTTTCAGGTACCATAGGTCATTGTGATTTCCTTTTCCATTGCTCAAAAAGCAAATTTGTGGGCATATTAGTCCATATTAGCCCACAGATTATAGGCAAAATGCTCAATTACCCTGTGGGCTAGGCCAGATTTCACCATATTAAAAAGGCAAAGTGAAAAGATGAATGCATTAAATTAGCTAACTCTTAGTAGCTGTGATTAAAAAAAAATACTGATTTACAAAACTGAAATTACAGCTTTGTTAGAGCCTGGCTGTATTAGTGTCATTGGAGTCCATGCCAATTGAAATAACGTGATGATGTTCATCTGGTCCTTACAGCGATCATTTATTTGTTCAGAAAACTCATATTAAGTGCTTGTTTTTTACTAAACATTAAAGAAATTTGAGTTAAGACCCTTCATATAAACATCACTGTAAAATCAAACATTATATGAAAAGTGCATTAGATAGGGTGCTAAAAAACCCTGCTATGTGAGGTCCAAGAGCGAAGGTTGTTACTTAATAGGGGGTACCAACAAAGTTTCTTGAAGAAGATCATCTCAGAGTTTGGCTGTGAAGGGTACCAATGGTTTTTTTTTCTATGTCCTGTCAACAGTCAGGGCCCTGGGGCCGGTGGCTATTAATGGTTCAACACTCCATCCTCACTGCTATATGCAGGTACATGTATCAGAATGTGTCCTTTATATGGTTCCACCCTCCCCCACCTCTTTACCACCTAATCTCTTCCATTCCTTTGCTTTAATCACTTATTCCTCAAGGAAGGCCATAATTTAGCCAATTATTTAATTAGATTGCATAATAGCATAGCTAAATGCAAGAGAAGGCAATATAATATTCTCTATTCTCCCAGTCTATCCCTCCAAGGCAAACAATGCCCTCTCTCAGAGGAGAGTCCCGTACTATCCCCCTTAGCTTCCCAGCCAAAGTGTGGGAGTAGGAGAAAGGGGTCCCTAACATCAGTGTCATATAACTCCCTTTCTTCCAGTAAATCAGGAGTAGGAAACAGACAGTTCCCTCACAAGAGCTTGTGAGCGAGATTATAAAGCATTATGGAAATATTCTCATGGCTATAGCTCCATGGGCAAATAGGACATCAGGATGCTGGCTGCATGATTGATTAACCAACCAACCAATCGAAAAGCATTTATTAAGTGTCTACTATGTACAGGAACCCAGGAACGTTCCTCTAGGACTGAAATTCTATTATACATCAGTCTGGCTTTATATAGCTATCTGTTCTTGAAGCCTCCCTTCCTGGGAAAGGGATGCTGTTAAGCATATTTAGGCCAATACTTCCTGGCTCTGTGCCACCATAACAGTCATTTCTCCTCAGTCTCCATCCTTTCTCCTTTAGAACTCCTCATTCCATGTTGTGTCTAATGACAGCCCTTTCTATCTGCCATCCCCATCAGTTGGGAAAGCAGGTGAAGGGCAGATGGGGATGCAGGACAAAAGGGCAGATAAAGCTGTCAGATCATCAGACTGCTGTCCAGGTGCTAGGATAACTCTCTCTTTTAAAAGTACATATGGCTGCTTTTGCTGTTAGATGCATCACTGAAGTAGTCTAGAATGTGACCCTTACTTCCTTCATCTACTTTCATTCGAATGCCTATCAAAGAGGATCTTGGATATGAAGTTATTCTCTATAATCCAGCCTCCAAACAGCCCCCAAGGGTGTTCGGAAGTTGGGGTAGAAGAGTTCCTAAAATAGGTTTGTAGAAACACAGACTCACAATGAGGAATATAACCAGAGTTCCAAGGAATTTTATAATCTCAAATCAGAAGGTTGTCTGAGATCTAGGATTAGATTAGAATCAAGTTAGAGACTGACTCAGTGAAATCCTGTTATTAACATCTCAAAGCAGCAGCAGATAGAGGGGACTTCAAATGATAGACCAAATACTCCTGCAGAGCGTGTTCAGGAAATAGTCCAAAAGAGCTCCTACCTGTATCAATGGAAAAAATATTCACAACAACAAAATCACAGATCTCTGACGTATTGAAGTCAGTGCATGAAGTCGAAGTCTATCTGGTAAAAAATGAAGTAGAAAGAAATATTTTTGTCTCCTTCTTGGTAGTACATGACCCTTTAGGGTTTACCAATGAGGTGCCTTAATGACTAGCAAGTCACTTTTAATACAGAATTAACAGTTAGATGCAAATAATCAGATTCTTTGAGAGAACCTCATTTATATAATACTTTTAGCTTTATAAAGCACTTTCCTCACAACAAACTTAATGGTATGTAGTGTAAATTCTATCCTGATTTTACAGATGAGGAAAGTAAGCTCAGGGAGGTTAAGAAACTTACCCTTAATCATACAACTAACTGTCTAAGGTGGAATTTAAACCCACATCTCCCAACATCAAATGGAGTACTCTGTCCCCATGCCACTCTGACTGCCTAGGAGAAAACTAAACACATTTAGAATCCCCCTTTCAACTAGATGAGAACTAAAACTAAACATCCCTAATTCCTAATTGCCAATTTTAAGCATGAGACCAGACACACTCTTATGTAACATGTATATGGGAGCAGAGAGAGGGATAGACTCTATAGTTTTATTCCCCTTCTGGGAATAGAAGGTCTTCTGTGTATGTTTCAAAGTGGTTTTCACATGAATAATTTAAAAAGATTTTTACAGGCCTCAGGACTCAAGAACAGCATTTTCTTCCCAAGATGATAAAGAACAAAAGTTGGCCACTTCATTTAGAAGCTACAATGAAGTGCTACTTCCATAATGATAACTGGCATGCTTTTCCTCCAAATGGCTCAAAATATTGCTTTCAAATACATGCTGGAATCTCATTTACCTTCACAAATTTTCATCAAATCAGATAAAGACAAATGTGTTTGCTCCATCTCCAAAGCAGGAAACTAAGTAAGGCTCACAGAGATTAGATGTCTTAAGTTTCAGAGTTAGCCAACAGCTGGGCAAAAGCTAGGGCTGAGGTCCCTAATTTCTAGTCCTGGGCCTTAGCCTAGGTAGCCTTGTTTTAAGGATGCTAGTGTTCTCTGTCTTTTAGAGAAATAAAGAAATTAATCTCATGGACTTGAAATCAGAACACCAGTTCAAATTCCTACTTAAATACTTGCTAATTGTGTGATTCTGGACAAGTCCTAAAATATCTCTCAACCTTAGCTTACTCATCCATAAAATGGGTATAATAATAACACCTACTTCACAGGGTTATTGTGATGGTCATATGAGATAATGCATGTGAAGCATTTTGCAAACTAATTATTGTGGTTGTTATTAGTGTGGGACAGCTATGTGGCACAAGGGATAGAGCAGCAGGCCTACAGTCAGGAAGACTGGTCTTTCTGAGTTCAAATCCGGCCTCAAACAACTGGCTGTGTGACCATGGGCAAGTCACTTAACCTGTTTGCCTCAGTAGTCTCAGCTATAAAATGTAGATAATAACAGCATCTATCTCTCAGGTTTGTTGTGAGGATCAGATGAGCTAATACTTGTAAAAAGTGCTTCCCTTTGTCAATGCGCATTGTCTGGTATCAATGCCTCAGGCACTGTGGGATCTCTTGATGAGCACTGTGGTGCCAAACACTCCCTCTCCCTACCCCCCACTCAGTTATCATACATAAAATGGATAACTAATACCAAGTCTCACCCTAACCAAAGTTTTTCTTCTTGGGTCCACCGTGTCCATTTCTCCTGTCTTTGGCACACTTTCCCTGCCACCACCCACTTGAACTTCCCATTGCCTTCCAACTCTCTCCCCTCCTATTACTATTAAAACAAGGGTCTCCATAAAGGATCCATCGGTCCATCACACCTTAGTGTAAATTTTGAATCATAGATTGCTGAAGTTAGAAAGGGCCTTAAAAGTCATTGTCTAAGTTTCACATTTTATCAGAGGAAATCAATAAGCATTTATTAAGGGCCTACTCAGTACCCAGCTCTGTACTAGAGATACAGAAACAAAAATAAAACAGTCTTTCTCTTTGAGAATGTTTTGTTTCATCAGGTAAAATGCCCACGTATTAGTAAATACATAATAAATACAAAGTGATTTGGAAGGGTAGACACTAGCCACTAAGGAACTCACACTTCATCAGTACTCTTGCCCCTGGGGCCCTCTCATTAAAAAGTAGGGAGCTCCTCCCAGAACTTCCATTGAAAGGTGACATCCAGGCCAATCGTATGTGAATTTCCACTTATGTGCACTGTGGACTTCTCCATCATTCCCCATGCCATGTACTTTTCTCTGCCCCCTCTTTTTTAACTTCCTTTTATATGTTGTCTTCTCCCATTAGATTGTAAGTCTCTTGAGGGCAAGGATTGTTTTTCTTTACATTGTTGTCATCCCCTATTAGAGTATAAGCTCTTGAGAGCAGGGACTGCCTTATGCAAAACATTTAGCACAGTGCCTGGGGCATAGCAGGTGTTTAATAAGTATTTTTTGACTGACTGAAACAGGAAAGATTTTAGGTTGTAGATGGCAGTTGAACTGAGGAAATTGGAGGATTCTAAGACACAGAGTTGAGAAAAGAGGGCACCCCAGGCAGGGAAGACAGCCCTAGTAAAGGCAGAGAAATGGGAGATGGATTTTACAGAGGAGAAAACAGCCCTAGGGCATATAACTAATTTGCTTAGAGTCACACAGTTAATTAATGGCAAACGAGGTCTAGAATCCAGGTTTCCTAATGATGGAATCCTAAAAAAGGTGCCCCCAGCCCCAGTATTCCAACTTCCTTATAGGCCCCACTGAACAGCAGGCTCACTGCCCCCACCTATCTACACTGCCTCACTCAATATCCTAACTTCTTCATATGTGCCTCATTGTTCACTAGAACAACAGGTGTGTCCATGAACTCATTGTTCTCACAGAACAGCAGGCGTGTCCATGGGATGGGATCCCAGCCACTGCCTCTAGCTAGCCACTGCCCCCAGACCCATTCCTCACATTTCCCACAGAAAAAGCAAGTGTGTCCTTGCACTCAATCACAACCACATCCATCTAGTCTCAGAGAGGACCACAATAGTCAGCCAATCAGAAAGCAGCACCACCAGGATGCCCAAGCACAATGCAGACCCCAAAACAATAGAAGGGACTTTCCTTAAGTAGGCACCTGCACAGTAATAATAAAGAACTGACCTAGAGTAAACTTATGACATAGATAGGCTTATTATAATATCATTATCATACATAGGTACCCCTCAAATGGGGTTTTCTGTATGCATTAAGGGTAATCACACTCACAGTTCCACTGTGTCTGGGACCCACTCCCCCCCATTACCTAATCCCTTAACAAACCTCTCCTGCTTTTTTAATATTCATAACTTCTGTTATATAATTGCATCCTCACTCTATAAAAATCCATCTTGCTTTCTCTGAAGTTGCTGATTCCTCTTGGAACTTAGCCCACTTCATGAGAGGCATTGATCTCAATAAATGCCTATACTTGGATTATTGAACTATGAGTTCATGGACACACCTGTTGTTCTTGTCTGACTGAATTCTCTGAGATGGTTCCACAACACGTCATGAAACCCCAACAGTTTTTGGTGTCTCTGGGTGGGCAGAGCCTAAACCCCAACAGTTCTGGGCGTCCCTGGGCGGGGGCAGAGTAGAAACCCCAATACTAATGTTCAGTCCAGTGTTCTTTTTTACTGCACCAAATTTCAGTAAATGGGATACCCTTCAAATTTTAATCCTCTCCCATCAAGGAATGAAAGAACTCATGTATTGGTAGAATATTAGAAAGGACTCTTCAGCTTTAAGATTCTTTGACTTCCTTTTATTAAAGGAATTTCAAATATCAGTAAAAGAAAAGAGTGATAGAAATATTAGGGTGCAATATAAAAATTGCTCCAGGTCACTAATAATTAGAGAAATGGAAATTAAAGCAACTCTGAGGTTTTATCTCACATCCATCAGATTGGCAAATTTGCCCAGAAAGGGCAATTAGCGAATGTTGAAGGAACTGTGGGAAAACATCATTAATGCATTGTTGGTGGAGCTGCAAATTGATCCAGCCATTATGGAAAGCAATTTGGAATTATGGCCAAAGAATTACTAAACTGTGACATGGAAATACTACTAGTAGGCCTACACATACATATATAGGTTATAAACACACATACATACATACAATGGTATATATAGATGTGTCTATTTCTCTAAATAGATATACTGCAAAGAGATCATAGGAAGAGGAAATGCACCCATGTGTGCAAAAAGATTCACAGCAGCTCTTTTTGTAGCAGCAAAGAACTGGAAAGTAAAGGTGATGCCTAGCAGTTAGGGAAGGGCCGAGCAAATTGTGGTGTAAGAATGTAATGGAATATGCCTTTGTGCCCAGAAAGTGATGAAAGGTTTCAGAGAAATTTGAGAAGACTTGCATGAATTGATGCAAAGTAAAGTGAGTAGAACCAGGAGAACAATGTATATTATATCAACAACATTGTAAAGACATATAACTTTAAAAGACAAGAATTTTGATTGATGCAATATTTAACCTTAATGCCAGAAGGCTACTAATAAAGCACGCTACCTACCTCCTAACAGAGAAGTGATGGACTCTGGGCATAGAATGAGACATATACGTTATTGGATATGGACAATGAAGGTATTTGTTCTGCTTACCTATGCATATTTGCAGCAAAGATTTTCTCTTTCTTCTCTTTTTTCAAAAGGGAGATAGGAAAGAAAATATATTTTTGTTAATTAAAACATATTTTATTAATTGAAAGCAATCAAATCTAACTTTAAAAAAAGAAAGAAATATTAGGTGTAATGACACCTAAGAGTGTCCTCACTCGTGATATCTCAAGTGATACGTTGTAGTTTATTCCACTTAACATTTGCTTCTTTTTATGGCTAGAGGCCTCTACCTGATAGCCTGTAGCGTAAACTGGGAGTTGGAACTCAGAGATGTGATGAAGAGTCCTCAGGTAAATTGAAGGGGCCTGCTGCCCCTAGATCAACTTTCCTTAGGGTTCAGACATCACAAGCAAAGGCAACTTAACTGTAGGTATCATTGCAAAAACTTTGGTCCTTTCTCACCATTATCCACCCCCAAATCTTTACCCACTAGTTGACTGATGCCTGAATTTTTACCATTCAACCATTGTAGTATTTGGACACTAGAAAGGACCTATTTTGCTCATTTGTAAAATGGGTAGGTGGAGTGCCAGCGACATAAGCCAGTAAAATTCCCAGTGTGGCCAAGCCAGATTAAAATTTCATTGTTAAATATTTTACAAAATAAATAAAAATACAATAAAACATAGATAATGTTAATCTGTGGTTTTCTAAGCCACTACATGTCCCACAGGTATATATGGTTTAATTGTCTGGTTTGCATTTGAGTCTGACATCACTGGACACCACTGATCTCCAAGTAATCTTTGAGCTCTAAAAATTCCAAGATAGTTAAGCCACCTCATTTTACAAGTAAAAAAACTGAAACCAACTAAGATTAATTGACTGGACCTAGGTCACACTTTTAGTGAGTGGCATTGTCAGAGCTAAAAACCCAGCCATATCTTCTTCTTCCTACTCCAAATTCGGAGATACTAATCTGCCCCCATTCCTTTAGCTGAAATCTTTGATTCCGATTAAAATACCAGGCAGCCTGGAGTCTTGGAAATTAGAAGACATCATTAGCCACTGGCTACTGTGTGAAGGAAAGATCAGGCTAGAGAGAATATGCAGGCCCCAAAAACCTAAGAGGGAAGGAGAAAAGATTCTTAGGGAGCCAAGAACAACTCTACCAACTGTACTAGTTGCCAACTTGCATTTACCAAATGCATAGGTTTGACCACTTTAGGGAAATGGCCCGAAATCTACTTAAAGCAAAACCTAAGGTGCAATTCGAGCTTTTATTAGTATTGCTATAACACAAGGTCCCTGCCCTCTGAAGGCTGAGGAGCAAAGCACTAATAGACTGTAGTTGTGACATGCATGTTCCATCAGGATGCTGGGTGAGCACAGACTTTGTATTTAGAGCATGAGTAATAGCAGCTTCATTCAATTTCATTATATCTGAATTTCAGCAGATCTTCTCCTTCCCCATCAGGACCTCCTCTATAATTTAGATTGGAGTCTGCAGATGTGTTCCCCCAACCTGATAAATTGTGTTGGTAATGCGAAATCACTCTTTATATTGGGAAGGAACTGACTGCGTAATTGAAAAGCTGCACTCAATTTTTTTTCAGCCCAGGCATCTGCAGTTATGAAGGTAAAACATGCTCCTCCTGGCCGAGTGCAGATTGTGAAATGGGTTAGAAAAGAAAGTCTGTGATTACAGCTGCCACTTGGCAGTTTTTGATTGCTAGGACAGCCACAAGGACCTGCCTGGGGGAATGGGGAGAGGGGCTATCCTGCCAGGCCACTTGAGTCCAGGTTAAAAACAAAACAAAACAAAACATAGGTAAGAATCAGGCTGCAGAAATAATTCTCTTTTCCTTCTGAATCTGTAAAGAAAAATGAACTTGTTTAGGCGGGGATTTTTAGGCATGCCAGTTAGGATTAGTAGTGGTAGAGAAGAAAGGCTAATTCTTAATAAAGATAGAAAGGCATATTCAATCATGATATTAATAACAGCCAGTATTTATGTGGTACTTTAAGGTTTGCATGGTTCTTTAAAAATATTATCTTATTTGATCTTCACAATGACCCTGAGAGATTGTTTAGTCATTTTAGTCCTGTCTGACTCTTTGTGACCCCACTTCGGGGTTTCTTGGCAAAAAATACTGGAGTGGTTGGCCATATCCTTCCCCAGCCCCATTTGATAGATGAGGAAATTGAGGCAAACAGGGTTAAGTGACTTGCCCAGGATCACTAGCAACATGTAATTTCACAATTTGTGCCCAGCCTGGAGGAGCATATTTTACCTTCATAACTGTAGATGCCTGGGCTGAAAAAAAAAATTAGGTGAAGCTTTTCAATTACACAGTCAGTTTCTTCCCAATATAGTGATTTCACATTATCAACACATAAGTGTCTGAAGATGGGTTCGAACTCAGGAAGATGAGTCTTCTTGACTCCAAGCCTGGCACTCTATCCACTTTGCTCCCTAGCCACCCAGGCGCCTAGTAGCCTTCAATCTAAAGTGATTTGCTCGAGGTCACATGAGTAGTAAGTGACTCATGACCTAGGATTCCAAATCCATTGCTCTTTTCACTACACCATGATGCCTCTCTCAAATTTAAGTCCCCAGGTTAGAGTTACCTAAATTTAAAAAAAGAAAGAAAGAAAAGAAACTACAATGTAACAGCAGAACTGAAATCTACCAACACAACAAATAAGACTTTCAAGCCCCATCTATAGTCTACTCATTAAGAGTGCTCAACCTAAAGAAACCATTTTCTTTGGTGAATCCTCAAGCAACATTGGAGCTTTGTGGTGTCTTCTAGGTAGCCAGACCTGTAACTTCAATATGGTCTTTAACTCTTCACTCTCCTTTACCTTCTAAGTACAATCACTCTTTGGCACTCCTGTAAGCCAAGACCCCAGTTCACTTCTTTGTAACCTTTCTCCACTAGACCTTTTCAAGAGCCTTCCAAGTGACCTCCCTGAATCTATAGGATTATAGATTCGGAAGGAACCTTAGAGGTCATTGAGTCCGACCCCTTTATTTATTTTAATAGATGAGGAAACTGAGGTTGAATAATTATAATCATCATAATAGCTTAACATACAGTGCTTACTATGTGCCAGGCACCGTTCTAAGTGCTTTGCAATTATTATCTCAGTTGATCCTCCCCACAAACCACCTGGGAGGCAGGTGCTATTATTATCCCCATTTTACAGATGAGGAAACTGAAGCAAACAGAGGTTAAGTGACTTGCCTAGGGTCACAAAGCTAATACACAAAAGTCAACAGTCAGATTCAAACTCAGATTTTCCTTACTCGGTACCCTATTCACTACACCATCTATCTGTTTCCAAAAATGAAGAAAAAGAAACTACACAACAATCCTTTCTAACACCACCTCCACACAGCTGCCTAAATAGTCTTCATAAAGGGTCAGTTCAGCCATGTCCCTTTTCTGGTCAAGAAATTTTGGTAGTTCCTTATCGCTTCTAGGGTAAAATAAAAATTCCTCAAAATCTTCTCCAGCCTACCTTTCCAGATGTACGCAACATTACTTCTCATGCACATGGAATCCCAGGTAAACTGACTTGCTTGCTGTTGCCAGTATAAAACATTTCATCTCCTGCTCTGGTACAACTTTTGTCCAGACTGCACCCCAAAGGCTTCCCTTCTAGCTTCCTTCAAGGCTCTCTTCAGATGCCATTTCCTTCTCTTTATTGTTATTCAATCGTCTTCAGTCATGTACAACTCTGTGATCCCATCTGGGGTTTTCTTGGCAAAGATACTGGAGTGATTTGCCATTTCCTTCTTCCAGCTCATTTTACAGATGAGGAAACTGAGGCAAACCAGATGAAGTGACTTGCCCAGCCTCCTTCTCTAGATGTTTCCTATTCCTCTCCAGTTGTTGTTACTCTCCCTCTTTTGAAATTTCTTTGTATTTATTTATCAAGCCCTCATCCCAAGATGCCAGTTCTATGAAGGCAGAGACTGTTCTGTTTTTGTCTTTATATGCAGTACTTAGAGAATCGGCCCTTGCCCAGAGCAGACATTCAAGAAGTGACTATTGTATTGAAGTATTGAATGGACAATAGTTTATCCCCTACGTCTGATAGTTCATATTCAGGAAATTGTAGCAGATACTGGAGAACACTCAATCCCCAATCATTTGGCACATAAACATCCTGTACTATCAAGAATTCCTAGCAGCACCCTTGTGTGGATCCAAGAAACAATCAATCTGAGGCTTCACAGAACAAATTACAGCCCTGATGATTAAATCGGATTAATTTATTAAAGCATCAATGATTCACTGGTGACATTTAAGTCTAATTAAAACAGGCTACTCTGCTTAATGACTGTTGTAGAAGAGGTAACTGTTTAGTAATTCTAAACATTTAATATACATAACTCAGAAGAAAATATGGCACTTTGGGGGACAATTACTAAGGGCTGTAACCTCAGTGACTTTCACATTAAAAGCTCCATCTTCCTCAAACATGAGATGAAACCTATACATCCTGCTTAATGATGCTACCCTTAAGAGTTAGACGCTGCAATTACTGGTTTAGAAAAAAATGGTAGAGATGGGAGAAAGTATTGAACACATATGGCAATAAAAGAGATTATCTCACAGTTCAGCTCTCTGAATCTACAAGCCTGGATATATGATAATCATACTGCTCAACAAAGGGATGCTCAAGATTCATGCTGAACTTTTAATTTATTTTTCACACAAGCTTAAAGGCAGAAGGGCCCCAGTAGCCGTCTATTCTAATTCTTATGTGAGCAAGAATCCTCTCTACAACTTCCCCAATGAGGGCAGGGATTGCTTCATTTTTGTCTCTTATTATTGCCACGGGCAATACCTGGTACCTAGTAGGTACTTAATAAATACTGCTTGTTCAACACCTAGCAAGTAGTTTTCCAGCCTTTGCCTGAAGAATCTCAGTAATGAAGGATTTCCCTTAATGCAGCCAGACAGCTCATTCACTTTGGGACCTCTCTAATTACAAGTAAATTTCCATTACATAGAGCATGAATCTGATTCTCAGCACATTCTACCCATTGTACCTACTTTTGCCCTCTAGGGCCAAGTAGAACAAACCTAAACCACAAAGTATATTTTAGACACTTAAAGATAACCTTCACATCCAGCCTAATTCTCTTGCTCAGACTAAGCATGCCCAGATCCTTCAATCAATCCTTGCTCCTCAGGTGAGAAGACCTTAGACAGCAGGTACACTAGCACCTCCCTCTCCTGCTGGATGCAGTCTGAGGAAAGGCTTCTAGGGACCAGGTTGGGCATCTTCCATCTGCTCCAAAGCAATCATTTCCTCCAGCACCAGGACAAGCCATCTGTTATCTCCAGCTGCCAACCCAATCTCCGAAATGGGATGTGAAGAACCTGTAGTGCAAAGCAAAGCAATCCTGCCTCCAGCTTCGGGCATTCCATCTCCTGCTGCACCTGTCCTTAAGGGTACAGGAGTGGTGACCTCCACTGAGCAATAAACATTCTCCCACCTGATCACATCCTTCACATCCCAATGACTCTGAATTCCTATAGATCCTCATCCAAACTCCATTCCTCATGCCTACCACCCAATTCCCTCATTTCTATCCTCCTTAATCCTCCCACCCCAAAGTTTCATCCTAACTCCACCCAGCCCTTCTGCTATGCCCTCTGGAATGCCTGTTCCATAGGCAACAAACTTCCCTTCATCTTAAATCTATTATCCTCCACTTCATCCGTCTACCAGCTTTCTAAAACCTGGCTTCCCCCTGATGACACAGCCTCCCTTGTTGCTCTTTTCAGTACTGGCTGCACCTTCACTCATTCTTCTTTGCTTACTGGTTGAGGCAGGGGAGTTGAAATACTCCCAGTTCCCCATTGCCACCTCCATATTCTTCCCCGCTCCTCCATCATTCAGAAACCTCTCTTCCTTTCAAATTCATGCTATTCATATCTACTACCCGATCAATATATTGGTAGCTATTGTCCACAGATCCTCAGGTTTCCTTCTTCAATGAGTTTGATATTTGTCTTACAATTTTTTCCCTCTTTAACTCCTGCCCTCATACTGGGGGACTTCAACATACATATTGATTCTCCTTCAAATACCCTAACCACTGGGTTCCTTAACCTACTCATCTCCCATGAGCTACTCCTCCAACACCCCTCAGACACACACAAGGACGATCATACCCTTGATCTTACCATCACCCACAAATGAACCACTCTCATGTTCAAGAATTCTGATATCCCCTTATCCAACCATAATCTATTGGGTTTTTACCTCTCCCTCTGACTTCCTTTACATAACCCAACTCTTCTTCTATACCTTTACCTCCAATCCCTTGACCCTTCAATTCTGTCCCAGGCCATCTCCCCTACACTAGACACTCTCTCCTCTTCTTCCTATCAGGACTCCTTGAGGACCCATTCCTCCTCCATCAAATCCCTAGCCCCCTTATCATACCACTGATTACACCCAGCCAAACCTCAGCCTTACATCACTCTCACCATTCCTTGCCTTTGTTCCTATACATGTTCTGCTGAATGAAGGTGGAGAAAGTCATGCAGCTGTTTTGGCTGGATCTACTACAAATTTATGTTACATAACCTTAACTGCATTCTCATTGCTGCTAAGCACTTCTACCATTCCAAACCTTTTCATCCCTTCTCAATCCTCCCATGGCTCTCCTTCCCCCCATTCTCTCAGCCGAGAACTTTGTTTCATATTTTACAGGAAAAAAACCAGGCCATTCTCTGTGAACTCTCTCTTCTCCTCCTGTCCTCACCTTTTAGTACTCAGGTGCCTTCTGCTATTTTCTCCTCCTTCATCCCTGTTTCACATGATGAAATGGCCTTATTCCTTCTCAAGACCTACACCACCACCTGTTCCATCCCCTCTTCTCCAGCAGATTGCCCCCTCTGTCATCCCCACACTTTCATTTCTTGTCAATTCCTCCCTCTCTACTGGCTCATTTCCTACTGTCTACTGACATACCTATATCTCCCCCATCCTTGCTAAACTATTATTGCTAACTATTGTTCTATATCTCTTCTACCCTTTGTAGCTAAACTCGAAAAGGTCATCTACAATAGATGCCTCCACTTTCTTTCCTCTCACTCTCCTTTTGACCCCTTACAATCTAGCTTCTGATCTTATCACTCCACCAAAACTACTCTCTCCGAAGTTATTAATGATCTCTTTGTGGCCAACTCCAAAGGCCTTTCCTCAACCCTTCTTCTCCTTGACCTCTCTGCAGCTTTTGACAACACTGGTCTCCTTGATACTTTCTTTTCTTTAGGTTTTCTGGACAACGCTCTTTCCTAGTTTTCCTCCTACCTATCTGAAAGCTCTTTCTCGGTCTCCTTTGTTAGATCTTCCTCTAGATCATGTCTTCTAATTATAACTGTCCTTCAGGGTACTATCCTGAGTCATCTTCTCTTCTCCCTCTATACTACTTCACTTTCATCAGTTCCCATGGATTTAATTACCATCTCTATGCTGATGATTCTCAAACCTACCTTTCCTGCCCCAATCTCTCTAGTGACCTCCAGTCTTGCATTTCCAACAAACTGTATGTCCAGTAGAATGGAACTTCAGCAAACTGAACTCATTGTCTTTCCCCCTAAACACTCCTCCATCCTACCTTCCCTATGAATTTAAAGAGTAACACCATTCTCCCAGTCCCTCAGGCTCACAACCTAAAAGTTATCCTGCATTCCTTTTATTATTTCATCTTTCCCTCTGCCTTAAAACCTCTAATTCTGTTTTTTACCCTAACTGTGACCTCTAGTCCTTCCTCCCCTTAATTCTTTCCCAGGCCATCACCTCTGACTGATTATACTCTCTTCCCTTCCCTGTCTCAGTGCCTTCATGAATCAGTTTAATGCTACAATATCTTCAACTTGAATTCCTAATCATTGGTTATGACTTGCCAAAATCCAGCCTTGAATTTCTCTACCATTTACTGTCTTTACTCCTATTCACATGCTGCTGAACAGAGCTGCAGAGTCATAGAACTGTGCTACCTGGGTCCTTTACAAATTTACATTGCATAATCATCTCAACTGAGCTCACTGAAGCAAAGCAATAATTTTTCACTTCCCTAATTGATTTGCTCTCTAATTCACCATAGAAGCTATTTGAAACTTTTTTCATTCCTCTTCAAGGTTCCCAGCATACCCTCTCCCTCTAGCCTCTCAGATGAGGACTTTGCCTCATACTTGGCTGAAAAAACTGAGGCCATTAGCCAAGAGTTCCCTTTTCTTTCCTCCTTACCTCACAACACTCAGACATCTTCTTCCATTATACACTCCTTCAGCATTGTCTCTCCTGAAGAGGTGGCTCTTCTCCTTGCCAGGCAAATCCATCTTCGTGAATTTCCATTCCATCCTATCTTCTCCAGCAGATTTTCCCTTCTGCCATCTCCAGTCTCTCTCTAATATTCGGTCCTCTCTATTGGCTCCCTTCTTGCTGCCTATAAACACACCTATGTCTCTTTCGTCCTTATAAAACTCTCACTTGATCTATCCCTCCCAGGTAGCTATCATCTCATAGCTCTCCTTCATTTCTTGGTGAATCTCTTTAAGAAAGCCATCACATAAGTGGTCAAAGGATACAGACAGTTTTCAGAAAAAGAAATAAAAGTTATCTATAGTCATATGAAAATGCTTTGGAAAGATGAGGAGAAAATTTGGAACTCAAAATCTTGTGGAAATGAATGTTGAAAACAAAAAAATAATTTAAAATGCTTTAAATAACTTAATTAGAAAATGGAAATTAAAACGACTCTGAGGTACAACCTCACACCTATCAGATTGGCTAATATGACATAAAAGGAAAATGATAAATGTTAGAGGGAATATGGGAAAATTGGGACACTAATGCACTGTTGGTGTAATTGTGAACTGATCTGACCATTCTGGAGAGCAATTTGAAACTATGCCCAAAGGGCAACCAAACCCTTGATCCAGCAATACCACTACTAGCTCTCTATCCCAAAGAGATTTTTTAAAAAAGGAAAAGGACGTATATATACAAAACCACATATAGTGACAAAGAATTGGAAATTGAGACGATGCTTATCAATTAGGAAATGGCTAAATAATTTGTGGTATATGATTGTGATGGGATATTATTCTGATATGAGAAATGATGACCAGGATGCTTTCAGAAAAACCTGGAAATACTTACTTGAACTGTTGCAAAGTGAAGTGAGCAGAACCAGGAGAACATTGAACACAGAAACAGCAATATTGTATAATGATCAACTGTGAATGACTTAGCTATTCTCAGCAATACCAAAATCCAAGACAATACTGAAGGACCTATGATCTACCTCCAGAGAAAGAACTGATGGAATCTGAATGCAGAGGAAAGTATACTGTTTTTAGCTTTTCTTGTTTTTCTTGGATTTTTTGTCTATGTTTTCTTTTCAAAATGACTAATACTGAAATATGTTTTGCATGACTATACATGTATAACCTTTATCAAAGTACTTGCATTTTCTATGAGAGGGGAGCGGAGAGAGGTGGTAGAGAGTTCCATATCATTTAGATAAAATAGCTCTCTCCAGTGATCTTTGAATTGCCAAATCTAACGGCCTTTTCTCAATCCTCATCCTCTCTGAAACTTTGACACTGTTGATCACACTCCTCTCCTGAATACTCTCTCCTCTATAGGTTTCCATGACACTGTTCTTTTCTGATTCTTCTCCTACTTGTCTGAACACCCTTTCTCAGTCTCCTTTGTTGTTTTTTATCAAATCATACCCACTAATGTGTCCCATGATCCTTTCTTAAGCCCTCTTCTCATGTTCATCTATGCCATTTCTATTGGTGATCTCATCAATCCCTGAGGATCCAATTATCATTTCTATTCAGATGAGTGCCAGATTTATATATCCAGCCCTAACCTCTTTCCTGCTCCACTTTCACATCGCCAGCTGCTTTTTGGGCATCTCGAACTGGATGTCCCATAGACATCTCAAACTCAACATGTTCAAAACAGAACTCATTATCTTTTGTCTTCTTCCCAAGTTCCCTATTACTATCGGGGGCACCCACTCCCAATCACCCAGGTTCAAAGTCTTTGTGTCATCTCCAACTCCTCTCTTTAACTTATTCTGTATATCCAATCTGTTGCCAGGTCTACTTATTTCTATTTTCTCAACATCTTTTATATAAGTCCCATGTTCACCATTCATACAGCCACCATTATGATAGAGACTTTCATCACTTCATACTTGGCAATTTCAATAGACTTCTGCTTGACTCAAGCTTCTTCCCACTCCAATCCATTCTCCACTAAGTTGCAAAAGTGATTTTCTTATGTTGAGGTCTGATTATGTTACTCTCAATTCAATAAATTCCCGTGGTTCCCTATTACCTCCAAAATCAAATGTAAAATTATCTGCTTGGCATCTAAAGCCTTGCACAAGCTGGCCCTTTCCTCTCTTTTCAGTGTTGTTACACATTACACCCCTCCATACTGTGTGTTTCAGCAATACCAGCCTCCTTGCTGTTCCTCTAACAGAACATTCCATCTCCCAACTCTGTGTGTTTTTATTGGCTGTTCCCAGCACTTGGAATGTTCTCCCTCGTTTTCTCTGCCCACTGGCTTCCCTGCCTTCCTTCAAGATTCAGCTCAAACCTCATATTTCTGCAAGAGGGTTTTTTCCCAGATAGCTCTACTGCCAGTATCTACCCTCTATTATTTTCCATTTATTTTGTGTATATATATATATATGCGTATATATATATATATATCTTATACGTACACAGTTGTTCACATGTTGCCTCCCCCTTTAGAATCTGAGTTTTGCCTTCTTTGTATCCCTAGTACTTAACACACTGCCTGATACATAGTATATGCTTAATAAATGCTTTTTAACTGACTAACAGATGTTTATTGCAATCCTTATGTGTCTTAGAAAATAATCTTCCTGAAATGTTTGGCCAAAAATCTATCACCTGGTGGCCATCTTCTAGCAATGAATGAATGAAAAGCATTTATAAATACTTGCGATGATGGAGTGCATCTTGAGTCTATACTTGAAGCCTTTCTAGTTTGGTAGAACTTTGAGGAACTTAAATTCTCCTTCATAGACTTTGAGAACCAAGAGTCATCAATAGCTACAACCAGTCAATAGAGAATGACTTTAGTCGAAATCTTATGATGATGATCACAGCAATAAAAATAATGCATATGGATGGACAGTAAAGGGTGATATTTCATTGTATCTCACTCCTTTTTATTGACAAGTATTGCTCTCCAAATTTTTTGTGTGTGAGAAGGGATTTCTACCCACTTTCCTCAAAGCTTTGAAATCATTGCTCAACATACCCCACTCTTTCCCAGAAATCCTAATGCAGTGAAGGAAGTGAGAGGTGCCAACTCCAGCCTTGGGGATCCGACAAGTAAAATTTCAAGTTCTATCAGTTCTTGATTAATATTCATATACTGGTTAAAGATACCCCCTGTCTAGGTGTTGATTTTGCTCCTCTTTTCAGAATCTTAAACTCATTTTGTAAAGTGCTACCATTGCTGAATGAATCATGGCTCCAGCTGAGCAGGTAGGGCAGATAGCTGATTTCCTTTCTCTTATGTGCCTCCTGTAGGCTAATTTTGCTTTTAGTATGAGCGGGTAAATTAGTTGCACTTGTTACCAAGGGTAACAAATGGCAAAGACTAGGTATTCAGTAACTACCTGTAAATTTGATTCTAAACTTTTCTTCTTTGTCACAGAAGAAATGAAGGTGAAAAAGCCTTAACTGTTGCAATACCCAGTTCAATTCAACAACCTTTTGTTAAATGTTTAGGGTGTAAATAGTATACTAGGCACTATTCCAAGGAGTAAAATAGAAAGTTTAAACAAAATATGGCCCTGGCCTCGTGAAGCTTATATTCTAGTAGAGGAATAAGACAGCTATTCAGAGAACTAGAAATGGGATGGAAATAGACCTGTGATTACATGGGTATGGAGAACTCCCACTGAGGAACTTCCTGCACCAATTCAGACAGACAGGTTCTCCAGAAGCCTTATCTTAGACAGTTAAGTGATGAAACTGAAAGGTCAAGAAACTTACCTACAGTCACTCAGCCAGCATGTGTAGGAGACCAGGTCTTCCTAAATTTGATCATAGCTCTCTATCCACTTCCCACCTGGCAGCTCCATCAGACCTGCAAGATCAAAACAACTTTTAAACTCATGCTTCCTCAATATGCCCTGCCCTTACCACCCCACCTCTGATTGGAAAAGATGGTGAGTAGACTTTGGAGAGCTCCTCCTAGACTTTCTTTTTAAAAAGGGGCCTCAGAGAAGACAACCCATCATTTTCCAGCTGGTGCCAGGTACAGTCCCTCCCCTCCCTTCACCCTTTTCAGAGTCTTCTTATGTGCTGTCTTCACCCATTAGATTGTGAATTCCTTAGGAGCAGATACAGTTTTTTACCTTTCTTTGTATCCCCAGTGGTTAGCACAGTGCCTGGCACATAGTAAGTTCTCAATAAATGTTTATTTTTTTTTAGGTAGTGTGACTGACTATGCTATACTGCCTCTCACAAAGATAATTAGGGTGCACAATATCACAGAATAACAAATATATTTGAGAATACAAAATAAAATGAGGTTTAAACAGAAAGGTCTTCACATAGGCAGCTGAGTGGCTCCATGGACAGAATATTAGACCTGGAGTTAGAAAAAACTGAGCTCAAATCCAGCTTTGGACAGCTTTGTGAGCCTGGGTAAGTCACTTAATCGCTGTCTGCCTCAGTTTCCTCATCTGTAAAATGGGGATAATGATAAATAATAGCACTTATCTCCCCTGTGGGTTGTAAGGATAAAATAAGATAGTATCTAGAAAGTGCTTTGCAAATCTTAAAGTGTTACATAGTGCTAGCTATTATCACTAAGAAGACCAAGTCTCAAAGACTTCTTACAGTAGATAGCCTTTGAGTTGATCTTTAAAGGACAAGCAGGAATTTAACTGACAAAAAGGGAGAGAAGGATAGGACAAGAGAAGATATTCCAGACATAGAGAATAGCATAACAAAGGCTTGGAGGGGACAATGTACAGAACAGAAAGTTACTTCCTCTTCTGACAACAGCCAGAACAAGAGCCAAGACAGGAGTTAAGGACAGCTCAAGGAGTTTCTCAGAACACTTAAGTCTCATGAAGTTATCTGACATTTTGGAAGCACTTCATAAAAACTCTGAAGATATAGTGATAGAAACCACAGCAGAAAAACGCATTTGCTTAACAAACTACAAATCATCAGCAGTGCCAGTGAGTATGGTTAGCAAGTATCAAGCCTCTTGACATCATTCCCAGCAGAGGAATGCTTTCCTCCTTCCTCATATATCGCAAACAATTACAGAAAGTGATGGCTATGACCTCACTGCTCTGCCTTGCCAACCCACAGTGACCCACCTCTTCCTCTGATCTTAAGTCACAAAATAACAAAAGGGAAAAACTCTTCCAAGGTAAGAAAAAAAAAATGTTGGCTCAGTTCATTGACTTTACACCCTGTGTATCAACACTTGGCATCCTCAGATTTCACTCCTTCAGGATATTCTGTTCCCTTCATGAACCCATGTGAGGAGTTAGGGTTTGCCCAAGGGAACAGCTATGTGGCATGAAGAGAACTGAGGTGGTTTTCAATCACCAGAGTTTAAAAGAAAATCATCGTTTCTCAGAATAAACAATTTGCACTCCATTTTTGGGGTGTGCTGCAAGAGCTAGGTCATGGCATATAAAAACCAAAAAATCCAAAGATTTTTAAAAGAAAAAAAATAAGGATATGAACAGTTACGAAAAATGATTCTGGATTTTTGATATTAGTCATGTGTTTTCAGTACCTGAGTTGTCCTTAAGAGTGAAGTCAAGAGAAAATGAAATAAATTTCAGGTCAAATGAGGTCAATATTCCTTCAAATCTCCTTTGGGAGGTTCAAGGAAGAGCCCAAAGTCTTTCAAAGGTCGTGTTTGAGTCATTTGTTCTCTATTATAATTATTTCAGATGGTTCTTGGATTTTTTAACTTAATGGTCTTTATTATTTTTATTTCTGATAGCTCTTTAGCTCTAAATGAATATGTTAATTTTGTGAGAGAGGGCACTAGCAGCTAGGGGAATAAGGAAAGGTCTCATATAGAGGGTGGAGCTTGAGCTGAGCTCTGGAAGCAACTAGAAATTTTAAAAGATGGAGTTGAGGAGGAAGTACATGCCAAGTATGGGTGACAGCCCATGCAATGACACCAACATGGAAGACAGAATATAGTTTATGAGGAACAGCAAGAAGGCCAATTTGGCTGGATCAAAGAGTGCATGAAAAGGAGCAATTAATAATAAGACTGAAGAGTAGGTTGGAGTCTGGCTGTTGATTAGTGAAGAGCTAAGACTGGGATACATTCAAAAGGCAGTAGTTGATCAGAGCCTGGCCCTTTTTTTGTCTGATTCTCAACTGCGTCCCTACATTCTGCTAAGAGATAATAACATAAGAAGACATGATATGGTGGCTAGGTGGTACAGTGGATAGAGCACTAGTCCTGTAGTCAGGAGGACCTTGGAGTCAGGAGCCACCTCAGGAAAGGAGGAGGAGGAGGAGGAGGAGGTGGAGAAGGAAGAGGTAGAAGAGGAGGAGGAGAAGGAGGAGGAGAATGATGATGATGATATAATCATAGTTCGAACCAATAGCATTGAAAGACAACTCCTATCCTTCAGGGGTACCCTTGAAAAGCTGAAGGAAAATGTAGTTGTCCTTGTTCTGGGAGACAGAGTCCAGAGCAATAGCTACAGGTTTATCTATTATTATTGATAAGAATAAGCATTAAAGAAAGGACAGCAGATTTGACCCATTTCACATATATTTTTTGTCTAGATTCTGGGCTCTTATAAATGCTTATAATGAAAAGAACACTGGATTAGGAATCAGAGGACTGAGGTTCAAATCCTGACTTTCCCACTTACTACCCATGTGAAGTAAGAAAAATCACTAACCTCTCTGAATCTGTTCCCTCATACTTATTTTGTTCCTAATATTTCATAATCTACCTCTGTAATATTTCTCAAATTAGTAGGTACACCAAAATGATGCTGCCTTTAGCTGCCATGTTTTTCCATTTGGCAAGGAGATAATTGTATGCTGATTGAGATGTTTTCTGGAATCTTTGGGTCTCCTGATTGTGCTATTTGTTGTATTAAATTTATCTAAGGTAGAAGATGTGTATTGCAAGATGAATGAATGAATGAATGCAAAAGCATTTATTAAGTGTTTACTGTGTGCAAAGCCCTGAGGATACAAATAGAACAGCAGAAACAGATTCTGTATCTAAAAGCTCACATTTTAATGGGGGAACAGCTTTTTAGATGTTTTTATATCCAGCTGTTTGTTAGGTTTTATTTTCTTATCCAATCTGTAACAACAATCCAGGCAGCTAGGTGGCATATTGAATTGAGTACTAGACTTGGAGTCAGGAAGAGTTGAGCTCAAATCCTGCCATATATACTAACAAGCTGTGTGATGCTGGACAAGTTGCTTAACCTCTCTTAGCCTCAGTTTCTTCATCTATAAAATGAGGGTACTACTAGTATATACAGGGTTGTTGTGAGAATCAAGACATGATATATTTAAAGTGTTTTGCAAACCTTAAAGCTCAGCTATCACTGTTAATGGATCATTTAACCCATTAACATCTAATATTGTTGTTAGGCTCACGTTTTCTTTAATATATTGTGTTAGTATTGATTTTCTTTTGAGATAGGATCTCATCATCTTGTTCAGACTGGAGATGTAGCAACCACTCACAGACCCAATCCCAATCCCAATAGCCAACATGGGCTAGTTTGTCCCTTGCTCTCAAGGCCTCACCATATTGGTGACAGACTTAGTTCAGAATTCAGACTTGCAATCAGCTTTAGCTTGACTGCGATTCAGAATTACGGAAATTAAGTGATTCACCATCCTCAGCCTTTCCAGTTAAAAGAACTACAGGCATGGGCCACAATGTTGTAATGGTAATCAGGGCAGGATTTCTTGCTGTCGAGTGTCTGGCCTTTGTTCGAACGGGGCAGGTAAAGTGGAATCTTTTGTCTTGGAATGCTTCTCAGCACTGGATTTGTATATGATGTGGTACTAGTGATTAACTAACTTTCCCACACCCTGAATGGTGAGCCTCAAGCCCTCAGGGTATATGTGTTAGAAGGTTAGCATTTCGCTTTTGGGTGTACACTCATTGAAAGAGTGATGAAACTCTGGGCAAGCCATTGAAACAGCCATCTCTGATAGAAAACCCAGATATTGGTACTTCTCTGGTAACTATGTACTGCTATGGATAGTCTGGTTTGTGTTATTTGCTCTGTTTATAATGTATGTTTGTAATTTCTGTTTGTATTTGCCCTGAAGTTCAGGGAGCTGATCTTTCCCCTTTGAACTAAGTGAATGATATATGTATGTTTAATTAAAGTGAGATTGTTAACACCTTAAAGTTGCTTTCCTTAGAAAAGCAGATCAAAGAACCTGTGCTGGCAGCCTTTCTGTGTGCTCTTGTTGTTGGTCTTACACAGCCACAGTAGCTGCTATCAACATTGTTTTGTTACACATGGTTGGCCAGTATTCATTTTTTTCTCCCCTCCTTTAGGTCAGTACTTTGTCTCACCCATGGTACTTCCTAGGCCCTTATCTTCCTGTCTGTCACCGTATAGAAGCAGTATGGTATGGCTGCTGAAGACAATTATGAAGGCCACTTTTATTTTTGTCCATTTCCTCAGGCTCCACAACTCCAAAAACCATTCATTACCTTACTAACAACCCTTTGGAGATGAGTCTATCCATTCTTAGCTAGTTTGGTCCTTTAATATCAAACACATTCATTTTGTTGTTGGATCTATATACTAATCCTCTCTAAATGGGTTGAATATGCCAGAGCTTGGTTTCAGCTGGCACAGCCTTTGAGAACTCAGGATCACCTTCATATCATCATAAGATATTGGAGTAAGACTTTAGGAACATAGAACAAATTATAAACAAGCTCTTGTTCTAAAATATGAGAACACACTACACAAATTAACGATGGATGACTTTAGCCATTTGCAAGAACCTTCCATTCAATTTAAAAAACAGAAACACTGTCCATTTTACACTGTATTTGAAGATAATAAATCTGATAAAATTAAAGTTTTAGAGAGTGACCATATTAAAAAGAAAATAATGTAGATCAGCTACGACCTGGGAAACTGTAGCATGACCATGTTATGGCAACAAATAAGCTGGGTGACTGATAATTATTGAAAAAAGACAGTTGGATAACCAGAATTCGTTGACATGTTTGTACTGACCAGGGCAGAAGTGCTCTGATTCTAGGTGGATGGAGACAGAAATGACCAAAAAGTAGAACAGGATAGTTTGATCAAATAAGATATTATATTAAATTACTTTGTAAACTTAGAGAATCTATATAAAGGTAAAAGGCCAGTATTTTTATTATTGATATGACTATCCCTTTGACAGTACTCAGTTTCCTCTTTTTCTCATCATCCATCTTCTGACCTATAAGTTGGTTTCCTGAGTTGAAGGAATACACCATGATGATAACAGAATGAAGTGCATCCATCATTAAAAATAAATAAATCAGTGTTCTGGTTTAAAAATAGGTCTCTGTGAACCTGGTTAGCATGAATTAATTCCCCAGAGCCTGGGGAAATTGAGTTTCAAAATATACAATATAAAACCAATTTAAAAAGGAAAACGGGCTTATGAACAATTCAATTAAATAAGCAAGTGCCTAGCGTGTTCCAAACTGGGCGCTGGGAACACAAAGAAACAGTCCTTGCTTTCAAGGGGCTGCTATTCTATTACTAGGAACATTTTGTACATAAGTATGGGCAAAATGAGGTGTATGGGGTGTTCAAGTAGGTCTAGCACCTCTGGTGTGAGGGCTTTTCAGGGCTGTTTATCTATCGGGCACTCAAGTCTCACCTGTGGCTCCAAAAAGCTGTAGCATTTGTAACAGACACGCCCTGGTAAACCATCTTGGAAGAAAGGTTAAACCAGGTCGAGGGTAATTGAAATGCCTCAAATCTGTCACTGAGTTAGGGGATATCTATCCCAAGCACGTGAAGATTTCCCCAGGTGGGATGGGTGGATGAGAACAACTTGTTTTAACAGCCATGAAGGTGGCTGAAGAAGGCATTGTGGAGTACTTAGAGCTTGGTCAGACATTAAAGACACCAAGATTATCCACTGCATCTCGGGTCTTTGCCAATCATCTTCACTTTTGTCTTGCCACTGGACTTCAGAGACTCTGGAAGAGAGAGTAAAGCTAACAATTCTGTGCAATTCTGCCTCACTTAAACCCAGCTCATGCAGGACTCAAGACTTTACCCCGTGATGTCATTGGTCCTTTTCAAAATCAAAGGACAAACAACAACAACAGGCAAAATAAACACAAATTGGTTTTGTGAGGGTAGCTCCAGTAGATGGAGAGAGGAGATCACTAAAGGTTTGAAGATGAAACTTGACATGGGCTTTGAAGGAAACAAAAGATATCAAGAGGTAGAAATGAGGAAAGTGTGCATTCCAGACATGAAGGAAAGGCATGGAGTTCAAAGATTGTTATGTGTGAGCACTACAGAGAAAGTCAGTTTAGCTAGAGTACATGAAGAAGGATAACATATAATTAGCCTGAAAAAAAAGTAAGGTTAGACCCAGGTTGTAAAAGGCTTCAAATGAAAATTTATGATGATGGGTCCTTCTTACCTCACTCATATTTTCTCATTTATTAGCTTGCAGGTACACAGAGATGTGGTGACATAAGCAACAGTCTCTAACAAAAGACCGTAGACCAGCCCCTGGCCTATGGACCTTTGGAGACCTTGACTGAAATAGCCTCATCAGACTTATACGAGGAATTTTACATGGGCAATCCCACATGATTTACATTAATCTTGATGTGTGGTGCCTCTAAGGAATGCCAGAATTTAAAAAGATTTATTCCGATTTTAACAAACAACAAAAAAAAATGGACATTTCCATATATAAATTAGAATTGAAAGGGGGGATTATGCATAAGACTATAGATCTCTATGTACACTTTGCTTTTCATTTTAAGTTTATGATACATTTAACATGTGACTTTCAAAGCTATCCTTCTTGTCTATCTTTCCTTCAGGAAGGCTGCCCTTTTGCCAGGAATTTGAGAGTACCCCCCCCTTCTGGTCCGTAGTAAAAGCTTGTTCATAGATTGGTGTACAAAAAATATTATTATCCTCATTTTCCATCTTCCATCTTCCCAGAAGGGAAGAAGCCTTCCCTTGGGGAAATAGATGGTTTCACATGGCAGTAATCACATCATTATTTTCCTCCAGGTAAGAAGCTCATGAATCTGAGCTGGAATGCTGCAGCTGGCACTGATTTAATTTCAAGCTTGTCCATTAGAGGTCTTATCTATTCTGCTGGAAAGTGGGAAAGGAAGTTAAAGGAGCTTCTATTATTTATATTTAAATACAAATGGGATGTGCAATGATGCCTCTTTGCATTTCACCCAGACACTGAAACTGATTAACCAAGTGAAACAGCAGAGATATTTAATAGGAGCAAAACCTGTCAGTTCTGAATGACAGAGAGCCGGGTCTGCAGTCTGATGGCTGGATTGTTTGACCTACTGAGATCTCTTCCAGTTCATTGAAATCACAATTCTATTGTTTGGTTAATAAAAACAAGGACAGAAAAGGAACCAAAATGAGGAGAGAGCCCAGAGGGACTACTATCAAGTCCAGATGAGCACACAGAAAAGCTCTGATTCTAATTCGTTAACAGCACTGAGACACTTGAATAAATCATTACATCAGTACAAATCAGTATTCCCCAGCTAAGGATGGGATGGGATTTTACACAACTTTCAAAATTCACAAAAGATGATGAAGACCCTTTCAGAAATTTTTGTTGAGAGGGATGAATTCAAGCAGGGTCAAGTAGAGAGGTTCAGAATTTAAATTTGGGCTACTGATTTAATTTTTGGTAAATAAGGCCATGTCATGATACTTACCATGGAGATATAAAAGGGTTTGAAGGGAGTTCCAGAGTTCACGATTCATGCCCTGCAGGTGAAAAAATTCCTCCAATTCTCCAAGGCAAGCGGTACAGCCATTTCAGAAAAGCAGCATGGTGGAATGGATAGAATACTGGAATTGGAATCAAGAAGACCTGGATTCAAATTCCACTCCCTTATTTGTTAGCTGTGTAACCACAGGCAAGTCATTTAACCTTATTGAACTCCAGTTTCCTCCTATGGAAAATGAGGATAATAATATTTTTTGTACACCAATCTATGAACAAGCTTTTACTAAGGACCAGACATGGGCCAGACATTGTGTTTAATTCTGGAAATACCAAGACAAGCATGAAATAGTTCCCATTATCACAGAGCTTACATTGTAGTGAAAGCAATAATATGTTTATTATAAGCATATAAATAATATAGACAAGTGCATATAGGATGGTTAGGGAGGAAGGGCATTAGCTGCCAGTGGGGATCAGGAGAAGCTTCAAGTAGAATAGGACATATGTGTTGAGTCTAGCTATGTGAAAAAGTTTTTTGTGAGACTCAGATGAGATCACGTATATAAAGCACTTTGCAAACTTTAATATGAAAGTGGTAGTTATTATTTTGAAAAACTCATTTGCAGGGAAACTTCAATTTGCTTGATCTTATTTATCCTCAAGGCAAACTCACTGTCCTAATAATCAGCATTTGCATGTCTGTTAACTTTTGAATAAGGGATTGTTGTTTTTCAGACCATAAAAAGACAAATTCTTCACTATTTCCTTAAAAAAATCTTTTTTATAGCCATTTTGTTTGTATTTTCATATCCCCAAAATCATGGACCTCCAAAGAGATCTTCATTAATGTTCAACGTTATGGGATGGCAACTTCACAGTTCTTTCATTTTATACTCTAAATAGACTTGAATTCTATTATATGTCCATGTTAGGAATACCCTGGCAGCATGCCCTACACACTTCTACTACTGCCACATATTCTCCCTATTCTCTCACTCACCATTCCATACTTTTTCATTGCTCTCCAAGGTATCCCTCCCAGGTCATTTCCTCTTTCTACCTTCTCAGAAGAGGACCTTACCTCATACTCCATCAAAAAAAAAATTGAGGGCATTCATCAAGAACTTTCTCTTTTTTTTCCTCATTATCCCCTATCATTCAGACATCTTCCCCCAACATCCAGCACTTTATCCCTGTCTCACATGAAAAGGGGCTCTATTCCTGGCCAAGATAAGCCCCTCCATATGTATTTTTGATCCGATATTCTCCAGCACATCATTTCTATCATATTCTCTCTCTGTCTCTGTCTCTGTCTCTCTCTCTCTCCCTATCTATTGGCTCCTTCTCTGTTGCCTCCCAACATGCACAGGCCCCCCCAACCTTAAACTTTTGCATGAGCCTACCATGACTGCTAGCTATCATCCTATATCTTTTATCTTTTTCTTGACTAAACTCCTTGAGAAAGTCATCTACACCTAGTGTCTCCACTTCCTCTTCTCTGACAAAACCCTAAAGTATCTGTAATCTGGCTTCTGATTTCATGATTCAACTGATACTACTTTCTTGAAAGTGTTCAGTGATCTTTCTTAATTGACAAATCTAATGGCCTTTTCTTGGTCTTCATTCTCTACCTCTCTACTTCCTTCGACACTATCTATCACATTTGTAGGGCGCTCTGTAGCACTCCTCTAAGTCTGAGGGAAAGAACCCAGCATCCAGTTGGAGCTAGTTCTGTCCCCACAAGAGTCACTTAAGACAGAGAAGTAGGCCAATCAAATGTGATTGTCCACTATGAGAGGAAGATGAGATGCTTCAATATCTAGCCCCAGGGGAAATTACCATTAGAGGAGTGGAAGTCAGAACATGAGTAATAGGGTATTGCATTAATCTGGCTAGCAGTTGCTGTGGGGGCGAAAAACCAACAACAATCAGCTCACAGAATGCTGCCAGCCCAGATTCTTTTGATCTGATTTACTAAGGAAAGCAACGTTAAGGGGTTAACAATCTTACTTTAATCTAGCATACAAATATCATTCACTTGGTTCAGGGGAAAAAGCCAGCACCCTGAACTTCAGAGCAAATACAAACAAATTACAAACATCAACAGACAGACCTTGTCTGATTCAAATCCTACTTCATAGTTACCAAAGTTTAACCAAGTCTGAACATCCAGGCAAGCTGGAGGGCTCTTAACTACAGCTGCCCAGAGTCTCCACATCAGCACACCACCAAGAGTGAGAGCCCTAAGCAAATAGCTCTGTCTTCTCTTTTTATGCACGCTTTAGCTGTCAGAACTTAAGCTCTTACTAGTGGCTCTGGAGTTAGCACCTCCCCCTAGGACCTTGAGGGCTTCACGCCCACATCGGTTTAGCACCTGATAGCTAGGGGTTTTGGGCCTTGGGAGCAAAGATATAATCAGACCTCCCTTTATGGGCCCCACCTGGAGCCCCACCTTAGTTACCTAATTTAATCAAGGAGATAAAAGGTCAAACTCTTCAAGGACACTTCCTTGAATAAGTGCTAAAAGCCCTCCTTATTTACATATACATAGGGGAAAATATGGGAGGGGGGATTGAAATTACCAATGTTCTCAAGAGGAAGAAAACTCAAAGCCTTTGAGCATAATCAGATAAACCAACAAGAAAGACATTAACAGCAAAAGGAAAAATGTAGCCTCTGGATCTAGTAAGTAAGTTTAATCATCTATGAATAAATACTGAAAAACAAAGGAAAATGACCCAAAACCTGATTAGGCAGAATTGAAGAGCATGTAGAGCCACATTAGGCTATTCCTGCACAGTTTCAAAGAGAAATGAGAATTGTGAGGGCAAAATTTAAAGCCTACATGGTAGAAATAATTGGCAGAATAGAAAATATTTGAATCTGTGGTGGCAAGTCTCACTGAAAGAAAGAGAGAGAAAGAGAGAGAGAGAGAGAGAGAGAGAGAGAGAGAGAGAGAGAGAGAGAGAGAGAGAGAGAGGGAGAGGGAGAGAGAGAGAGAGAGAGAGAGAGAGAATAGTTTATTGGGAATGCAAATACACAGAAGTGAAGGACAATCTGAAGAGAAGCAAAAAGAAATATCAAAAGAAAGCATGTTCTATATATGAGTAAAGACAAGATGCATATAGGTAACTTAAAGATTACACATCTCCCAGAAGGACACAAGTCAAAAAAATTTGAATACCATAACACAAGAAATAATACAAGAATACTGCCCAGAACTTCTGAACACAGAAAACAAGATATGAATCAAAAGAATTCACAAATAGTGTAAATCTTGTTTTTGTCTTTTTGCATAGTACCTGGCAGAAAATAAGTACTTATTATCTATGGACCCACCACTAACTGACTGCTTTGGCCCCATTTGTAGACTCAGCCCCACCCATGTTCTTGCTTCAGTTCTATCCCCTGGGCTGGGTACTGATTTCTTTTTCCAAAAAGGAATTCATTATCTTTTCCCCTTAAACCTTTCCATTTACAAACTTCCCCATTACTGTCAAGGGCACCACTAGCCTGCTAGTCATCATCCTCCCTGCACCCAGACTCACAACCTAGGTATTATCTTTGACTCCCTACTCTCTCACTCCCCTCCATATCCTCAGTGCAGAGTCTATCTATGCTGTCCCTCTACTCTATGAACTCCAGCGGCTCCCTCTTACCTCTAGGATCAATGTTTAGAGTTCAGTCTTTGGTGTCCTTGCTGTTTCTTGCACAAGATACTCCATCTGCCAACTGTAGGCAATTTCATTGGCTATCCTCCATGCCTAGGATGCTCTCCCTCAACTTTACCTTCTGGCTTCCCTGTTTTCCTTTAAGTCCAAGTTAAAATCCCACCTTCTACAGGGAGCCTTTCCTGACTCCCATTAATTTTAGTGCCTTCCCTCTTTTAAATATTTCTAATTTATCCTGTACATAGTTTGTTTATACACAATTGTTTAAATGTTGTTTCCTCTGTTAGCCTGTGAGTTTGTTAAAAATAGGAATTGCCTTTTGCCTTTCTTTGTATCCCCAGCACTTAGCACAGTGCCTGGCACATAGCAGACAATAAATATTTATTGATTGACTGATCTGTTTCTTAGGCACTCTATCTTTGGTTCCCAAACCTGCTGTCCAGTCAAGCTATGTCTAGGCTCTGACTGACTCAGTTGCTGGTCACTTAGTACCTGGAACACTGAAAATATTAGGAGGAAAAAAATTTTGTAGTTCAAATACTATAGCCTTTTTTTCTATAATTGTGTCATGCCTGATAACTCTACTCATGAAGAGAATTTGAGACTGTCAAATGGCAAGGAGCTATCTAGTACCTAGACAGAAGGTGATCAAGTTGCTAGTAAAGTAGCCTGAGCAAATAGGATAATGCACAAACTCTCTCCCCTCTAATTGGATGGTAAATTACTTATTTCACTTAATAGGATAAGGAGATTTCAAAACTCATCTATCTATCTGTATTTTAATCTCCATATTTATGTTACTTTGGGGTGCCTGCTTATAATAACTACAGAGGAATCCATTAAATTTGACTTTTATCTCTTTTTAATGTCAGAGCCATATGTTTGACCTCCCTTCATACATATTCATGTTGCCATTAACAACTAGGCCATCCTTTCCTCCCCCCAAGGTTGTAAGCACAGAACAATGAGTCTTCTGTGAGTAGGAATCAAATGATAAAGTAGCCTGAAATTAAGTAGTTGTCCACATTGGAAAGACTTGGAGAATCATGTGGCTTTTGATTCTCCACAAGGTCATCTAGTAGAGTCCCCTCTAAGGCTTGACCTAAATTTATTAAACAAGTAGATATCGATCCTATAAAATGAAAACATTAGAGTAAGTGATCTCTAAGGTCCCCTCCAGTTCCAAAATGTGATGACTGAGAATTCATCTCTGAGAAGGTTGAATTTAAAGTCTCTCTTGCTAGCTATTCCTCAATGACAAATCTATGAAACAAACAAAAAAAGTCTTTGATATGAGGAAAAGAGTCACACAAGTGGAATAAATGATAAAATAGTGAATGATTTTACTTCTACCAGGGTCAAACTATCTCCAGAAGGAAACAAAGAAAAGGACTTCTTTTTGCCTAATCTCTTTTCTCCTTATTTGTGACTCATAGTGGACATCCTGATCTAGTTCTGTTGTATCCTTGAAAATCCCACATGAAATAATCACAAAACCACAATAGAATTGCTCCAGTGATTAGCATTAGCACATTAATAAGGCAATGCAATTAAATCATGTAGCCCATGTAGGCTCTGAGGCACCCTCATCCCAATTCCCTGCTCTTACTGGCTATCCTGGTTCTCAGAGTTTAGCTAGCTACATCTCCTCTTCATGGTTCTAGGGTATTGTGAGGCATTGGGGGAGATTCTTTAATGCCATTAGCTTGAGCCTCCACTAGTGTGCTTCTCCCTGCCTCTTCCCCCAACCCCAGATTATCAGGTAAGCATTGCTTATTTAGTTTAAGCAGCTTTTAGAAATGGGTATTTACTAAGATGGTACAATATGAACAGCTGGTATAAATCATTCCCCCTAGAAGTCTATAGCACACTTGTCTACCAATAGACAGGGGAAGTTTCTAGGGGAAAGCAGAACCAAGCTTAGAGAGTACATATGGCCAAGGTGTAACTCTTGACAGAAATGGTTGGTTGATAGAAATCTGCTTGATAGAAATCCTTTACTCACATCCATGAGGTTCTCAATAAGTTCCCCTTACAAAGCCACTTTTTGCCAGACTTGTAGAGCCATGAGTCCAGTATTTCCTTGACTCCAAATGATGTAGACACTGCCATGAGCTCATGCAGAGATTCCATTAAAGACAGTGTTGGGAATGTAGGGAGTTAATATCCTATAACAACAATGTTGCTAGCAGCTACTGTGGCTATGTAAGACCAACAACACCAGCACACAGAAGGGCTGCCAGCACAGGTTCTTTGATCTGCTTTTTTAAGGAAAGCAACTTTAAGGGGTTAACAATCTCACTTTAATCAAACATACATATGTCATTCACTTAGTTCAGAGGGAAAAGCCAGCACCCTGAACTTTAGAGCAAATACAAACAGAAATTACAAATAGAGACAATATAAACAGAGCAAATAACACAATTCAACAGACAGGCTTTGTCTGATCAAGCTATCACATTTAGAGTTACCAAAAAGAGAAGCACTAACATCTGGGTTTTTTCAAAGCCAGGGGGCTCCAGCAGCTACACAGAGTCTCCACATCAACACTCTTCCATTGAGTGAAAGCCCCAAACAAAATGCTAACCTCTGAATTTATATGCCCTTCTTAGGGCCCAAAGGCTTCACATCTAATCAGCAAAAGGGTGTGGGCCTGGGGCTTAGCACCTATCAAGACTTAAAGGCATTTGATTACTTTAGCATTTTAAAAGAGAAAACAGTAAAAAAAAAAAAAGTCCCATCTTAATTAATATTACATATCCTTCAGAGGACCCCAAAGGTGGAAGGTTGTCTTCCAGTCCACAGGAGGAAAAATAGCCAAGGCTGAAGCTGAGGCTTCTCCTCTACTCCCCACTACACCTACACCTCACCTGTGAATCATCCTCAGTAAGGTACTAGAAAACCACATGTTCTGATTTCCAGAAAAGCCTCCATTGTCAAGTTGATTGATAACTAATAGACAAACCCTGGTGCATGGTTAGTTTCATCAGCCTATCTTTACAAGTCATTCTAGTCTAAAGGCTTTTCACTTCAAAGGCTTTCTAGTTCAAAGGTTTCCAGAACTCTCAGCCCACAGATGGTAAGGGGGTGAGACAACTGGTCAAAAGGATATAACAGGGGACTCCTTGCTGGCACTGGGTGCAAGACACTGTTGCATTGTCCCATATGCAGTTCTGGATTGCAGTCCCAGAGTGAAGGGGAACACTAGCTCACTAGAGCATGCAGCCACAGAGGAGTGAGTATTAGGGCAGAAAAGAGCTCCTGTGGTCACAGAGCACAGGCCAGGAGAGCAGTGACCACACATTTCCTTAGATCATAAAACCTAGGACGAACTGAAAACTTACAGACCACCGGAACTAGTTCTGAAAACAGCAGCACAAAAAAAAATCAAGCTCGGTACTGTGGCCTCAGCACTCCAGGAACACAACCCAACTTTAACATAAAGTTAAAAGTCAAAAATTAGGCTGGAAAAATGAGCAAACAAAAAAAAGTACCTGACCACAGAAAGTTACTATGGTGACAGGGAAGATCAAAACACAAGCTAAGAAGAAGACAACAAAGTCAAAACAACTACATTCAAAGCCTCAAAGAAAAATGTGATTTGGCTTCAGGCCCCCCAAAAAATTCCTAGAAGACCTCAAAAAGATTTTAAAAATCAATTAAGAGTAGAGGAAAAATGGGGGTAAAATGAGAGTGATGCAAGAAAATCGTGAAAAAAGAATCAATAGTTTGGTAAAGGAGGCACAAAAAAACTGATGAAAATTACACTTTAAAAAAAAAAAACAGAATAAGCCAAATGGTAAAAAGAAACACAAAAATCCACTCAAGAGAAGAACTCCTTAAAATCTTAATTGGCCAAATGGAAAAAGAGGTACAAAAACTCACTAAAGAAAATAATTCCTTAAAAATTGGAATTGGGCAAGAAGAAGCTAATAATTTCATGAGACATCAAGAAGATTCCTTGAGGTCCAGAATCATAATGTACTACTAAGGGAACTGGTTGGTCTGTGATGTTGTTGTTTGGCCTTCATCCTGAAAGAGGACCAATTATATCACTCGAGGGTGATGTGTTGACTTGTGCATGAATTGGATTTGAATGAGGTAGAGCTGTGCAAAGTCATAGGCCTCCAAAGTCATCAGAGTCCAGTGTCAAGACAATAGGCGATAGCCCAAGATGCAGTGGATGACCTTGGCCTTTTGGGTCTGTGGTGGTTCTCTGCCATAAAGTAATCAGAACAAGGAGAACAATTTGCACAAAGATTACAGTAATACAAAGGGGAAAAATAGCAATACTTCAAAAGTCTGATCAATGCAGTGGCCAATTGTGACCTCAGAGGACTTGGAGATTAAGCAGACTGCCCATCTAAAGGAAAAGCGTGACTCCATAACAGGTGCAGAAATAGCTTATATTTTCAAGTGTGGTCAACTTGTTGATTTGTCCTACCTGACTCTGCATTGCTTTCAGAGTGGACTCTTTGGTAACTGAGAACAATGTTAAAAATAAAGAAAAGCATCAGTAAAACACTGTACAAAGTGCTTTGTCAGTTTTAAATGGCTATACAAATATGAGTTATTATTATGGATAATAATGCCAGTAGAGCGATTAAAAACCTTCTTGTTATACCCATCAGTCTAGGAAAAGAATTCAGAAGAGTCTGGGGCTCAAACCAGGTTAAGAAATTCTTCCAGGTCAGGAAGTGCTGTATCCCACATAGTATATTGTAAGACCATTCACTTTCTTAAATTATGTTTTTGTCAAAGGTTCAAGAACCCTGCTCCATATGGAGCAGATATTGTACTTGGCACCAAAGACTTACTTATCATATAAGCAAATACAATAATGATGCAGAAATAAGAGATTTTTATCACCATTCTGTCCCTTGAGATAACCATTTCTTGCATGGCATAGTGGAAAGAGCCTGAACTTGAAGTTAGGTAACCTGAGTTTGAACTCCAACTTCTAGCACTTACGAGTCATGTGACCTGGGTAATTCACTTAAGGTCTCTGAGCCTCAGTTTCCTTATCCATAAGATAGAAATTATAATACTTGCTCTACCTACCTCACAGAGTTTTAGGAAAGTGCTTTGTAAGTTTTAAAATGGCTATACAAATCTGTTACTATTCTTGTTAATAATAATACTAGTAGAGAGATTAAGAATCTTTTGTTGTATAGCTCAGTCTAGGAGGAGAAGCCAGAAGAGTCCTGGGCTCAAAGTCAGGTTAAGAAATTCTATTCATTATATGATCCTGGACCAGTCAATTGACCAAATCAACCAGCTAGAAAATTGTAATGAAAGAATTCCTTTTTAAGGGACAGGACATTATGGAAGACCAGATGTTGTATCTCGTATGAGATTTATGTGGCTTAGTAAATGACAAACAAGCATATAAAGGGACGCAAGGCAATTGATAGCCAAATTAGAACAGCCTTAAATGTGAATGAGTTAACAGCCAAGACAATAATGCCAGTAGAAAGTGTTTACTTTTATTGCCCCCAAAGAAAATGAGTTCATATTCACATCTAGAGGGCAAGCTAAATCTCATTGGTGACAATAGAAATATTTGATGCATTTACATTATTTGCCATGTTCATGGAATAGTCTTATAAAGAATCTGCAATAAAGGGAGAAAGGATTAATTCTCCATGCTTTTATGGACAAGGTTCTACAAGCTGAGCTGAAGAGGAGATTGTCAGAGGAGTTTGGTTTTTTATTAGGATTTAGATATTATTAAAGACTTTTGCTGGATATATACCCCAAGGAGATCAAAAACGGAAACGGGATGTATATTGGGAAATCAAAAAGCAAAAAACATCAATAAAACATCAGTAGGAAAAGGTTTTCGAGAACTCTGCTCTGGGTCAGACAGCATGAATAAATGAATAAGTGAAAGAGCATTTAAGTAGTTACTATGTTCCAGACAATGGGCGAAACACTGGGGATAAAAATATAAGTAGGATATGTTTGTATGCTCTTGGAATAATAAGACAGTGTGACTCATGTATGGCATGGATAATTTCTGATCTGAAATCTGGTCCACTCCTCTCCAAGTGACACTGATAGCCTCATTTTGTGAGGAGCAGGAAGAGGGCCACTTCTATCTCCAAAAGGGCTCTTGGGCTAGAATTATATCTATCTACTACCCCTCAAAAACTGGTGGTCTAGGGAGGAAGGAGGATGATCAATGCCACTTCCCCTGATAACTCTCAAGATGAAAGTAATACTTAATTTACTGTAGCCAGCTTAACTTTCTCCCACCGAATGCTAGTTATATAAAAGACCATCATGCATAACTAGTAAACCTCCTTATCAAAGGAAACAACAAACAGAAATTGGAGACATTACACAGATTAAACTGACCAAAGGATACACAGAAATAAAGGAGCTCTTCAGCTGAGAGTGAGATAAGATCTCAGCTCAAGCAACGAATGATCTCACCAAGAGGAATCTATTCTTAGAAATCCCTAGGGTCACAAGCACTGAGAGTCAAGGGACCTGTTGGAAGCCAGCTCCACATATATCTATGGACAAGGTATGAGATCCAGGGAGTTTTCCAGCCCATCATACAAGAGTCTGAATTTGCTTCTCTTAGCTGTCCTTCTAAAGGTCCTACAACCATCTGAAGAAATTCCTTCTCTACTCACACAGGTATATAGCCCATCAGAGAATTTCCTTCCACAAAACAGCACACAGTTTCACAAGAATTTCTCTCAGAGAAAAAAAGGCCCAATCCATATGTACATTTTATTTTATCCCAGAGATAATAGAAAGCAATGGAGTTTTGTTGTTTTTAAAAAAATGAGGACAGGGTGACATGGCCAGATATGCATTTTAGGAAAATCACTTTTAAAACTGAGTCAAGGATGGAAGGAAGTGAGAAGAACTTTGAGGTAAAAAGACCAACAATTAGAAGGTTATTGAAATATTCTAGATGAGAGGTAATGAGGGCCTAAACTAATGATGGCTTTGTGAACAGAAAGGAGACATATACAAGAGATGCTGTGAAGGTAGAAATGACATTACTTGGCATTTCTTTGACATTATTGTATGTGGGGTATGTGGGGTAAGACTGAATACTCAAAGATGACATTAAGGTTGTGAGCCTGAGTGATTAGAGCAGGAGAGGGGAACCTGTGGCCCTCTAGGTCCTCAAGTGCAGCCCTTCAACCAAATCCAAACAGCACAGAACAAGTCCTTTTATTAAGGGGATTTGTTTGGATTCAGTCAAAGGGCTCATTTGAAGACCTAGAGGGCCACATGTGGCCTTGAGGCCACAGGTTTCCCACCCCTGGACTAGAATGATTGCGATACCTTCAATAGTAATAGAGAAGTTGGGAAAAGAGGACGGTTGGAGGAAACCCAAAGTATTCTAGTAGCTGACTCCTAACTCATCCAAACAGCATGAGCAGCCATGTTATTCTTTCTCCCCCATGCCTTGATGGAGTCTGGGTGGTCTACAGGTCAGTGAAGGCAAAGCAAGGTGGAAGAGAAGCCCAATGGATCTTCCTGCCACCCACCTGAATATGGTCTTTGTGGGCGTGGTGTGCCTCAGGTTTGGGAAGAAATGCTTTGTAAGTCTTGTCCTTGCTATGCCTCTTGAGTAAATGAACGAATTGAGTCTACCGGTTCATTGTTAATTGGAAGCACACTAATGGGAGCTTGTGAACTACAGTATTAAATGTGTTACAGTATTTATATTATAGTATTAAGTTGATAGGGTTGCCCTCTAGAACCCAAGGCAGCAATCACCTCTTTGAAAACCCTATCTATTAGTGTGAGTTGGAGGACTGACCCCAGAGGAGGTGCTATACATAATTACAGAAATTTCTAAATAGAGATAGATTTTTGCAATCATGTCACACATGATAAAAGTTTAAGAAATGTATTGAAGAGATAAATATGCTTCATTAGGCTGAGAACTCAACTCATATAAACTTTATTGAATACCTAAAAGCTATAATCGAAGCCAAATTTGGAAAAAATAGACTGTATATCAAGGTATGCTTACTATCCAGTGTGATACTACTAGGCCTATTCTCCAAAGAAATAAAAGAAAAATACTTATAATATCCCTTTTCGTAATAGCCCCAAACTGGAAACTATGGGTGTGCCCATCTATTGGGGAATAACTAAACAAATTATGGTATATGAATGTAATGAAATATTGTACCAATAGAAATTTTAAAATGGACAATTTCAGAGGAAACAGAACACTGTGAACTGACACATTGAAGTGAGCAAAACTAAGAGAATAATTTATACAATGATAGCAATATTATGAAGAAAAACAAATTTGAAATACTTTAGAATTCTGATCAATCCAATGATAAAACTGTAATTACAAAGGACAGATGAGAAAGCAAGCTACTCACCTCCTCATAGATTGGTGACTTCAGAAGAGTAAGACATACATGTTTTGACGTGTCCAATGTAGGAATTTGTAAGATTATACACATTTGTTTTAAAGAGTTTTTTCTTTTTTAAAAAATATTGTTCAATGGCAAGGATGGTGAGAAAGATAAAAAAATGCTTGTAAAAATAAAAATATTAAATATACACGCATATCCAATATGATAAAAGTATCTGTTTGAGATGAAGAATTAAAGAATACGCATTAAAAATCTTGTTACCTTAAAAACAAATTGTGTAAAAGTAGTCATTGTAACAAAAGAAAAACATATTGCCTGTTAAAAGTTTTAATGATTTTAAAAGGTGTGAGGTTTATTGTGTAAGTAAATAAATTTACTTATTTTTTCTTTATCCCAGGAACTTTTCATGCCACCATAGGGGTTGGATAATAAAAACATATTATATCTCTGCAGTCGTTTGGTGTTTTCCAAGTACTTCCCTGACAGTAACTTTGTGACATAAAGATGGTTGTGTTGTTGTTTTGCTTTGATCAAACTTGTTTTTTCTTCCGTTTGTAATGTCGTCTTAAAGAGTTGCCTAAGGTACTGAAAGTTAAGTCACTTGCCCAAAGTCATAGTTTAACAGCTAGTAAATGTTAGAGCCAAGACTCTCACTGCATAGCTCTTTCCATGATGCCACACTATAGGAGGGAAAGGAAAATCAAGAAGAGAAGACATTCAAGGAAGGAGGAGGGGAACAATAAGAGTAATGGCAGACATAGGAATCAGTCTAATTTTCATATGACAGTGCCACAACTGTCCTGGTTAAAGTAGATGGTGCACATTGAACAATAATGAGAAATAAGTGACAGGTAGGTAGGATAGGGCCAGCTTATGGAGGACTCTGAAAAAAAATGAAGAATTTTTCCCATTTAAAAATAATAGAGGGGCAGTTAGGTGGCACGGTGAGTATAGCACTGGCCCTGGGGTCAGGAGGACCTCACTTCGAATCCGGCCTCAGACACTTGACATACTTACTAGCCGTGTGACCTTGGGCAAGTCACTTAACCCCAATTGGCCTGCCTTCCCCCCTCCAAAAAAATTTTTTTAAATAAATAAATAAATAATAGAAAATAGAAACCATTGAAGATTTTTGATCAGGAAAGTCATGTGATGAAATCGGTAATGAAGGAAGATTAATCTGGCAACACTGTGTATAACATCATGTTCTTCATCTCCCACCAGGCTGCATTCCCCTAGATTCCTCCAATATGTCCCTCAAAACTCTTAATCCTGGAAGATCTCGCTAATCCTTGAATTCATACCTTGTAAGTACCCTCAGCTCCAGCCCCTCCTTCTGATTGAATGGCTCCTCCAATTGAAGGAAAGGGCTGAGGTCAGCTCTTCTTTATTTCTCACCAGGCTACACTCTACCACCACCACCACCACCCCCTTTTTGGTTTCCTTTTTGGTTTTATTTTCCCCCATGAGAGTGTAAGTTCTTTGAAGGCAGAGGATCTTTTTTGGCTTGTATTTGTATTCCCAGTGCTTGGTGCAGTTTCCGGTATACAGAAAGCACTTAATAAATGCTTGTTGACTCATTTGAGAAAGGAGAGGCTGGAGAAATTAGCCTGGAGGCTATTACAGTAATCTAAGCACGAGGCTCTTGTACTAGCATGGTGGCAGTGAGAATACAGAGAAAGGGGCAATGATAGGAGATATCTTTAAGGAAAACCTTTAATTTAACCATTGATCTGATGCATGGAAGGGGTTTAGAAAGGAATGAGGAAAAAAGAAGAGAATAAAAGATGAGTCGAAATTTTAAGCCCCATTCAGGGGTCAGAAACCTGTGGCCTCGAGGCCACTTGTGCCCTCTAAGTCCTCAAGTCCTTTAACTGAATCCAAACTTCACAGAACAAATCCCCTTAATAAAAGGATTTGTCCTATAAAACTTGGACTCAGTCAAAAGACTGCATCCAAGAACCTAGAAGTCCACATATGGCCTTGAGGCTGCAGGTTCCTTACCCCTAGATGGTAATGCCATTGGCAGGAATGGGAAAGTTGAGAAATTATATTATATTAAGTTATATTATCTTCACTATGGTATTTTAGAAAAAGCATTGGAGTCAGTGATCTGGGTTCAGATGTTGGCTCTGCTATTTACCATCCATGTGGTCTTGGGCACATCACCTCCTCTCTGAGGTTTATTTTCCCATTTGTAGAATGAGAGGGTAAGGCTGAATTTGTATGCATGTGGCCAAATAATTTATACAACTAATGAGATCAGACAAGAACAGACTAGAATGCATTTTAATTTGCTTTCATAAGGAAAATATTCCCCAAAATATAATAGTACAGGCAGTTCTTACTGTAGTCTGTTCTTACTGATCTCATTAGCTATACAAATGATTTGTAAGGTGATTGTTTGGAACACTGACAATTACCACCTGTGTGACCTCAGACAAAGCACTTAACCTCTGTAGATCTCAGCTTCCTCATTGTATAATGAGGAGGTTGAGCTTGCTAGCTTCTGAGGTCCCTTCCAGCTCTCGCTATATGGTCCGACTAGATAAACTCTAAGGTGCCTTCCAGTTCTAAATCTTTGACCTTCCATTCAAAGGAGATCTCTCATCTGTATTCCAGTGCATTTTGTTCCCTTATTTTCATAGCTGATGGAAAATTAGCAGGACCTTCTTTAGTAGAAATTAACCCAACTTGCTTTGCATTTCTTGGACTGAGTAAGGATAAACTACCAGCAACTACAGCGTTAAGGTTGTTTACCAGCCTCCAGCAAACACAGCAAGACTCGGGGCACAACTCTAAATTAGTAAGTGGGAAACAAGTTTTGGGTTAGTTTTTTTTTTCCAAGACAGTTGGAGCTCTAGCCTGAAACCACTAATAAAGAGTTACCTTTCGCTATCATGTGAGTTGATTGGGAGTGAGCTGGATCATAATTAGCATCTGAAGTTTATTCATCTGTAAACCTGTAAAGGAAATTATTTCCCAGGGAATTGCAGTAGAAAGAATTATTACTCCAGCTGCCATAACTTGACAGAAGATGGCGATTACTCACCTTTGGGCCTCTTCCTGTTATGAAAACAGGGTGAAAGTAAATCATTTCTTAATCATCCTTACAAACAATGAATTAAGGCTTTCTATAATGAAGAGAATTGGCTTTTAATACAATAAACATAAAAATAATGTGCCTGCAATGCTAAATCTGCATGTTTCAGTCACAAAGTTCTAAAAATTTAGAGCTAAACTTAGCAGAGAAGCCCTTCCTTCTGTCCCCTGCATGTGTATGTTATTTTAATAATCTTATGTTGCTTAATCACAGATGTCATAGTAGATAAAGTGCTGACCTTGGAGTCAGGAAAATCTGGGATCAAAACCAACCTCCAACATAGAATGTTGTATGGCCTTTAACAAGTCACTTAATGTCTTAATGACCCAGATAACTCTCTCAAACTTTAAGTGATGAAGATTCGAATCTGCATCAGTAAAGGAATTTCCTCATCTAGAAGTCCCTACCCAGATGACATCACAGATCTGGTCAAAAATAGAAAAAAAAAATGCACACTCAAAGATCTTTCGTTAGTGTTACAATAGGGCCAGAATTACAAATTGTTGAACTCATTTGTATTAAGTATTACTTAATGCAAAGTAGATTCCTTCAAAGCCCGTGGCAAAGAAAAAAAAATGAAAATCCTACATATATGAGATGCATTTACAGCGTTTACTGCCATGAAATCATATGCAAGAGTAAAACACAATTGTAATTGTAAATTTAGCACAATTAGTCAATTGTAGGCCCGAGTAAAACACAATACTTATACAGTATTTAATAACCACCATCCTAAGTCTCTTTCCTTGAACTTGAGTGCATTTATAGAAGATCACAGCACAAAGCTAAGCCAGACCAAAGAAGAATTTGAAAGGCCAAGAGGAGGAAGGGAAAGGCCATGGACACGTTGTAGTTTTCCAATGAAAGGTTACTGAATGGGGATCTAATGAGCTTTGTAGGCAAAAAGGGGTTTGAGTACTAAAGCAGTTGCAGAATCTAATTTTTTTTGCTTCTTTTTGTATTTCACATTGTGTTACAGACACAAATGTTTCATAATAGTATGGTTCAGATATTTAAGGAAAATACATCTATTTTTGTCATTATTTGTTCTTGATTATTTTCATTTTTTAACCTTCCACTCTTTGTATTACTTCACCAACCCTCAAGCAGATAAGTCAATCTGTGTGGATGTTTTTTTTTTCTATTTCAATTAAAAAAAAAAACTTTGCCAAGTCAAAAAAAAAGTTTGTCCATGATTATAGAAGGTTACAACTGGAGAGAACTTCACAGCTCTTCTAGCCCAACATCCTCATTTTAAAGATGGGTAAACTGAGATCCAAAGTGGTAAAGTGACTTGTTCAAGGCAAAATAGAGAATAAATGGTAGATACAGGAGTCAATCTTAGGTGCCTTGAATCCAAATTCAGAGCTCTGATCACTAGACTGCTAACTCTCCTAATTCATATTTAGTTATGAGGGGGGCATTCACTTGTTCCTATTCACATAAAGAGCCAGATACTCGACAGTGCCATACTTGTCCCAGAAGTTGTGTATTCTAACACCAGAATGTGTCTGAGGGAGGCTGCCAAATTCTCTGTGATTCCCAGAAAATTCCAACCTCTAGTTAACTCCTAAACCTCACTCTTTATGAGTGGCAGCTGCTCCCTCTCATTAGTCTAAGAATTTATAAATGGGGGCAGATTCAGTCAATCAGAATAGATTTCAAGCTTCTAACCAACTAAAAGACTTCTCCTTCCTCCCTGACTCTGTTTTATTCCAATTGACCCAGATTACAAGGACATGGTACAGTGGAGTTTGTCATGTAAGTACCCAGATAAGCATGCTAACTGTATTATACAGTTCCTAAACTCACAGCATTGTTGTTTGTCCTTTTTGCTTGAAGAGGTCCAATGACATCAGATTGATGTCTTCACTCCCAAGTGAATTGGATTTAAGTGAGGCAAGGCTATGCAAAATCATCAACCTCACTCTCTCCTCCAGAATGGCAAGACATAGGTCAAGACAACTGGCAATGGCCCCAGATGGCAACTCATAGCACAGAATCAACAAAAGAGTAATACCTATAGAATGCACTAACTAGAACACATTATATTTTAACCTGTAGTGATTGGTTCTGGCCTTATTCTTTCAGGAAAAGGCTGGCTACATCTCCCCTTCAAGGTCCTGGACAAGGTATCATTGATATGTCAGGGGAGAGTCTTTCTCTAATGTTATTGGTTTCCATTCCGATGTATTTCTCCCACTGTCAGCCACCAGTGATGAACTCTCCAGGTCAAAGTAACTATTTAACATTAACTAGCTTTTCCAAAGTGATATTGACTTAAAAGATAGCAAGCCCTGAGGTACATTTTCCCTCCAACCCCTGGGAGCAAACTCTCCCCTATACTACTTTGGTCCCTAGGGAGACTGGGCACAGACTGAACATTGTTGCTATATAGCATTGGTCCTACCTAGTAGATATCCAGATACTGTTGGCTTCTGGATAAGCACTTGCTGTCCTGGGTCCTAACAGTGATTCCCCAGAGTATCAGGACTGGACTTGCTGGCTTCCACTAAACCCAACATGCCATTTCTCCTAGTGGCTCTATATCTTGACCTTTGGAAGCTCACTAGGTCACGGCCATCCCTGTCTCCTAAAAACAGAAAAGAATGAACATAATAGAGAAAAAAGCAACAGTAGAGAGATGTGGCTCAGCTTCATGGTGATTCCCTACCCAGAGGCCCTCAGCAACTCATCTTCCTTCTCCAATGCCAGCAAGTCAGAAAAAGAGCTTGGGCCAAAAGAACTGATTCTGGCTGACTAGTTTTTTTATGTTTTTTAAATGTTTTCCAGTTCCCGTTGTTCAGTCGTTTTTCAGTTGTATCTGACTCTTTGTGACCCCATTTGGGGTTTTCTTGGCAAAGATACTGGAGTGGTTTGCCATTTCCTTCTCCAACTCATTTTATAGATGAGGAAACCAAAGCAAACAGGGTTAAGTGACTTGCCCAGGGTCACATAGCTGGTAAGTGTTTGAGGCTAGATTTGAACTCACAAAGAAGAGTCTTCTTCACTCATGTCCAGTACTCTAACCACTGTGCCACCTAGATTGGAGTTCGTCATCACCACAAGATTAGTAAACCCGAATTCAGTGCATGTTCCAAATCTCCCCAAGACATTTTATGACACATTCTCTGGAAGCAGGCCCCCACCCACCTCTTGTACACAAGTGATTGTATCAGTACCGTTTTACATATAGAAGTACCAAACAGAAGAAAAGTACAATGTATTTAAATATGAACTCACTTTCATGTCCACAGCTATTCTCAAACCCAGCCTGTTCCCAGCCATTCTACAGGCATCTTCTGAACCCAGGAATTAAAGAAACACATTGTTAAATGGTTCAGCCTATGTCTGCCTGTTCCCATCAGAAGTAAGCAAGAGTCCTAAATTCCGGATTTAGCAAACATCCTCAATGAAACATCACTGCCCCCCCCACCTCTTTATAGCCTCCTTAGAGGTCAAGGTCAAGTCAGACCAAAGGAACTTGAAAACTAGGGCTATCTCCTGATGCTATGTCTTTCCTGCAGCCAGCTCTACCACGGATCACAACCTCATATCCTGCCCTGCAGATATTTCACTTCAACCTTGTCTCATTAACTGGGCTACATGAGATTCCAAGTGGTCTTCACTGCCTACTTATCGTTAATAGAATCAAGGGCAGGAGGGGATCTACAGCATTGCTCCTTTGAGCATCATGCCTTTTGCCTTCCCACCTTCTCTCTCTCTCCATTCTGCATCCTTCTTGCTTGGTTGTGGTTGTTGTTTTAACCCACAGTGTCTTACCTTTGTTGCCATTTGCCATCATCACATTTCAGCATTCTTGTTCTCTCATTTATTTTCTGGAAGCCAAAATCTGTTTGCGTCCCACTGAAAAGGAGAGCCCAGAGGTTGTACGGTGGGAACGAGACTGCAGGTATGTGACCTGGAGTATCTTCATTAATATAAACAGTAAAAGCAGCTCTATCACATGGGAAAACATACAAGTGACCCTTGGCCATCTCTAGCATTATGCTTTCTTTGTGTTGTTTGTACATAATGTTTGGCCTAACCCGGGGTTGGTGCAGGGATATACCATTTTGTCCTGTTGTTGCCCAGGGCAGGTCTTATGATTAAACTCTCCTAATAAACCAATACCTCGGTATCACGATGGACTGCTTCTTTCTTTGGCATCTCAGTAACCTCTTATTATGGTGGTATTGTCCCTCTGGATGAGGTGAGGATGAGGTCAAGATGAATGCTACATACCACCCTGATAAAGATAGACAAGGCTACCATCAAGGGATTAACCATTTAAGAAAATATTTAGCTTTCCACCAGCTGGGGAAAATAGATTTCCATTTATTTGGCAGTGATGCTTGTATTTGATTTCTCAAGAGAACAGGAATGAAAAAGGGTGGAAAACATCTCTGGCTCTCTCTCACCTTTCAAATCATCCAAGTCTCTGGCACTAACAAACCCCCAAACCCTCTTCACAGCCAAAAACCTTTTCTGGTCCTGCTTTTTCTAAGGAGTAGTATCAAGAGTCACAAAAGACCATCAACAGACAGACAAGAGGCACTGTGAGAAGGGTAGGCTAGTTTAATTTGGTGGTGAAAATGGAAATGAATAACTATGGGAAGATTGACTGCAAAATGGGAAGGCAGTACCCTTTCTCTGGGGCAAAATAGCTACCTTGGCTATCAATAGTGCTAATAAAAGGTATCGGCATCTTTCTCTCTTTGAGGTTGACTATAGGCAACTTCTAATAGCAGATAAAACCTAGGTTTCTGGGCTAGTGTTTCTTAACTTGCCTACAGAGCTGAAAGTATTAAAAGGAACGAACACGAGAGAGCCAAGACTGTTAGAGATCTTAAGAACATAACATTTAGATAATCGTCTCATACAATGTACATAGACTTCAAATGGGTAAATGATTCAAATCCCAAAGGTCACATCATTAAAAAAGAAGAGAATAATGAAAGGAGGTACATTTCAACTCTGACAAATTATTCATACTCAAAAAAGGTTATTTTAGAATAAATTGCAAAAGAAAATTTTGATTGTATAAAATTTGATATCTTTAGCATTAACAAAATCAATGCAAGTAGAATAAGAAAACAAATGTTAAGCGCATCTTTGCATCAAAAAACTCAGATAAACATCTAAAGTCTAAGATATAAAAAATGTTGACACAAATATTTGAAACCAAGAGCCATTCTCCAGCAGATAAATGGTCAAAAGATGTGAAAAGTTTAAGAAAGGAGAAATAGTAACCACCAATAGCCATATTTAAAATGTACTAAATCACTAAAAATAAGAGAAATGTACATTAAAATAACTCTGATGGCGCAATGAGTAGAGCACCTGGCCCTGAAGTCAGGAGGACCTGAGTTCAAATCCAGCCTCAGACACTTGACACACTTACTAGCCGTGTGACCTTGGGCAAGTCACTTAACCCCAATTGCCCTGCCTTCCCCCTCCCCCCCCAAAAAAAGTAAAAAAACACACACACA
>CM053622.1:163248944-163272116 GCA_028646595.1 Phalanger gymnotis | reverse complement strand
AATTCCCTGGAATAAGATGTCCCCATTGAAAGAAAGATCCCCTCCCCCCATCTCTCATTCCCCATTCTCTGCATCCTTGCCTCTTTTTGTGTATTGCCTCCCCTTTAGATTATAAGCTCCTTGAGGGCAGACACTCTTTTATCAATTGTATCCTCAGTACTTAGCATAGTTCCTGGCCAATAGTAGGCACTTAATAAATGTTTATTGGGTTGGATTGGACCTTAGCAATCATTGAGTCCAATGAGCTTATTTTACGGATGAAGGACCAAAACAGTTAAGTGACTTACACAAAGTCACATAGCCAAGAAGCATCTGCTGTCTCTCCACTACACCATGATGCGTCTCATTTTCTAATCTTAGAGTAGGCTAAAAATTACAGTCTCTGAATGAAATAGAATAAAATGTTATCATCTACACTCTAAGTATGAGCAAAACTGCTAAATAAAGTTGCGAAATATGACAAAACTGAAGGGCATCAAGGAAAAGTGGTGACTGAAATGTTTCTCAGAAACTCAGAATTCCAGAGTTGGAAAGGATCTAAAGAGGTAGAACTATAACTAGGAAGGGGTTTCCTTGGCTTTACCCCAGGGTGTCAACATCTAGAGGAAGAGGTATTTTCAACTGTCGATGGCCCTGCAGCCTACCCATCTGCTCTCTCGTTCTGCCATAGACTGCCACCCTCATGGTATAATTATGGTTATACTCTCTTCATAGGGCCCCCCTTCTTCCCTCCATTCCAGCTGTTCCTCATCCACACATACATATTCTCCATCTCCCTTCCCCTACCCCCACCTACAGGTATCATAGCATCGGGCCACATTATAGGAGCTCAGCTGTATTCTAGGAGGTATGTTGCCACTTAGCAAAACTGTACCCAGGGTGGCCTGTCTTCTGTGCCAACCTACTCTCACTATCTAAATTTGCTCTGGGCATAAGAATTCCTAGTAACAGCTTTGTTGAGAGGTCATTTTGGATAACCCGTGTGGAAACAAAAGTGCCTTCTAAAACATCCCTAATGAATGGTCATAGATTCTGCCTTTGAAAACCAATAGCAATGAGAAATCCACTATGTCCAGAGGGAAGCCATTCCATTTTTGAATATCTCTAACTTTGAACATCACCAATAAGTTTTCCCCTTATACTCAGTCAAAATCTGCCTTTCCAAAATTTCCACCTATTTCTCCTAGATATGCTCTTTATAGGAATCTTCTGACCTTTCTACAAAATGTCTCTCTCACTATCACTATCTCAGTATCCCACCAAATCTTTTCCATGGCAAACAGCAGCAATTCTGAATTCAATGATGTGATGATACAATGATGTTTCGCACATTTGAAATTTAGTTGAGTATAACATTTCCCCAAGTATTTCATTGTTAAATATTGTGGGTTGTAAAATGGCACATTTTTCTTTTCTTTCTCAATTTCTTCAGGAATTTAAAATTATTTTTAAAATGTCCAAACCATTGGAATTTTTTGTTCATTACTTTCCCCCTTCTCCAATTGTTTTATTAGACTACAATCGGACAGATCTTTTAAAGGAAAAACATGGTGATGATAATTATATGTAATGAGCCTTTTCTGGAATGTTTGAAAGAAAGAATGTAGCCCCTCCCATTCTTTGTTAGAGTCATGGAAGTGAACAAAGACTCAAACCTTTAACTAGCTAAGTTTGCCAATAGTGGATTTGATCAACTCAACTATAAATAGAGCCCCAGAAGGTTTGAATGCTGGCAAAGGACATTTTCTTTGTTCAATAGGAATATAAGCATTTCTTTTCCCCTAAAGTAAAATTAATAAAAAGCATGCTTCTCCTCAAATGCCTAACAGCAATTTTCCCAAGTTATTAAATTGAAAAGCTAATTCTTGGTATAAGCACCAAAATACATGTTTTGTTTGTTTTGTATTGTTTCTGATACTCTGAGCACTCCTCATGGCCTTGCAGTAAAATGGCATTTTCTCAAAGGCTATCCCATCAGAATGCCAGCTATGGGAGGTTCTGCCATACTAGAAAGGTTTTGAGTGCAACCCTGGAAATAGACTGAGTTTGCCTTCTAAGAAACTGCCTTGCTAAGGACAGACAGACACCTCTGACCATTCTGGCCCCATTAAAGGTCAAGCTCTAAGTCTATCTTCATAAGGTCATTCATATGATCCTGTGATTGTAGTAGGTATTGGAGGTTTAAAAAAAAAAAGGACTGTTACAAGGCCCTGTGCTCATTAGTGCTCATCAGTGGCCTAGTCAAAGCTGTTAGATCAGCAAAACATTTAATCTGTGTGTAAGACAGGGGCAAGGCACAGAATCCACGATTGTGGTGAAACTTCCAGGGCTTAGAAGCAACTGAGTTTAATATATAATTAGCAGTAACGAATTAGTTAAAATAAGAAATTACTAGGTGATGGCTTTCAATCATCCATGGCTGTGTCCCAGGTGAAATCATCTGTAGCTTGGTTCTTCCCTAATCCCTCCTCCAGTGGCCAAGATCTCACACTAGTCCAGGGTATCTATGCTCACTCCCAAGAAGCCCCTCCAGAATGTCTTCCTCAAAAAGGTCTTCCTGAGGTCTGAGGTCTCTCCTTTGCAATTGAATTTGTCTTAACAAGTTGATTTGATGGTATTTTTGGTATTGCCTGCCCCAGGAACAAGACCAGCTTAGAAACATTCCTGAAGACACAAAGGGTATACATGATGCTAGTAACCCTAATGAGAATACCATTCTCCCTCCCACTCTGAGGATCTCTGGAAGTCATCCAGAAGAGAATAGAAAATCAGAATCTCTGGGCTGGCCCATCATGCCCCAATTGCAGAACTGCTTGCTTCCAAAAGAGAAGAGGAGAGAGAATTGTGAGTCGAGTGAAGCAGAGGAGTGAAGCCTCAAGGGGCTATTGTCCCTGAGTGGTTTTCCCTGTATATATACAGTCTCTATATTCCCCCATGTAACTTGTCCCCAGGCAAGTCATGTGCCAGGCTGCATTGTGAGAAGCAGGCCTGAGACCTTGGACATACACAATGCAAAAGAGTATAGGCAATGATGTTTCTGTTACAAAGGTGGTAATAGCTATGTCCTTGATGATACCTGCTGATCTCTTTCCCTGTGTCAAAGGTCATAGGACCTTGACAGGGAGATAAGACATAAACCTTGGCAACAATCAGTGAACAAGAGAGTATTGCACATGTCAACATTACTTACTGGGAAAATAAAATGCTAATCTCAGCATAAAATAGGTCTTAGTTCATGTCAGTTTTGCCAAGTCTACAAAAATATTTCAGGTACTTGAAAAGATTTTAATGCTTTCACTGACTTTTAAAATGAATGAGTTTGAAAGCTATTTAAGGAGAGGACGTATAGATGTGATGTTGTAAATATTTCTTACTGCATTTTTTATTTAGTGATTTATGATCAGTATGCTAGGTATTATATAAAGCATAAAATCAGCCATGATCTCTACACGTAGGGTTCACAAGCAAGCCTGACAGAATCTAGAGTAGAAAGAGGATGGAAATACACTTAGAAAAAGGATGAGTGTCAGTCTGGCAAATGAGCCAGAGATATATTTAATATTATCAAATAAATTCCTGTCATCTTCAAGCACATAAGGTCATTCAGAACAATCTTCCCAGAACTTGTAGGCATTTAAAGGAAAGAACATGTTACCTATTTGGACACAATAATTGTATTCTACTAACAATGTAGGGAGGTATCTCTCTGGAACCATAGTTGAGTGCGAAAAGGGAAAGAGTTAATTCAATGAAGGGAAGGAATTTGGCATAGAAATCTAGGCCAAAAGGCAAAAACAAATTTTAAAAAACCTTTTAGATGATGAGAGATCTAAAAAGAGATGTGCTCTTGTACAGAGTGTAGAATATTTCCTTACAGACAGGGGAGAGAACACTGAGGTTGTCGGTCAACAATAGTTTGTTAGTATTAACAGCATGTAGAGAATTGGCCAAACACTATGGGCGATGCATAACAAATAGGCATGATTACTGTCCTCAGGGGCCTTATAATCTAGATAGGAATACCCCAAGGGAGTCAGGATGACCCACAGTTTGAATCCTACCTCGGATACTTACTAGGTGTGTGACCCTGGGCAAGTCATTTCACCCTGTTGGCCTCAGTTTTCTCATCTATAAAGTGAGCATAATAATAGTACCTACCTCCCAAAATGTTGTGAGGATCAACTGAGATGATAATTATAAAGGTAGGTACATAATATGCCATATAAATGTTACCTCTATGAAAGCAAATGGAGTTAATGAGGGAAGTCTTCTTGAAGGTATGTTCTCAAGTGTGTTTTAAAGTAAGTTAGGACAGTCTAGTAAGGAAAATGGCACCTACAAAGGTCATTAGTGTGCTGAGTGAGCTCAGGTCAACCACTCAGCCTAGAAGGTAGAGACAAGGATTGGACCAGCTCTTTACTCTCTCTAGAACTACCCTGTCCAGATTAGAAAAGAGCCAGACTAGAGCCCGGTGAAGAGAGTCTCCATGAGAAAATAGGAAGCACATTCTAGCAAGAGAGAGAAACAAAATCCTCAGGAAGTTTCAAAGGGCATCTACCCATTGGGTTACCATGGAGTCCAATGGACGTAGAGGTAGCTCTCTATAAAACTGCCGGTCAAAAGAAACATATGGAGGGATAACAATCATCTTTTGTATCTTTGTCTCATAGTGATATGATAAGGAGCATTGAAAATATGTCTACAGAATGTTTTTTAACTCCTTTCAGAAAAGGAAGTAAGAATAAGTTATAACTTGAAAGAATTGTTACATATTTTAGTTGATTCCCCAATGGCCAGATTCCCAGGTTTTCCTCAAATGTTTTGCTCAAATTGTTGAAGAAAAAAGCATCCCACTCTGTTGACTGTGTCAGTGCCTTGCACATGGTCGGTGCCCAATTAGTATTTGTTGGTTGATTGCTCATAATGAATCCCCTGCTGACTCTGAAACAAAACTTGCTCTCTTGTTTCCATAGACTCTATTTTCTACATGCATCCCTGAACTCTGAAGGGGAAAGAGTATTCGCTTTCGCATTCAAGGCCGCCTATCTTAGAGGAATGTTTCCATCTCTTCTGAGAACTGAATTTTTGTTGTGATGAAAGGAAATGTTTAAATTGAAACAAATGATCGAACAGTCATTTTCAGGGGCTTGTTCTAGCACTTTAAATCTGAATACATAAGGAGGCAACAGGAGGTAGCAAAAAGGCCAGGAGATGATAACACAGAAGCTGGGCTAATAATTAAAGATCCAATAAAAATGCAAATGCATCCCCCCCAAATCAGAAGGTGCTAAATAGGCTAATAGATTTAGAGCTGGAAGGAAGCTCGAATGTCAGAGTCTAACCTCTTCAATTAATAGTTAAGGAAACAGAGGTCCACATAGGTTGTGACTTGTTGAGCGCCACATAGCTAGTAAGTATCTGAGGAGGGATTTAAACCCAAATCCTCCCGATTTCATTTCTTCACAAGTGTCAAAGACCTTTCTGCAACTGCATCAGTTTTGAAATGAAAGTTTCTCTATGTAAACTGTGACCAATCATAATACCCTAAAATAGGATTTTTAAATCTTAGAATGATAAAATTGAGGGATGGATATTTTCTAGATTTCTTTCAGCATTAAGAGGACTAGTTCTGGGACCTTGGGCTTCTCTGTGGTGCCTTGTTTCTTCATCTGCAAAATGAAGGGATTGAACGAAATGATCTCTGAGGTCCCATCAAGCTAAAAAATTCTGTTATTTTGTTCTATGTGAGGAAAAAGATACCCCTCCCGATGGGCAATTAAAGACAAAGAGGGAAAAAAGGACTTGAGAATTCTTACCATGTCACTGAATCTCTCCTAAGCACATTCCTTTTTCAATCAAATTATTTGTAAATAACCACACTCCAATCAATGGCCATCACTAGAGAGCATCAGCAAAAGAATTTAGAGCATTTGGCTTCATTTTCCCTTGCAATCATCCAATTTTATTTTGCATTTCTGCTTAATAATTACAGATCTTATTTGGAGAGATGAATTTGATAACATAAAAATAACAGGCATCACAAATTGTGTGTTTCCCCTAGAGATTAGAAACTGGTGCCATTTAGCATGCCAGTGGTAAAAACCTGATTCTATTTAATCCAAGCCCCAGTAAGTCTCTAAATATCATGGAGCTATATGATTTAATGGGGATACAAGCTGCTCACTGTCTTTCTGACACTTTCATTTGAAGACTTATCAGTGGGAAATGAAAATACCTGGGGCTTCAGAGTCATGCCACTAGGTGGTTTTGTTCCACATGAAGGAAGCTTCAAAGAGATCATATTTTAATCTAAACACAAAAGCAAGTCACTGCTTCAGTTTCTTTTTTCTCTCACTAATATTGGGATATTTTAACTTAGTACTTGTTGAGGTTTTTTTTTTCCTTATAAAAACAACAAATGTACATGGAATACTTATTATCTCTGACAGATAACCAATGTATATTAGCCCAATAGACCAGCCAATCAGTGATTTGATTTCTATTATGAGGTGCCAAAAATGACTATGAGAAAGACTTTTGGTTACCAAGCTTGCAGCCTTGATTGAAGCCCCTATAGAATCAGGCGGAAATTAGCCACAACAGGATCCATTCTTATTAATGCTGAAGTGGCAGCCCCATTAGAGCAGCACTGCCAGCTACAGCCCTCAGCTTTCTGTTCTCTGAGGTGTGCTAGAGGCACCACTGTTATGAAATGATACTACTCCATTGCTCACCAAGCTTATAGCCTTCCTCAAGGGAGGATGGATGGAAAAAATACTAGCAGTGTCTTTGTGACTGATCTCTTGGGTAAACTAGCATGAGACACAGGTTGCTGAGAGAAACTTGTGACACTAGGGCCCTAATTTACTTTACCTCTAGGAATATCTGCAAAACCCAAGGGAAGCTAATTCCTAGTAAATAGAAACTTAAGGAGAAAAGCAAAAATATAAGGCATAATTACATAATTATCATACACATGGAGTTAGCCGATAATACAAGTGCTCTTCTCTGCACAGAGCTAAACTGGCATGGTGCGGTCTCTCTTTGAGCAGCTCTGAATAATTTTATTATGTAGTAATTGCATTTGATTGTCATCTTTAATTTAGTGTTTTTCCAAAATATGAAAAAGGCACTATTTGTTTCACATGGAATCATGGCCTAAAGCAAATCTCTTCAACTGAAGGGTAAGTGACTCATGCTTCTTCTGAGTTATAAAAGAACCAACACTTTAATAAAGAGCTACAGAGAGAAATCCAAAAAGCTTTACTCTTTCATTCTGACCTTGGTTGAAAGTGCAAGTGCAAAGTCCCCGTGAGCACATGTAGCTGGAGTTGAGGAAAGGATTTTGATATTTTCATAGCAAAAGGTCAGGTCTACACAAGCAAAGAATCTGGGCAGCTGAAAGGAAAGTGAGATGGCAGCTTACATTTACATAATACTTTCCTCATAACTGCCATGGAGATAGTATAGGTATTGTTCTCCCCATTTTAGAGTACTGCCCCCATTAAAACAGGGAGAAGCAAGAGAGAGAAGGAAAAAATCAAAATCAACATACATACACAAAAACCTAAGTTTAGAGAAAGGTTGGCAAGAGACTCAGCTAAGCAGTCATCCCAAGTGCATATGTAAAGGCAAGCAAAGTGGGACTTTTTGTTGTCTTTTGTTTTGGAGTGCTTCTCAGCACTAAGGCAATCAAGTGCCTCTGATTGAGTCTTGCCTTTGTTTGTTGGAAGGCCCACACCCTTTTGCTAGTTAGGTCACGAGAGATGTGAAACCCTCAAGAAGTGTGAAGCACTCTGACCCCGAGAAAATGTATATATACTCTGAGGTTAGTATTTTGTTTGGGGCTAACTCATTGGAAGAGTGTTGGTATTAAGACTCTGGGTAGCCATTAAGGAGCGCCCCCCCCAGCTTTGAAAACCTAGATGTTGGTGCTTCTCTCTAGTAACTATGTATGTATAGCTTTGTTCAGACACCTAGAAGCCTGTCTGTTGATTTGTGTTATTTGCTCTGTTTATATAATGTACCCTTGTAATTTCTGTTTGTATTCTCTCTGAAGTTCAGAATGCTAGCTTTTTCCCCTGAACTAAGTGAATGGTATATGTATGTTTAATTAAAGTAAGATTGTTAATCCCCTAAAGTTGCTTTCCTCATAAAAGCAGATCAAAGGACCTGTGCTAGCAGCCCTTCTGTGAGCTGGTGTTATCAGTCTTTCACCTCCACAACAGCTGCTAAGCAACATTGTTGTTATAGCATATAAGAATGAAACAAGAAGGAAGAAAGCAAAGAAATGAAAAAAGGGGAAAGATCTGTCAACGTTTTTGTGAGAAACTCTTTTGGTTATTAAGGACTGTGGAGCCACCACATTTGGACTCTGACCTCACAGTCCTAGATGTGATGCAGGAGAAAACTGAAATGGTACCTATAAAAAGTATTTGAATTGATGGACAGAAACAAACATTTATTAAGCACCTCTATGTGCCAGGCACTGTGCCAAGTACTTAACAAATATTATCACATATGATCTTCACAACCACCTTAGGAGGCAGGTACTATTAGTATCCCCATTTTACAATTGAGGAAACTGAGACAGACAGAGGTTAAATGACTTACCTAGGCTAGTAAGTGTCTGAGGTCACATTACAACTTAGATCTTCCTGACTCTAAGCCCAGGACTCTAACCACCACTCCATGTAATTGCCTCTTGATAGAACAAGACAGTGTTTTGAAGGCTCTTCTTTAACAATGTCTCTTCTATATATATATCAAAATCATTCAAGGTTCTTAGAAATTTTTATTAGGTGATTCTTTGTTCATTAATATCATGTGAGGCATAAACAAGGAGAAATGTATTTGCCACTATTATGGAAGATGTCCAATGAAGAGAACAAATGGCAGAAGTACTCCCTAGAGATTTTGACATCCTCCAGATGTTGTGGTTTGCAGATAATATTATACTGAAGGAATCAGGCCCTGAAATACTGTAAATCCTCTTAAATAAAATCCATAATCATCGCAAAAAGAGTTCAGTCTACCAATGTACATAGAGAAAAGCAAGTTGGTGAAAAGTGCCTATAGTCTACACTATAACATATAGGTACACGGGCAACCCAGAGCTCATCTATTAGTAAATACATCTTAGATGGATACTGTAAAATGAACAGAATTGAACAGAATGGGGGAAATGGAATGGGTTACCCTTAGGAAATCTCTGAGTTCTTTAAATTACCCTATACTTTCGTAAACAAAAGATAGTCTTTTTAACACTAATATTTTTCTGGTAATACTATATGGCTACAAGTCATCAAATGCCACAATATCCAAAGACATGAAGTTGAGGATCATCCAAAGGTCAATGGAGAAGTACCTGATGGGCAAGAGAAAAACTAGATACAGAGAAGGCCTTGTAAAGCCAATGTCTTGGCACTTACCTGGGGAAGGCAAAATATGTTATGGTATCTAATGGTTTCTATTGCTAATTTAAAAAAAAAATCAGACTCCCTATTCTAGAGGGCTTTAAAAGTCTTCAACATATCATAACATATTGCAAATGAGAAATTGCCCAGAAGAAGGGGTATATAACATATTATCAAAGAGATGTATAACTGGGAGGGAGAAAAGACAAACTAGTCACAGAATGAGAGCGATGGTTAAATGATTACCAGTCTACATATTAAATTGACATCTACACAATAATTAGGAGATCTTGAGGAAGGCCTATAGCATGTTGGCCTATGGCCAATCAATAGGAAGACACAGACAAGAGTTGCACAAGATAGGCAGGAATAGATGAGTAAGATCACAGATTCATTAAAACATCAAAGTAACTAAAACTTGAATTTATTATTTTAATAAAGCCCACTATTTGTATAGAAAAAACCATAAGAATGGAAATGCATGCTATAATCCAAGACTCAGTTAACTCCACCTATTAGAAATCTAACTATTTTGGAACATAAAATTATATTTCAGTCATCATTATCTTCATAGTAGCAGCTCCAAATTACAGGCATAGTATCTAAGAGGAAATTAATTGACTTTGTAGATCTAGACTTGCAAATTTAAATCTACAGAGGAAAGACAAACTTTACAAAGGTGACAGATTAAACTAAGTTCTTATATACTTTGAAGATCATTTGGGTCAGGGACATGGGTTTCTGTGGAATATAGATGGCCAGACCAGATCTTCAAAAGACAATTACCACCTCTCTTGTCAAAGGAGACCTTTCCATGTTTCAAGAGTACAGACTTGGATAATATAAACATGCACTAAAGTGAAACACACACCAGTCCTTGTGTTGCCCCATAAAATATCAATATGGCAGCATACAACAGTCCTGCTTGGCAGGGCCCTAGAATTTGTACCCCAAAGCATTGGTTAGAATCTGTAGCAAAGAAGATATGATTCTTTTTAGGAAAGATTAACAGGATTTTTTTTAAATGTTGAAGTCTTTTCTGAAACATGAGTCAGAAGTAGAAATAGGGAGGAGAGATTATTTTGGGCCTTTTGTAAAACCTCAAAAATTATCAAAGACACTGGTTCAAAAGAGGAAAAATCAGGAATGAATAATACAGTCTAAAATATTTCTGAATTTTAAGTATGACCATCATAATTCATACTGTGATAGAGATGAAATGGGCCCCGCAAAGTCAGTTAGTCCATTCCTCTGCCCATAAACCTAAAATATATTTTAAAAAATGAAAAGAGTCAATGCAAACCAGGAGAATGATTCTATGATGCTTTAAAAAAAAACCCTCCAGAAAAGGAAGCCTGATTTTTTTAATTAGCAGTTAAGATCCCTAGAACAACATATTGGCAGAAAACTCCCAAGACGTTGGCTTTACAAAAGTATCTCTATATACAGTTCTGTAGGTTTAGGACTAAATAAGCTAGAATATGATTTTTAAAAAGCATAATCTGATTAAGGACTAAGTGCTATATCCCTTTGGATTTAGAGTCTTGGTAAGACTCTAAATGGTTCCCTTAGAAGAAAAGGTCCAAGGTCAAAGAACCAACCAAAGTTAGTTCAGGGAGTCATTGTGGGGCTGTAGAAAGAGCACTGGGTTGGGAGTTAGGAGACCTGAGTTCTCTTCTCTGCCATGTGCTAGCTATGTACCTATGCTTACTATGCCTATGTGTCTTTAGTTTATTGATCTGTAAAATGGAGAGGCAGAACTCTTCAAATTCTAAGATTCGATAACTAGCCCCCAGAGGGCAATTTAGAATTTGCCCAGTAGTCTAACGAATAACTTGTATTGTGCGCCTTTCAATGAATTGGAGGGGAGTCTGGGACTGGCCAAGAACAGCCCGATCATTACTAAGCATGAGCAGTGTGTTCTGCCTAATTCAGTCTCCATGTGGACTTTGGTATATGCAAGGATTGTTTCTAGTCTGCTTACCATGTCAAAAAGAGGAACATTTGGAATGGTCAATAAGCCAGAAATGGCAGTGCTTATAAAAGGCACCAACTGGATGCTTCTGTCTGCCCCTATGTGGAAGCAAGAGATGTTATGAGCTTCCAGACTGAGAAAATGGTTTTAGGACTTGATTTCTCCACCCAGACTGCCACCGTGTGGCCAGTGGGTGCATAGCCAAGCTGTTGCTTGTGGCCCATGAGTGAATGCATAGCCTCACTGTTTCCTCTGTCTGTTGTGTATTCTTTCTTTCTCTTAGGTGATGGAGTACTGGAGACAGAACAGACTAGGCAACAACCTTTTGAGATTTGAAAGGTCAGAGAAATGAAGATCGAGTGAAAGCAGTAAAGATAGCCTGAAGTTGGTATGTTAACAGCAGATAGGACCAGGCAGCCAAGATACTGTTTTCTAGAGAGACTTTATCAGTTATGTCACATTTGGAAATTAACTTGGTGGGGCTATTGTTTTCAGAAACCGCTTTAAGTTTGAGTCTACTGGTTCTAGTGCTCAGAGAAGAGTGTGCTATCAGTTGTTGGAGAAAATAGTTTGCTCTCAGTTCTTGCTAGATATTTTGGTAAATATTCCTTTGTAAAAGCTAATTGATATTAATTGGATACCTGAACCTGAGGCATTCATTACTGGAGAGTGTTGCTGATATGAAGGAGAGCTTAACTATAATTGGTAATTGATATGGGAAGGAATAACCCCAGAATAGAGAATTGAGTTGATGGCATTAGAAAGATACCCCAGCCTCTCAAGGGTACCCCTAAAATCCTGAGAGCAAGATGTAGTCTTGTCCTGGGGGAACCCAATAAATTGATGTGAGTAGGATTTAAAATAAACATCCCTGAGCTTGTAAAAGCTACATGAAAACTGTGCATGGTAGCATTCTGCTGTTTCTGGCATTAAATGTCTAATGGCAAAATAGGCATTTCCCTGGTCACCTCTGAAAAAGTCAATCCAAATCAGGCAAGGATAACATCTGTTTAAAATGTCCAGTACAGTGTCCAGAAGAACAGTGATCACAAATACATTTAATGAATATTTTTTGCTGATAATGACGATGATTCACATCTTTTTGTAAATTGCAGATGCTAGAGTCCCAAAGAGGGAAATCTTTGGGGCTTTTTAACCACACAGCCATATGCCTTTTTCTTTCTGTGAGCACAAGGTGTTCCCCTAATGTTTCTTCTTAATCAATGTAGACTTTTATTTCATCCCCAGCTCACACAAGAACCAATTTGCAGAAAGCTAGGGAGCTTGCAGGACAAATCAATAAGCTGGTACATGCCTGTGGAGAAAAGCAGCTCCCTTGAGACTCTGAGAGAAAGTAAAGGGAATTATTATAGCAAGCTTGCACTAGTTGTTTTTAGGCTGAGGTCTGACCTCTAGTGGTTATAGATACAACCAATTTGCCTCTTGGAAAGACATTGTTTGTTGTGACAAAAAGCTTCTCTGAGCTAAGGTTTCTTTTATACAGTAACATTTAAGTACTCCAAGACAGAAAAAATCAACTAACAAGAGGAAAACTGGAAAATAGCCCAAATAAGAGTCCTGGAAATTCAGGTGATGAATTAAGTTTAGTTAATTAAGTTTAGAGAACACTATGTTCTTTTCTTCCCTGTTTTACAGTACTATAGGTTTGTCAGAATGATGAAGGCTATCAAGTCCATGATACATAAAGATTGGTTGAAGGAACTGGGGTGTTTAGCCTAGAGAAGATTATTATTATAATTAATTAATCTCATTCTTCTCATCTTATATTTGAAGGAGTCCTGATAGAAACAGTGCTGGGACAAGTTATCCTGTTATTATCCTTTTTTATTTAATGTTCCATAGACTACTGCATAAGCAGACAAAATGTTTATTTTTCGTGACTGAATAACAGTATTGGGATGCAGGCTCATCTTCTTTAGCCTCACCAAAAGAATCTTTGAGATAACTCCAGCAGTATACAGGATGACAGGGATGATGTTTATCCCATCTTATATCTGATTTCTTCTTTTAGGTCAAGGGTTATACTGAAGCCAACTCATACGGGCTCATAGGAGCTGATTGTTAAAATTTCAGTGTGAGCTTTTACACCTTGAAGGTTGGCAAATGCTACAAACCATGGCTTGATTTATTGTTCTGTTGATTGTCTAGACTTAAAAAGTGATAGAGAGAACATTAAACCTAAACATATGTAATGGGTACATTTTTTAAAGGAGAGCTGATTGTTAAACATTTATAAATGTATACAACTCAGCCACTTAACTCTATGATTCTTTGTCAACATAGGGTTGGTCAGTTGAATTCATGTGGATGTTGCTCATCGAAGGCCTTTTGATTCCATTCTTATCTCTAAGCCATTTCATAAACTCTGTCTGGAACTCAGTTCCTTCAGTAACGTTTGATAAATCCAGTGGAATTTTTCCATCATTGGCCTTTACTACACCTGTGTGTTTCACAAGTAATTTTAGAAAGTTTTGACCTGCTAGAGCACTGGCCCTGGAATCAGAAGGACCTGAGTTCAAATCCGGCCTTAGATACTTACTAGCCATGTGACCCTGGGGAAGACACTTAACCCCAATAGCAGAAGAAGAAGGAGGAGGAGGAGGAACTTTTGACTTGTTTATCCTGTGTTCTGTCAATGTCTTTCAATCCTCTTCTTCTATCTGAGAAAGGAAGGCACCCTTTATAGCTGCCTTAGAGTGATGAACCTTGTGTTTTGTTAATGCTATACGGGCTTATGTTAGGATATTTCCCAAATCTGTAATGTCTAGTTTCATTGTTAGTCCAACTATTCAGAACAACAATTTGAACCTATACTAGAAAAGTCACTGAACTGTCCATACCTTTTGACCTTATGTCACTATTGGGCACAGGAGGAAAAAGAAAGAAGAATAGATTCCATACATAAATGTGTGGCATGTGTCTGTATCTGTGTGTGTGTGTGTGTGAATCACCATTCAATCTGGCGTTTGTCTGAGAATTTTGCTGGAGTAGTTGTGGGAATTGGTTTGTATTACTTCCTTCTCTGCCCTAAGATCACAGACAAACACCAGACTGAGTAGTGATTGGGTAATCTAAGAAGATACTGCAGTGGATCAGTTTTAGAGTCCAAGATCACAAATTCAAAGCTCAGGGAAGTGACCAGGGCACTGAGTGGCCTGGGATCACTGACCCAGTGTGCAAAGCTCCAAACAGGTAGTGGGGAAGAGTGAACCCGAGCAGATAGAAGGCTCAGCCGTGGACCAAGAAGAGAGCTAGACGCCAGCTGCAAGGGTCACTCAGTACAGTTATCCCAAAGAGGGGTGAGACAACCCAGAAAACAGACAAAGGGTGAGTTGTCCAGAGAGGATCCCAGGCTCAGCCCTGTACTCGTACCAGCAAGTAGAGAGGTACTGGTATCTAGGACTCTACCCCAAGAGCACCAAAAAGGGTTAGGCCAGCACTCCCAGAAAGGACTGGGGACTCTGCTCTCAACCCAGAACAGGGAAGACCAGCAGTTTAGTTACCCTGAACTTGCTTAGTCTTTTGCTAGGTAAAAGGAACTGGGGCCAGTTACTAGCTACTAGAACACCACCCAGTGGACACCCTGAAAACAGTTTTTTTAAAAGCCTTTACACTATATTTTGAGAAACCATCCATGACCAGGAAGGTTTTATACCAGGAACAAAGGTTAAATATTAGGAAAAGAAAAAACACAATTGACTATTCTAATAACACGAACAACAAAAATCATATGATTATATCATTAGATAGAGAAAAAACTTTTGATAATAAACAACACTAATTCAGTTTAAAACACACACACACAACAAAAACATACACATAGAAAAACAAAGGAGTAACAAAGGAACCCTTCCTTAACATAGTGTCATATATTTCTAAGACCAAAAGACTGAATTAGGTATAATGGGAATAAATATCCTCTCCAATAAAATTAGTGATAAAGCAAGAATGCCCATTGTCACCAGTACTATGTAATATGGTGTTAGAAATGTGAATTGTAGCAGTAAAACAAGAAGTAACAGCATTGTAAAAAAAAAATCATGGCTGGGGAAGAGATGTTTTACATTTGAATGACTGAAGGTCAGTTCTGATTGTAAGTGTTCAAAGTATTTAAGACTTCAAGCATACAACACCTTTTTAAAGACTATCACTGATCAAAAAAATAAGCAATAAAAGACCCAGCAGTATGACGCCAATATTCAAAGATCAACCATTGATTTCATTTAGCACAGGATGCTGTAGGACATACACATTTATGAGAATCTAGCAGTGATCTAGCACAACAGTGAACATGAAGGTGGTCAATAATTTCTTGCTAGTTGATTTATCAGTCAAGAAAAATCCTCTTTTAAGTATTTGACTTTATTGATTGTTTCCGATACTTTTTTGTACATTATTATGAGCTTAAAGCCATTGGTGTGGAAGCCTGAGCTGTTCCTTGTTACTTAAATCATAAATCAGAGAAAGAGAGAGGGAGGGAGGGAGGGGGCGGGGGGAGAGAGAGAGAGAGAGAGAGAGAGAGAGAGAGAGAGAGAGAGAGAGAGAGAAACTAAGAAACAAAAGACCTAAAACAATTCCAAAAGACTCATGATGGAAAATGCCATCCCACTTCCAGAAAAAGAAATATGGAGTCTGAATGCAAATCAAAGCAGACTGTTTTCTTTTTTTGTTTTGTTTTATGTTTTTCTTTCTCATGGTTACTCCCATCAGTTCTAATTCTTCTATACAACATGACTAATGTGAAGATATGTTTAATAGGAGTGTACATGTAGAGCCTATATTGGATTGCATGCCATCTTGGGGAAGGGAGAAGAGGGAGGAGGAGAAAATTTAAAACCTATTGAAGTGAAAGTTGGAAACTAAAAATAAATAAATCAACTTATTAAAAAAGAAATTAAGAAATAAGTACTAAGAACAGTAACTGCATTCTCAGGTTCGATCCAGTAGCTAAAGCAATTAAATACCATCAAAGTTTTCATGGTATTTACTAGAGTATCTGACTCTATTCTAACATGTCATAACACTCTTAAGATCTCTCTTAAGAACTTCATAATTGATTGTGTAACATGGGAGACACTGGCACAGGACCACTCAGCATGGCATGCCCACATCAGAGAAGGTGTTCTGCTTTATGAACAAAGCTGAATTGAAACAGCTCAAAGGAAGGGCAGGATGCACAAATTTAGAGTATCCACCCCAAATGTTCACACAGACTATTTGTGCCCAACCTATAGTAGAACATTCCAAGCTAGTATTGGTCTGATCAGCCACAGTTGGACACATTTAAACTTGACTCTAGCATAGTGATGTCAAGGACAACAACCAACATGTCACTTAAGGGAAGAGGGATCAGGCATGATGGCACAAGCTTGTGGTTCCTAATGGTAGAGAGGCTGAGGCTGGTGGATCACTTAAGATCAGGAATTCTGAGATGCAGTAGAACTAAAGCTGATTAGGTATCCTCACTAAGTTTGGCATTAATGTGATGAGCCCCTAATTGAAGGAGGAAGGGGGAGGCCACTACACTAGTTAAGGCCCTCCCTTCTTACACAAACCTTTTTTTCATTGGCACAGAATAGCCATAACTGTTGGTCTTTAAATCTATCTGACAAAGTACCATCCCTCTTTTTTTTGGCTCTTTTTCAGCATTCATGTCATGGGATGATGACTCATTATCCCATGACATGAATGCTGAAAAAAAGGTTGCTTTCAACCACTTGAGAAGTAAACATAGAATGTCCATGTATGCATACCAGTTCTCCTGTCTATTGGAAACAGATCCATTTGCCAAACCTCATTAGACAACAAAAAATAGAAACAAGAACTAAGAAAGCAAAATGCCTTTATTTCTTCATCCCCTAGTTATCCTTGGTATACACAATGGCAATGATTAAATGACACCCTTCTTACAAAGAAGTAACTTGGAGGAGAAATGCACATTTTCTTGGTGCTCATATTCTCCAAAAACATAACCTATTGAAAGTTTTAAACTCTTCTCTAGTTGGCTAGAGAAGTTGAGGTTGTTTGAGGTGCATGGGGTATTCAAGGAGTACCTCCAGTATGAGGACTTGCAGAGCCCTTTTCAGGGCTGCTCTTTCACTTTTGGTGTTTACCTGGCACTTAATTCTCACCTGTGGTTCCAAGAAGCTATAGCACAAGAAGCGGCCAAACCCTGGTAAAATGTCTTGGCAGACAGGTTAAACCAGGCTATGGGTGACTGATGGACCTCAAAACTGTTGGCGAATTAGGGGGATGTATACCTCCAAGCATGTGAAGACTTCCTTCTGTAGAATGAGCAGATGAGAACTATTCGTTCCAACAGCCATGAAGGCAGCTGAAGCAGGTTCCCTAGAGCACTTACAGCTTGGTCAGATGTCAAAGACACCAAGGTCAACCACTGCATCTCGGGCCGGTCATCCTGACTTTTGTCCTGATGCTCGACTTTGATGACTCTGGAAGAGAAAGGAAGGCTGATGACTATGCAACTCTGCCTCACTCCAATAAAATTCATGCATGAGTCAAGACATCACTCTGAATGTTACCTCTCCTCTTTGAAAATAAGGACAAGCAACAACAACAGCTGGCTAGATATCTTTTTTTTCCAGTTTATGAATACAAAGCTATCAGATGACCAGTATATTTATACTTAGTTATTTGCAAAGCAAATACATGAATCATTCGTATTACTGAAATAAGTTACTATTCTATGTACTCTTTAAAGCTGTTCCTAGTTGTTACCTGGGAGTCATGGAGTAGTGTTATATGAAATCCTAAATGCCATCCAATTTCTTCTCTTTTAATCTTCCTCAGGTTGAGGGGTTGGCTCCTATTTGATATTGGATACAAAACCCTTGACAGCCTGGCCCTTCTGATCTTTCTAGTCTTCTTACACTTTACCCTGCATGCATTCTACAATCTAACCATATTGGCCAACTTGCAATTTCTCCAACTAATGCTCCGTGTCTGATCTCTGTGATTTTGCACTGTCCCATCATGCCTGGGATTCTCTACCCCTTGTCTTTATGTCTTAGTTTCTCTGGCTTCTTTCAAGACTCAGAAATCTTACCTTCTGTAAGACATCTTTCTTAGTCCCCTCTCCCACTGCCAGATTATGTTTCATCTACTTGGTATATATGTACTAAGTTATTTATATGTTTTCTCTCCCTTTAAAAATGTAAGCTCCTTGAGGGCAAGAACTGTTTTTACCTTTCTTTGTTTCCTCAGAGTTTAGCATAGTGTCTGGCACATAGCAGGTGTTTTAAAAATGCTTATTGAGGAGGATGATTTCAGAAAAACCTGGAAAGACTTACATGAATTGATACAAAGTGAAATAAGCAAAACATTGTAGACAGGACGTTATACAGGAGAACATTGTACACAGTTACAGCAATGTTGCATGATGAAGAATTGTGAATGATCTAGCTATTCTTGGTAACATAATGATCCAAGATAATCCCAAAGGAATCATGATGAAAAATGCTATCCATCCACCTTCAGAGAAAGAACTGGTGTTGTCTGAATATTGACTGAAACATAGTATTTTTAACTTTCTTTCTTTCTTGGTTCAAATCTTCTTGCACAAAATGACTAACACAGAAATATGTTTTACATGGTTGCACATATATAACCTCTATCAGATTGCTTTCCATCTCAGGGTGGAAGGAGCAAAAGGAGAGAGATATTTAATTTGGAACTCAGAACTTTAAAAATGCTAAAAATTGTTTTTACATGTAAATGGGTGTATTATGGAGGCAGAATTTATGATTTCAAAGAGAATCATATATATGTCTGAACGGTTCAGAACCACAGGATATAAGGAATTCTCTAAGTAGAAGGCAGAAGAATTAAAGCATTTATTCAAGCTCCAAAGTAGCAGACCCACAAACCAGTGTTCCCATTTTGATATCCTGGTTAAAAGCTTCCAGGCCCAATAAGTCCGCCTCACAAGAGTAACCAGGAGGCTGCAGAAAAACATGATGGCATTAAACCAAATCATATTCATGTTTCCCCTCTCCTGTAAGAAGATTACCCACTGGCCTCAAGCCCTTGGTCAGCACTTCCCGGTCCACATGTGGGTCAGCCCTGCTACCAGCAGCTCCTGCTTCTTCAGCTCCTTTGGCTTTGGCTTTATCTTCAGCTTCGGCTGTAGCTGTCTCTGGCTCCAACAAGTCTCAATCTCCAAGCTGTGTTCTTCTCCTCTTATAGAGTTTTTGATGTCATCAAGCTTGTCTGAATGACCAGAACTTAGGCTCTGGTGATTGGTCCTGGAGTTAGCCCCTCTCCTTAGGACCCTGGGAGGTTCACATCCACATGGGTTAGGTTAACACCTAATAGGGGTTAGAGCCTGGGGCTGAGCACTTAGTAAGACTCAAGACAGGCACGGCTCTGGAGTTAGCATCTCCCCTTAGCCAGACCCACCTTGGGCCCCACCCCAGTCACCAATCTACACCCACATAGGTTCCACACCTAATAGGGAGTTGGGCCTAGGGCTCAGCATCTAGTAAGGCTCAATGAAATACACCGAATTACTCAGATAAAACAAAGGCCATTTTGCGTACCAACACACTCCACCCCTTGTTCTAGGATACATAATCTAATCAGCCATGTATCCTAGAATGTACATTGACTCATTATACATTGTGATCCAATTACGTAGGAAACTAAAACATATCATTCACAACAAAGCAAAACATATCGGTGACATTCCCAAATATTTGTTTACAATACAATCACGACCCACCCCTAGGTCCCAGCAAGATAATCTCTTCAATCAATCATTCCCAAAATACTTGTTTACAATTCAAATGTCCACCCCTTTTTTCCTTACTTCTTTCTTTCTTTCTTTTTTTTTTTTTTTTGGTCTGTGTTCTCTCTTACAACTAACACAGAAATATGCTTTGCATGACATGACATGTATAGCATGCATAGCATGTATAGCTTGTACAGCATACATCAAAGTGTTCTTCTCAAAGGTGGGAGGAGAGGGGAAGGAAAAGGAGGTAGAGAACTCAAAAATTATTAAAAATTAATGCTAAAAATTGTTTCACATATAATTGAGAAAAATAAAATAAAAGCATTTTAAAAAGAAAAATGCATTTAACATGAGTATTAATGCATTCATTCAGAAAATATTTTTTGAGTGGCATTTCTCACTCATGATGGAGCATAAAGATCACCGGATTTGCAGTCAGAAAAAAAATGAATAGAATCCTACCTCTGTCTTTTTACTACCTGAATGACCATAGGCAATTCATTATAGCTCCCTGAGTTTTAGTTTGCCTACTTATAAAATCAATCAATCAATATTTATTAAGTGCCTATTATATGCCAGGCACTATGTTAAGCTCTTGGGATACAAAAAGTGGCAAAAGATGGTACCTGCCCTCAAGGAGCTTACAGTCTAAAGATAAGGGGATTTTCTAAGAATCCTTCCAACTCTAAAATCCTATGATGCTACTATGTATACGGCACTATTAGACACTAAGAGATATTCAACAACTCATTTCAAAATGAGTTTATTAAATGTAAAGCACTGTGCTAACACAGCAATATGAGAAAAATATCTATTAGATAAAAGAAACAGCATCAATGAATGATGCATTTACTTATAAAATATCAAATTATCACTACAAATGTCTCTCGCTTTTCTGGATAATACAATATGGGAGATATTTACTATATGTTTATTTTTTTGAACCAAGATAATAACTGGAGTTGACGAAAGCCACATCTCAAAATCTGGGAAATCTAATACCTTGCATTGTTGATGATATTCTCAGAGTGGTCAAATATATAGCCTGAGGGCTGCATGTAGTCTACAACATGCCTGGTGCTTCAAGAACCAGATTAAAATGTAACTAAGAAATATTTAATGATAATTAAAAATTCAATAAAACATAGATGATATTAATATGTGGTTTTCTAAGTCAATATAAGGGATCCTTGTATACTTTTCAGTAGCCGCTGTTTCTATTAGAGTCTAATACCACCACAGAGGTTTTAGTCACACATGAATATTTTGTATCAGCGAGATGACCTCTTTCCCATGATACTACAGTTTTTGCTTACAGATAAGACTACATAGATGGAGGAATATATGTGAGTATGAGTGTTGGAGGAAGGGCTGTTGGAGAGAATGGGAATGGAAGGACACGGGACTCTTAGGAGGGCTAGTGGCCACCAGAATATCAAACTAGAGGTGAGGGTTTGGTTTCTGGGAATCTCAGAAAACTCATTTGGGATGGGGAGTATTTTTACCAACAGACAAAGATGCATTTGAATAGCAAAGGTAGAAATTATTTTAAAATGTACAGTTAGATCAAACTAGCAAGCCTGAGAGATGTAGCGCTGCTCCCCTTTTATTTCCCATTGAATTCCTCTAGCTGCTGGAAAGGGTGGGTAAATCAATTTTAAATCTCTTCACTCATGTATGTATGGGATAGTTTGACATTGATTTTGTTGCTTACTTGTTTCAGTCATGGACCCATTTGGGATTTTCTTGGCACAGATACTGAAGTGGTTTGCAATTTTCTTCTCCAGCTCATTTTACAGAGGCAAACAGGGTTAAGTGAATTACCCAGGGTCACACAGCTAGTAAGTGTCTGAGGCTAAATTTGAAGACAGGAAGATGAATCTATCCACTACAGTTGCCTTGACATTGATAAACAGTGGAAAGAGCACTAGTTCTGGAGTCAGAGAACCAAGGCTCAAATCCTATCTATGTCCCCTTATTAACACTTGGGCAAGTCTCATAATCAACCTGCATAGCTAGATTCTCATATACAAAATAAAAAGTTTGGACTAGAGAGTTTCTTAGGTCCCCTTCCAGCCCTAAATCTATGGACCATGCTCCCTTCCTACCCCAGCAAACGTAAGATTTTAACTCATAATATGCCGAATAAGTAGCAACCACTAACCATAATACTAGTTTAGAATCATAGAATTTCAGAGTTAGTCTAGGTTAGGGGCCTTAGAAATAACTTTATAGATGAGTATACGAAGGCCCAATCAGTTAATCAATAACTGTTTATTAAATGATAAGTATTGGCAAATTAGTTAAATGAGTTACCAAAAGTCATGGCATTCATTAAGAGAAAAGCCTGGAAGACAGGCAGTATTGTGTAGTACTGAACTGAAGTCAAGAAGCCCAGGTGTCAAGATCTGGTTCTGCCTTTTAAGGACATATGGATCCTTGCACAAGTCGTTTTACTTCTCTAGGCTTTGTCTTATCTATAAAATCAGCTAAGTGGCTCAGTGCACAGAGCGGCTAGCCTAGAGTCAGGAAGACTCATCTTCCTGAATTCAAATCCAGCCTCAGACACTTCCTAGCTGTGTGACTCTAGGCTAGTCACTTAACCCTCTTTACCTCAGTTTCCTCATCTGTAAAATGAGCTGGAGAAAGACATTAATGGCAAACCACCCCGGTATCCTTGCCAAGAAAACCCCAAATGGGGTCATGAAGATTTGGATCTGACTGAATAACAGCAACGACATTAGACCAGGTGATCTCCTAGGTCACCTCTAGAAATCTAGGATATCTCCCCATCCTTGGTCTATTTCCACATTGCCTCAAATTACACTGACCTCAGACTCTGAGGACTTTTTCCTCTAGACTGTCTTTCTTATAAACTTTAGATAATGTTTTTTTTCCTTATTCTCCAGAGGAGAATACGGCTTTATATTTGGGTAATTAAGACACATCTCATTTCCCCAGAGAATAGCTGAATTTCCCCAAAAGAATTTCTCTAGTTTCAGTGTAGC
>CM053622.1:163236444-163243944 GCA_028646595.1 Phalanger gymnotis | reverse complement strand
AAATTCCTTTTCTTCTTCTCTTCCTCTGTTTCGTCCTCCCACCTGTACCACATAATCCAAAACTCAGGCTACTACTATTAGCCTTATAGTTCAACTACATTACAGGTAAAATAAATTCACTTCTGTGTAAATCTAACCATCATCTATAACATTATTTCTAAAGAAATCGTGTTCGAAATTCCAAATAAACTACTTAGAAATGAAATTTTGGAACACAATGTTCACAGACTAGGCACTAGTTATATTAAAATGTTTACAATTAAGCATTTTATATGTTGCTTTTATTTTGAGAGTTCTGGATTGAGTAATGCCATAATAAATACAAATGTTTATCTCAATCTCATATAATTTGGTTGAGCCCTTCTGTCATACACCAGTGATTTTAGTATCTTTCTTTTATTTACTCTGTATTTTATTTACTCTGATTGACTGCCTTGCCTATGACTCAGACATAATACATCTGTACCCAAATAGAGAGTTATGTACTGGTAATTAAAAGGTTCTGATATTAAAGAAAGGGTTGGATTAACCTGTTGGTCAAGAAAACATTGCTTAGTGGACTTCTGCAAGGAAGGCCTTTTTGTAATCTTAACTGGCTTTCTCTATTGTGCTCATATTTCTACTAGGGCCTCTTGGTGCTCAAACTTTTTTGCTTTCAAGACCCTTTTATACTTTTAAACATTATTGAGGACACCAAAAAGCTTTTGTTTATATGGGTTATATCAATATTTGCCATTAATAGAAATTAAAACTGATAAATCTATTATATGTTAACATAAATAACATGTTTTATTAAAAATAACTATGTTTTCCAAAATAAAAAAGTGAGAAGAATCATTGTTTTACATATTTTTCTAAATGTCTTTAATGTATGGCTTAATAGAAGACATTTGGATTCTCTTTACTGCTTCTGCATTTGCATTGTTACGTATACTGTTTGGTTGAAGTATGAAAAAAAGTCCAGCTTCACATAGAGATGTAAGTGGAAAACGGAGGAGTATTTTAATAGACAAATAACGTTAGTATTATTATTATTAAAAGTTTTTACCTTTAGGATTCCCTGAAGGGTGTTAGGAACCCCCACAGACTACATTTTGAGAATCCTTGCTCTGGTCAAACCCTAAAACTATGGACAATATTACTTCTTGGAGCTGTGAAACTTCCACCTTTTTCTATACTTCATAAATCTCTTTTATCTGAAAATAAAAGTGGATGGAAAAATATCACCAATCGTTTTCCCAGCAATTTCATTCTTAATTAACATTGGTTTTGTCCCAAACCATAATCTCCAACGCTACACAGCACAGTTGATGGTGGAATCAGTTGCACTAGAGGGACTAGGAGATCTGGGTAGCAACAGGAGCTTTAGAGAATAGGCCTATGATTTCCTGTGCAAGCCTTGGCCTGGAATGACTGAATTATGAAGGCATCAAACAGCATAGGGTGGCATGGCATAGCATGCCATAGCATGCCATAGCATGATAGAGCATGGAATAACATGACTTAGAAAAGAACAGGGGAGGAAAGGCAAGGAAAGGGGAGGGGAAGAGAGGAGAGAAAATGGGAGAGAGAAGAACAGAAAGGAGAGGGGAAGGGAGAAAGGAAGGGAAAGGGGAAAGGGGAAGAGAAAGGGAAAGCAAAAGAGAGAAGGAAGGAAAACACATAGCTCAACATAGACTCTTAGGGCTGGAAGCAACTTTAGAGATCAAGTAGCTCGATCCCTTCATTTTGTATATAAGTAAATTGAGCCTGTGACAGATTAAATGACTTATCCAACACACTGCTAATTAATAGCAGGTCCAGGAACATCATGACCCTATTAGCACCTACTTTCCAGAGTTGCTGCAAGGATTCAACTAGATAATATTTGTAAAGCACTTGATACAGTATTTGGCATATAGTAGGTGATTAATAAATGCTTGTTATCTTCCCTATTGCTGCATACATGGTGCATACTTTTCCTCTATATCTTAGTGAGGTCTATGATTATACTTTTATTTTTATTCACTTCCATTGAATTCATCATGAAGTTGGCAGTGATGGTAAAAAGAAAACCTTTATAAAAGGAGAAAAGCTTGAGGGCAATATTTTAAAAGTTCTATTGTTTTGGTTTTATATTACAAACATTTACAGATTACACCCACTCCATGAAAGGCCTCTTGTAACAAAGTAAAACAAATGAAACTAATAAACAGTGACTTCATATGAAAATGCATGTAACATTCTACATCTATAGCACCCCCCTCTATTTTTTAGCTAATAAAACCTATTTTCTCCCCTTCGCACTACTAATCCCTTTGAAAAAATGAGAGAAAAAGAATAAATTTACTTGTTCCCACAGCGACTTGATTTCTAGCATCACTTGTCTGGACCAAATTTGGTGCTGATTTATTATTTTAAGTATCACAAGGTATCATGGGATTTCTGGGGTGCTCACCCTGTCTGAATTCTAATCAAGTCCATGAAGTTTGCAGAGGCCACCAGGTGTACCATAGCTGGGACCTACAATAATATCAGGGCCTGGCAGTTCAGTTAAGGACCTGAAATATGGAGGTGAGATTTGGTCAGGCTACCTTGCTCCCAATGGCAAGAAGATTAATCCTTGGCTCTCTGTTTGGGTAGAACTCTTGGCCTTGGGAGCAGAAGTGGAATTGATGATGTCACCCCGAGCTGCACAGGCTCACCTGTCCTCTACCTCTACTCCATATTGGTGACTGGGTTCTAATAGGCGGTCTGAAAGAGTGCTTGAGAGTTTGAAATAATTTTATTCTTGACAAGAGTAAAGGCTTGATGCACAAATTGCTGAGTAAGTAAGTACAGATAGGTTGCTAATCACATTCTATAGAGTTAATTTATCCCAAATGGTTGTGGCCAAGCCCTCAAAAAACTGATACACCAATGTCATGGTATCACATACAAAGTTGTGACTTCAGGTTTTATAATGGTCCCTGAGCTGTGATGGAGCTAGCAAGCCTGCTGGTTACTGATCTTGATTCTAACAGAATTGTTGAAAATCTCCTGGAGAAACCCCAAGGGTTGCAGTATAGTATGGTAGAAGAACATAGTATTTGGGTTCAAATCCTAGCTCTGTCATTTGCTAAGAATATAACATTAAGCGAGTCATTTAACATCCTCCTCTCCCTGCCAGTCTTAATTTCTTCATCATTAAATTCATTCATTCAATAAACATTTACTAACTTTACTTTGGACTTAGATTTCTATTAAACCTTGAGGAGACACAGAGTTTAAATGAGTCATCTCATGGAGCTTAAAGTCTAGTAAGGGTATAAGAAACAAATACAGGTAAGTATAATATCTAGTAATAATTATAACTACAGAAGCAAGATGAGAAGCAAAATACATTATTAGGTCTGAGGATGAAAGTTGTTGGCAGAAGTAGGAAAAGCTTCTCTAAGGATAAAGTATTAAATTGGTTTTTAAATGATGAGTAGGAAGTTAACAGCAGCTAGGTAGCACAGTAAATAGAGGGCCTGGCCTGGAGTCTGAAAGACCTGAGTTCAAATCTGAACCCAGATACTTACTAGCTATGTGACCCTAGGCAAGGCACTTAATCTTGTTTGCCTTAGTTTCTCATCTATAAAATGAGCTGGAGAAAAAAATGGCAAATTACCCCAGTATCTTTGCCAAGAAAACCCCAGTGGGGTCATGAAGTGTCAGATATGACTGAAATGACTGAACGAAGCAACAGGAAGTCAACAAACAGGAAAAGTTGGAATGGGGACTAGTCTGATAGAAAAATACACTGTGTGTTTGGGGGAAAGAGAAAGGGAGAATTCAGTTTGTTTGAAGTATATCGACTAATAAAAAATAAGACTAGAAATATAGGAGGGTGCTATAATGTGGAGGATCTTGAATGCCAGGCAGAAGAGTTTGAGCTTAAGAACCAATGAGGATTTTTGGACAGAGAAGTGACCTGACTACCTCTATACCATAAAAAAAAAGATAATTCTCGCAAAAATAAGAAAAACAGGTAGGAAGTGGAATATAGCAAGAGTGGGAAGTTCTATTAAGAGACCATTACAATTGCCCAGGTAAATGGTATGATAAAGGCCTTTCCTAGGGAGTTGGTCCTGGGAATGGAGAAGGGGATATGACTGTAAAAATTGTTATGGTGAGTGGCACTTCCAGAGAAAAAGTGGCAGAACAGGAGGCAGGCTGCCCAGCTCCCCCTACCTAAACCCCCTAAAATTTATACCAAATTGAATAATGGTCAATAAATCCAACAGCAAGCTCCCAAAAGTGATTTCTTAAACCACAGAACTACACAAAAAGTCATTTGGTAGCCCACGGACAATAGGAAAAGGTACTCCACAAGAAAAGTTAACACCAGCACAGGCCAAACCCTGGTGGAGCCAAACCCTGCCCACCTCCCTTAACCAAAAAGACATTTGTGGCCTACAGAATTCTCTGTCCAGAGGCAGTAAGAGTAGGACTACCTTGAGAAATCTTCAGGGGAAGAGCAATACCTGATCAGTGCAGCTCAGACTGAAATAACCCAGGGCTCTAAGATCCCTAGAACTTTGTAATGAGATGCCATAGAAGGCCTGAAGATCCATTGCTCTGAACCTCAAAGATCCATGGAAACCTGAACTTGGGAGGAATAGGTCAGCACAGGAACTCAGATGACCCAGGGCAAGACCAAATAGGGCTAACTACCCCTTTTAAAGCACAGCAGGGGTAGAACCTGGCCCTGGCGCAAAGCCCCATTTCAGGAACTAAAGCTGGAGACATAAGAAAACCAAAGAATACACTGAATAGTATCAAAAATTGTTGTAAACCTAGAGATTCTCCTTTAAAAAAAAGTTCAAGTAACTATAAAAACTGCAAAAGAGACTCAAAGGGGAAAAATGGATTTTCATAAGGATTACATTAATACCTAGAAGAAATGAAGCAATAGTATATACAGAACAAAACAAAGAGTAAATAAAATAAACAGAATAAAAAATAAAATAAAAATGTTTTGATGAAAGTAATTGTATCAATAAGGCAACAGTAAGAATGTAGATGATAATTGTCAAAATGCCTCTGTAGTTCTGTATCGCAAAGTATATGAGACTCTCCACATAGAAGGTAGAAGTAAACCATTTATTCAGACACCAGAGAACCATATCCCATAAGCCATTTATCCAATCTATCAGAGCAGTAAAACATTCAATACATAATATCACAACATGGAGCCTCGTCATCCCAAAATCTCTGACCCAATGCTGGGGTCTTTCCAAAAACAAACTCACAGTACAACTAAGTCAGCCTTTTCAGCTCTAACTATCACAACAGTGGCCATTAGCAGCCACAACTGCGCTCTCTCTCTCTCTCTCTCTCTCTCTCTCTCTCTCTCTCTCTCTCTCTCTCTCTCTTTGCATTTCCTGTCTCATAACTTCCTTTTCATGTCAGGAAGCTTCTCCCACCACACGTGACTTAGGCTTCCTATGATGTAAGCAAGTCACATGGCCTATTAATGGGTGGGAAAGAGCTTCAAATCTAAATTGCTACTACAGTAGTTCAGAAGGAAAAATTATGGACCTCACTCAAGAAAGGATTCCCTACAACTTGAAAAGAACAAATAGAAATCAATGTCACCATGAGACAGTAAGAAATATTATAGAAAAATGAAATTATTAGAAAAAAAGAAGAAAAGCTAAGGTATTTAATCTTACAAGTAAAGAAGACATAATTTAAGAATCATTGGACTCCCTTAAAATGATAGTTAAAAGGAAAAAAAAAGCCTGTATACTATATTTCAAGAAATCATAAATGAAAACTACCCAAAATTTTTCAAGTCAGTGGGGAAAGTGAAAATAGAATCTACTTTTCACTAGTTGAAAGAAAAAATAAAAAGGAAAGTCTCAGGGATATCAAAGCCAAAATTCTGTGCTCCAACATCAAAGAAAAAATATAAACACTGAGAAAGAAGTAGTTCATGTACTAAGGAACCATGTCCAGCACCACACAAAATCTGGCAGCTTCTACTAGTAATGACTAGTAGTGACTAGAAGATCTTGGAGTGTAACATCCAAAAAGGTAAAAGAGATAGACTTATGACAAAGAATAACTTACCCTGCAAATCCAAGTATCATTCTACAGGGGGAAAATGGATACAATGGACTTTCATATGTTCCTGAAGAAAAGATCAAAACTGAGTAGGAACTTTGAAATAAAAAACCACAGGCAAAAAAAAAAATGCTAGAAAGGTAAATTTACTTGAGTAACTGGAAGGGCTTCATGGTAATGTGATGCTAACATTTTAATGAGGAGAAGAAACAAGATTCCCTATATAACTTTAATTATTCAAAGGGTAATGAGGGAGTTGAATACAAAAAACAAAGGACTTAGAAGTGGATTGCTTTTGTTCTGAGAATTTTAAGAGGAGAAAAACTAGAGTGAACAAAAGGAATACATAGGGGAGGGGAACCTGATGTAGAAAGGAGAAAGAATGTGAATATAATTTGCTATTTCTCATAATTGAGGCACATGAGAAAAAGAGTATACAAACATGGAGAAAGAAGTAGGAGGAGCAAATATCAGATGAACTTCATTCTTATCTGAAATGGAAAAGAATGATTTAACAAACAAACAATTTGGTGTAGTATTGTATTACTATTAATCAAACTCAGTTTTGAAACAAGCAGGGTTGGGGATTGGTTAAGAGATTAAAAAAAGGGATAATTTAAGAATCATTGAACTACCTGAAAATGATGGTCCAAAAAAAAAAAGTAATGGCTACGAGCAAAATAAATTTCCTGATCCTAAAGGAAAGATTAAAAAAAAGAAGACAAAGAAAAGTAAAAGGGGAGTGGAGGGGAGGGCAAGGGAAAGGAGGGAGGGGGAGAGAAGGGATCTAAGATGCCTATCAGTTTGGGAATGACTGAACAAATTGTGGTATATGAAGGTAACAGAATATTATTATGCTATAAGAAATGACAAAATAGATGATTTCAGAAAATTCTGGGTGGTATGAACTGAAATGTGAAGTAAGTAGTACTGAAAGAACAAATTGTACAAAGACAATATTTAAATGCAAACAACTTTGAAAGACTTAAGAACTCTGATCAGTGGATTGACCAACTCTAGGAGATCTAAGATGAAACATGTAACCCACCTCCTGATGGAGAGATGATAGACTCAGGGTGTAAATATAGATAAAAAATATTTAGACATGGACACTGTGGTTTCATTTTATTTGGTTATATTTATTTGTTACTGAAGTACAAAAGAGGAAGGAATTGTTCCTGAAGAGTGACAATGCTGCCCAGGCATAACAGTTTTAGGGGTAAACAGATGCCAAAGGGGAATAACATAGGTATTTGGCCCCCTTTGCTCCAACAATTCCACAGCCAGGACATGGTTAGTGGCTCAGAGATGTGCCTTAAGTCATATACTCCAATCAAAGGCCAGGCTACCGAGGACTCAGATTTAAGAGTTTTTAGGCAAAGAACTGATGTCCCACTATTAGGAGACTACCGTGTCAGCAGTGGGCCA